>OX419759.1:7991550-8556975 GCA_948567375.1 Lunularia cruciata | reverse complement strand
CAATTCCTGCTTTCTCTCAGCATCAGCAGGGTTCGGGATCAGTTGGATCCGATTCTTTCCGTGCGGGTGGAGGACGCCATCGTAGTTCAGGAGGCAGTAGTGGTGACAGCAGCCGAGAACATTCTGTGGATAGCAGAACTGAGCGAACCAAGGGAGGAGGAACGACTGGTAGTACAGAAAGCAACAGCAGAGCAGCTCGAGCCGGAGGGAACTGGGGCGGCAACAATCACTTGGCAGAACTTAGAAGCGAAGGAGATGCTCGTGGGTTTGAAGGTAGAGGTTGGGGTTCTAGCCCCAAAAGTGGTAGCCGAGGTGGGTCTTTCAAATGGGGTTCTGGAAGCGGAAGTGACAGTCCCAATTGGCGATCAAATCGTGGGGCAGTGACTGAAATTGCTCCTGCTCCCACAGGAGATGGGTCCAGACGTGGGGCTGGCAGAGGCTCAAGCACCAGAGCAGAGGAGGGGGGAAGACGAGGGGATTCCTACGGCCGAGGGAATTCCCGGGGTTCTAGCCCCTGGGATAGAAATGATCCACCGAGGATTGCTCGAGGGCCGGGCCGGCTCAGTGGAGGGAAGAAAGATCCAAGTTTGGATAGTCCCACCACCCAAGGGGGTAGTAGACATCCAAACAGAGGTCTGAACAGACAGCGATCTGGAGGGAAAAATTCAGGCTGGGGAAAGCAAATGAATGGTGACGAGAATCCCCATCAAAATAATAGACACGGGGAGAGGAGTGGAGGTCGGCAGAGGAATGCAGGTGGGAGAGATGGATGGCATAGGGCTGGTGACGTCCAAGATAGTACGGTAATGGAGCACAACAACGAAGGGATGGTTCTAGACGAGGACGCTCCCAAAACTCCTTCATCTGATCAGGGACATAGAGTTACCAACCACTTCAAGGCAGAAGATGCCAATCAAGATCTTATGGCCAACCACCATAGTGCTGAAGATGTTCTTCAAGATGAGGAGGCTCCAAAGACTCCTCCTTGTGTGAACCGTAGAGTCGACACTGAGGCAAACTTTGAAGATGAGGACGGGGTTCCTGCAACTCCTCCATCTCAGGGACTTAGTGTTGTCGAGGATGTGACGGAAGATGTTCAACACGAGGAGGCTCCTCCAACTCCTTCATCTCTGGGATTTAGAACAGATGTTCAACGTGAGGACACTCCTAAAACTCCCTCTCCTCAGGGACATACACTCCCTCTTGCCAGGGACATCGAGGAGATTCTTCAAGATGAGGAGGCTCCGAATACTCCTAAAACGCCCAAAACTCCTCCGTCCCAGGGGCTTAGAGCTGATGCTGCAGAATTCAATCCGTTGTCGGCTAGAAATGGGTTTAAACTACCCACAATCGTAAGTCTCAGGGCCGAAGCTGCAGAGTACAGTCCTGAAACTCCTCGAGAGCAAGTTACTACGCTTAAAGACCCTGTAACCCCTAAAGATCCAGGATCTCCGATGACTAGACGTAGCACTGACTGGTATGAGATCTGTTTAGAGGAAGAAGAGGAGGAAGAACTCCAGGCACTCGCCAACAAGAAGCGTGACGAAGAGTTTGGTCCTCAGTCCCCCCAGCTGAACAGCTCCAGTTCTACTAGAGGAGAATTCATTAGAAGAAAGAGCAGTCTTAGCAGAAATTCAAGTGGAAGGAAACTGGATGAGCAACCCAACAATCAGAACAACGGTCCCCCTTCAGGCAAGGATTTCGCTAGAAAGAACAGTTTCGGCAGAACTCCGAATGGAAAGAAACGCGAAGAAGCTCATGGCAGTCCGACTCGCACCCCCGGCACTCCCAAAGGGGAGCTTCGTAGGAGCATGAGCTTTGGCAGAGAGACCGCTGGCAGAGATTCTATGGGTGACATCCAAAGTCCTAATTCCTCTAGGAGTAGATTTGGTAGAAGAAATAGCTTCAATAGAGATATTGTTGAAGTGTTACCAGTAGGGTCTCAAATTGCCAGTCCTGGCTCCGCTAAAGGGGAATTCAAACCATGGAACAGCGTAAGAGAGGATGCTGCCGATGCAGCACAACCCAACCGATCAAATGCACAGAAGAGTGCCGATTCGAGATCTACGTCCAGGGGAGATAAGTACGTGCCACTGGCTCTACGTAACAAAGCTCGGAATGAGCCGTCCAATCTTAAGCCTTTTCTGAATGTGCAAGATGTGAGGAAACTTGGAGACAATGCAAGGAATCATGCCAGCCCAAGAGAAGATGGAGGACGACGGAGGAAAGGTACCGAGGAAACAGTAACCACTAGTGCTGCCCCTACTGCTGCAGTAGTTGATTCTCCTGAGGACTCAGAAGAGAATGGTGGAGCCGAATCGTTCGACCAAAAAAATATCAATACTGCAGTTCGTCCTGCAGCATTTTTTCGTGCCTTAAATGAAACAACTTCTGTTGGAGGAGAAGAACCACTACCGCACATGGCTGGAACTTGCCCTGATATGTGTCCTGGTAATGACTTACGACTTTTCTCCTCCTTCCTTCCAACTTTTAGTATGTTTGTAGTGTCAGTCAAGCGACTTTTTTATTACCATGATGTTAGGTTGGTGCTTCCTGGGATTTCTTTTCAACTCTGTCATTGTTTCTTTTGTAGTTAAGGAGCGGTTGCAACGGGAGCGGTTGAGAGATTTAGCAGTGTTTGAACGTGTCAATGGAGATCTCAAGAAAACATCAAAGGAGCTTGCCGTCAAGAAGGTATACTCCCTTGTGATTCCCTACTCATGTATGTTAATCGTCTTGTCGAATGCATGCATGTTATAGTAGTTCTTGAAGATTTATCCAACTATACTCTTCACGGACAGGATTCTGATTCTGCCGTTCATGATTCTTCTTCAACCCTGATCAGCACAATCCCGGAGACTTCCGCAACACAAGCAATCTTATCGCAGGATGTTTCATCCAGCACAAGAGGATCATGAGCATTTGCACGTGAGCTTCATAGAGGCCTTCAAATGTATAAGCAGGCCTCTACTTCAAAGTAGACCATTGAGAGATTAGTCACGGGTGATGTTACAATTGATTCACAATCTTCATGGGCCTGTATAGTGGACCGGCTACTTGTAGCAATCCTGAAGGTGAAACCTGTAGTCACAAAAGCAGAGCTTACAGTCCACTCAAAATCTCCGCGGTGAGACCCAGGGACGCAGTGCACAGTTCTAGAACCCAAAGAGTCGAGGAAGGTAGAGAATGATCTAGAGGACTCATGAATTCGGAGAATTAGCACATTCATGAAGCTGTATGGAATTATCAGCTTTCCTGCAAACATTCCAACTTCTGGTATCATGGAAATTGATTTCAAGTAATCAAAGCTTTCTCACAAAAGCAGATATATCCTTTGAGGGCTATCTCCTGTAAGATTCCATTCAACCTGAGTGAAGCTGAATTTGAGTGTCGTGGCCCATTTCCCCTTGCAACTTCATGAACTCTTTGTCAGGCTCCATTTTGCATCACTTCCAGTGGATCCTGTTTGGCAATGGAGGACCTGCATGCAAACCTCTTTGTATGGATTTTTCCTGGTCAACGGATACGTCTGTGACCTTTTGAAACCTGTTCAAAACAGTCAGCTCTGTTCCCACGCTTAATTCGCCAAAGATGTCTGTATTGTCCCTTTTATTGGAGTAAGGTATGACTCATAATGAGGCCGGCAGATGGGGTTCATCCCCTTCCTGCGTCACCATTCGCGTGTATCGGTAGGTGAGGAGGTCAACAATAAGTACAATTCTTCCTAGAGTTGATAGTGTGGATAATACAAAACATTGACTAGTACTCCTTGGTGTTCTAGAATATCAGACCTAGATCTATCTTCATTCTAGCTCTTCAGTACAAAGAGGCATGTCTGGAATGGAACCTCAAGCCTCAGTGAATCCAGCAATAGACGGTGCTTGGGGCTATCATATCCGATGGGGTAGCAGGTGGCTCAAGCACCCGTGACTGTTTTGCACGCTTGCTTGCTCTCTTGCATTTATGTCTCTTTGTTTTTCAGTGCCTCACCTACTTCCTGTCTGCTCATTATAGATCCAGCGCGGGAGTCCTTCGTCCCTTATATCTGCTATTACTCTACTGTTCGTTCTTTTCCAATTCTGCATTGACGTTTGCAACTGAGTGACAACAAGATCGAGGTCGGCCTTGAGACCTAAGCAATTCAGGATCTCGATGGACTGAATTTATACTGTATGTACCCAACTGAAGAAACTGATGGAAGTTGACATGAAAGCTAACGTCACTAGACAGAATAGTGTATGTTTACTCTTAGTACCTACGTGATCCATGCACGGTCATCTGACTTGCAAAAACGGAATAATTAATTACTTGCAGGACTTAGATACTGTGTCCGGGCTCCCTTCTTACAACCCTTTAGGATTTCAGAATCATGTAATTCTACTAGCTTGGTTGTGTTATCCTCGGAACAATCCCAGGATGACTACTATGTATGTGGTATTTTAATGGATCAATTTCAGTACTTTCAGGACGGTAGCTCATCAAAGCTCTTAACTTTTAGTTTAATTATCTCAGGAGGCTTGTGGTCCATAGGAGTTTTGCTTCCTAACTTAGACCATAGTGTTTATACTTTTTCAAGATGGTGGGAAACCCCTACGTAGCTGATAGACCTAGGACGATTTGTCAAGCCATAGTTCAGACCAGAGCTTCAGTGCCTGATCTTCCAACCGGGAGAGTAGACTATTACAAACTTGCAGCCTGCATATACTTATGTAACTTCTATATTCAACTAAGTTAGCATGGGTTCTTGTTGGTCGGAGTGGCCCAGCGTTTTTGGTCTGGGATCATATCTCACATATTGTATGATACATACAATCAAATTAATTTGTAGCTTCATCAGTTTAACAGGATAATATTACAAGTTTTCAAATTGCTCACACGAAGGCTTTATATGCATAGATTACTGTTGATTCCTCCATTGTGAAGCACAAGTGTTTAAATGCGTAAATCGCTGGCAGTATGTCATATGCTCTAGAAAAGCACCGCGAGTACATACATATGATTTTTACTAGGGTCTTTTGACGTTTTTTACTAGGTTACCATTGTGTCCGAGTCAGAGTTAATCCGGTCAGACGTGGGTAAGAAACTGGGTTGTTTAAAACGGGTTCTGTATTTCATTTTCATATATATACATATATAGATATATACTAACGCTTATCTTCGTAGGTTAGATTCACGTACATTCCATTTGCTTAGGTTCAATTCATTTCGATTTGCATACGGTCATGCATGCATATCATATGCACTTCACATGCTCGTTCTCGGTCCCATACTTAGTGGGTTCTGGATCCCCCGTTCTTCGCACGGCTTCTGCTCCCATTTCTGAAATATGTATATCTCTCAGCAGTATCAAGTTTTCCAGGTCTTATGTAGCAAGCGGAGGATTAGAGTGTCGGAGAAACGAAACTTCTGCTCCGGACTGGCCTCTCATTTATTGGATGAAAGGCGGAACTGTGTAAAAAGCCTCTGCATCGCTTGTTACGTAGTGGCATCCATTACCCAACCTTAAATACTATGGGCCTGTCGGAATTGTTTGCATATCAAAGAATGTGGGTGGGTGGCGGGGCTTCGGGGTCGGGGTAGTGGGGAGGGGGAGAAAGTAAATATGTAAAAAATTTTGACCAGTCCCTGGACCTTTGTCTTTCACATCTCTTGTTTCTGATTGTCCCTCCTTCAGTTCAAATGTTTCCATGGTAATTGACTCAGCAAATTATCTATTGTAGCTTGAGCTGTAGCTTGTACTAAAGTGTTGTAGTGAGCAGTAGTGCGTACTACAGCTAGATGTCTATTCACCTTCTTGTTTTTTTGTCCTTCCACAGTTTTGCAGGACGGTTGTGGCTTCAGAGCTTTCGCCGGCAGATATCCGACCATTACCAGTATTGTGGAGGACGTTGCAGTACTTGTTCAGACTTCTAGATGACCCAGAGTTTCCTTTTGACATTGTCCACAACTTCCTCTTTGATCGTACGCGAGCTATCAGACAAGAGTTGGGCATGCAGCGGATCCGAGACTTACAAACTATCACAATACACGAAGAAGTGGTATGAAGATCTTGTGCGCTCAGTGCTAACCCTCGTGAGGAATAGATGGATGAGATGCAGTGAAAGATAAGAGAGATGGAGTGCACTTTTCTGGTTGCGATGTCTCGAGGGCAGATCGACTTTTCTATTCTGGAGAAGAGCATTTGAGGTCTTTTAGACACGAGTCAAAGCCCGAAGAGCTAAGAACCAAGATTTTCTTTGTCACCTAGGGGTCGTGCTTGGGTTTGGAAGTGTGTAACTGTTGCGTCAACGCCGCAAGTAACTAGTACTGTTCCTCGTCCTTCTTTTGTTCTCTTTATATCTTCCCAACTCAATTGCTTCTTTTCGCTCTTTTCCTTCTTGGTTAAATCAGAAAAGCTCTGAGACTTCTTCCTTTGCCCTTCTGTAGGTGCGATTTCATATATTGTCAGAGCATGAGTTGCGGGAGCTCAACAGGAAGAGATCTAAACAAATTGATACGCACTTGAACCTTCAACAGCTGTCGAAATCTCTGTACAGCCTTCTCAACCTGTACATCAGCTTAGGAGGAGAAGACAGTGCTCAAATTCAAAACGAGGCTGAGTTTCATGCTTACTACGTCCTCTTAAATCTAGGCCATCATGGCCAGTTTCAGGCAGAGCCTCTTTCACTTTGGCTTCCAAGTGTGCCTGCACCTGTACTCCAAGCACCTGCAATGCAGTTTGCCAGGAAAGTGCTCAGGTCAGTTTTGCATCTTCTCCACGTCTCTAAGCTTCTGTTTCTTATTCCATGATAAAAGGGTACTGGTTGCATGGTCCAATTCTGAAGATGATGCACCTCCTTATTCAGTTCATTGATTGTACGGAGGTTTCAAGTTTCTGGTCATAAATACCTGCAAGCTCATTAATCCTCTACTGATGTTATTTTTGGCGAGGATAGCCTGCTTAAGTCCCCGAGGATGAGAGGAATGAAAGAAATCTTTGTCTTGGGAACTTTGTATACCGAGCGATATCTGGACAAGATGTAGCTAAATTCTGGAAAATCGTCGAATTTTACCCTCTTCACTGGCCTTCCTATTGATAAATTAACGAAGGTATAGTGCTGGGTGCAGATGTTACAGAAGTAACAATTTTGTAGGGTTCTTCCGGCTTGTAAGAGAAGCAACATATCTACAATCCTGTCTCATGGAACTCTCTTTTCAATCACTTCGTGCTACATCACTAGCCATGCTCAACGTGGCTGAGTACAAACTTCATCCTTTCCCTCTTCTAGAATTAGGACAGTTATTACTAATCGAAGAGAGCCAGGCGGAGGAGCTGTGCAGTTATTATGGACTTCTTACTGGCTTGGAAAAGAACAGCGAGCAACTGTGTCTTTTTGCTAAGCAGTCTACATTCACAGTACCTGAGAGGTCAAGGCTTCCTGATCATAGTAACCTCCTCATAGATAGTAAACGAGCCCCTACTTTCTTTGAACAAGTCAAGGGACAGAAGATTGAAACGTGACAAAGTTTCTTTGTGATATGCATCTACTAGACGTCACCAGTACACATCACCCAATGATTTCGTACAATTTTTCCTCAAGATCTTGGGGACCAGCTTAGTCTGGATGGCCACAAGCTTTGGAATCATTACAGAGTGAGGGCACATTCATGGTTCCACTCTTTTGAGGTAGTGAATAGGACCTGTATACTGTGTACAAAATTTGGAACATTAAGTTCCTTCTGCGAGAGCAGGGAGCTCAAACGTCCTACTACTCACAAGTTGCTGTGGAATGTATCTTGCAAGTCCTTACAATCGTGGGATTGTTAGTTCTTACACGGATGCTGTCCATTTCCGGAAAGTCAATAGTGCTGCTGTTGTTACTTTCCCCTGTGATTGACTCTCTTGCTCTTCTGTGTCCTAGACTTTTACTCAAGGGCTGGGAACAGCATACCAGGGGATTATGTCTTCACATTTCTTAATGTTCTGCTTATCACTAATAAACTCTAATCGAACATAACCGAGAAACGCATGACGAGTGTTGGAAAGCATAGCTGTATTGCGTTATAGAGATTATCATATCTATTTCACGTTCAATTTGTTACAAACGTCATACTTCTAAAGCGGACAATTGAGTGGATAGCAAAGTGCTTCGAAAGATGTATTTCACAGTAAATGAGTAGTAGGACGTTCAACTCGAGACGCCTGTGAAATGTGATTGAGCAGACTCAGGTATATTAGCATAATCGCGGCCCTGAGTGAGCAACGGTAGCACCACTCGTACTTGAGCTTGAAGCAGGTTGTTGCGGGTCTGAACCAAACGGTCTCCAGCACCTAAGAAGTTGGAGGAAGTTGCACTGTTCTTCCACATTCAATAACGTTGAGAACAGCAAGCTAAGTGCATGTCCATGTTGATTTCTGAGGCCTTCTGCGTGCCATTTTCTACTTCTTCCGCGCTTGCTGATGGTGTTTACCGGCCAAAGAAGGACCCTCCACACGGATGGACAGTACATTTTCCACCACTACCCTTCATTTCCAAAACACTAGATTCTTCACTTCCATTTTCAATGCCCTTGACGTTCACAATTACGTGAACGCCAATTTCTTTAGTAACAGTGCCGATTTTGACAGTTGCTTTAAGATGATTCCTCAATACTCTGAACTTGTGGATTGCTTATGCTGTTGTCCTTTCATGTGAATACAAGTTCCAACCCTTTAAAAGCAAGTAAACAATAAGATGAGGACTGCACATTGCCTTATTCGAGCCATATATATGCTCTTTATGTGAATGCACACTGTCTACACAAATATAACAATGTGTGGACGGACAGTTTAGAATAGATTATTTCATGTTTTGCAATTGCCTTACAGACATCCTCTTGTCTTACAAACACACAACAGTTGACGGGATTGATTTTGTAGAAGGCAGGAATGTGCACTGACTGTGTTTATACTATTGAAATTTTAACACTGACTGTGTTAAAATTTAAATAGTATAAACACAACATAGTGATCGTCTTTCACATGTCTACCTCACTCTCGCCTTGTTACACAGAATATTAACATTTCCTTCAGAAAAAAGAAACCACTTTATAAAAGAAGACAGAAACTTGTAACTGAGGACGGTGGGTACATTCAGACTTTATCTTGTCTTCATTGAGTACGTGGACGCATTCAATAAAGTGGGCTGCTTCGTGCTATTTCTCCAAGTCGATTTGTCAGTTCCTCTCCAAGACGGATCAGGGGAATAGTGTAACTTCTACACACATTAAGCATGTCGTACAATACATATTGTAAGTTGGTTCAGACTCCATGTACTATTGCAGTTCAATGTATGCTCACCTCGTACTTCTAAGGACCTGATGCTCAGAACTACTTGTGGGTTCCAAAGATCCTCGCAAATCTGATTTGCGCTGTTCATTCTTAGTGGTCTTTAATCAAAAATCCAAGCTGGGAATCCTTGTTGGATGAGCTCAAAGAGCCAAAAGTTGGTACCGTACAGTTAGATGACAGGACGTGGAGAATCTTCAGATGGAAGGAATTTCGAGTACAACTCAACAAACAGGAAGTACACTGACAGATAAAAATCTGGATAAGTGGTCAAAGTCGTTGCTGCCTTTACCAGTAGTGGAGGTGACGTAGATTTCTTTCACGAATTCTTTTCTTAGAAGAAAATAAAGAAAGAACATGAAGTGGTGAAGACCAGTTGAAGATATTTTATCTTTATATATACTAAGGGAGATATATATAAATATAAATATATGAAAGATATCATCCTTGATTTTTGTAACTCTTGAGTGGTGTTCAAGCTAAAGAATGCTCAGAGATAACAATGAAGATGAGCTGGACCTTCGTTTTGAAAGCGAACTATGACTTTTCTTATTGAAGGGAATTGAGAGGAAATGTTAGGAAGGAAGTGGGTGATGAAAGATATTTATATGTTGGGGGTTTCATTTCTGGTGAATTTACAGGAGGTAGTCTGGTCCGGTAAATGTTTGGACGGTCCATAAACGAAAAAGACTGGTCAATGGGCCCATAAAATTTTAGGATTTAAAATTTACTTTATCTCTGTTGAAATTTTAGGCTGGCTTTTTGGTCATTGTGGACTCCGGGTCTCCCCTAAATATTACAGGTCATGAAAAACATAACCCATTAACATTTAGAGGACAATGGGAGTATTTGTCGTAAAATCCAGGTACCCCACTAACACATCCCGTAGATGTCCCGTAAATTTATTTTGCGGTCCCTGAAAACCTTAAAGTGAAACCCTCATTGTGTCTGATTGGGGTTATCTGAGGAAGTTGAAGCTCAGAATACTTACAATGAAGAACGAGCAAAGCTCAACCTGAAAATATATTTAAAGAAAAGATTGGAGGATAGTTGGAGGGAGAGATGGCTCTCCCATATATACAATATCTTATGTGATTGATTTTACTTTTTGATTTATTA
The DNA here is from genome assembly GCA_948567375.1 of Lunularia cruciata. Lineage (NCBI taxonomy): Eukaryota > Viridiplantae > Streptophyta > Marchantiopsida > Lunulariales > Lunulariaceae > Lunularia > Lunularia cruciata. Next base: position 8,546,549 of record OX419759.1, on the reverse strand, counting down.
ATCTTCAACTTTTAATGTTCTTCTTAAGCAAACACATCAAGTGTTTGCTTAAGAAGAACATCCATTTTGTCATACTCAACATATTTTATGTTCAAAGAATGTCCATCATGAAAGCTAAACATTTTGGATACGTTTATCACTAGAACCTAAAAGTTATAAGTGGTAAAAGTTACGATTTTATCCCGTATGTGCATTTATAGAGTTACTTGTACATTCACAACTGGCTAATTGCAAGGCAAGTAAAGCTAAATATGCACTTGTATTGGTAAAGGTTTCCATAGACGGATACAAAAAATAAAAAATTTATACATTTTTTATATTTAATGATGTTCTTTAGGTTCCAATAAATCACTTGTCCATGTACAATAAGTCATATTATGATATACCTCATACTTTGTAAATGAGGAAGAAATTTTGTGAAGGAGAACCACTCTTTTTTGTTCCCTAAAATTTTTATTTTTTTTTGTTCCTTAGAATTTGGGTACAAAATTGGTACTTGACAGAATTTGGGAATAGAATTTGTACTCTTTTAGTTTGGTACATAATAAATATTTGTGAATATTTATGTAAGCATTGCCTTCATTTGAGCATAGCTCTATAGGAGAGATATCCCTATGAAGGCAAGGGTTTGGGTGTAGGATTGCTTTGAATGCAAGGCTTTGGGTGGGGGACTGCTCAAAAAGGCAAGGGTTTGGGAAGGAGATCACTTCCGGCAAGGTAAGATTCAGGAGAGGCATTGCTTGGGGATGGGGAGTTCAAGTTCTTGCTTGGAAGATGGAGATCATTAGGAGTGTTGCTCAAAGGAGGAGGAGCAGAAGGGGTTTTAAGGATTGTTTGGGATATTGCTTGGGGGTTTAGGGTTTGGTCAGGATATCACCCAAAGGTTTAGAGTCTGGTTTGGTATTGGCCCAAGGTCTTTTTCTTGTTCTTGTTGTGCTTAGTTTAGATTGGGTATAGCCTCAAGGTTTTTTCAATTTAGGTTCGGTATAGCATCATGGTCTTTTCCTTATTGATATATTCCTTATTGATTTACAACTTAGTTTAGATTTACTCCTTGTTGTTGATTTACAATTATTTTAGTGTTGCTTAATTAAACCTTTTCTACTTGTGGTAGTCAATCATAATACACTTGTTTGATAAGTAATTCACAAATCATAAGCATATCACTCACTTAATAAATATAAATATAAATATAAATATAAATTTAAGTACTTGTTCAATAAGTGATTCATTCACTCATAAGCATACCACTCACGTGAAAATTGTACCTTAGTGGATATGCTTAGTGCCTTCATCAACATTCACCATACCAATTGGGATGAAATCTTTCAGCTGCAGACTTTGCCTACAATAATTCCAAATAGGCATCGGATTCTCTCCTTTCTTCCAATTTGGCCAAGATCCACTTGTTCTAGAATCTCTCTTGCTCCTCCCTCATCTCATGTCCCTCGTACTTCCACTTTCTTGATCACCTTATCCCAATCCCTCCAACAAGAAAAATCTCATCTCCTTGTTGCTCAAAATCATCAGGAACAATATGCAGACCACCATCTTTATGATCTCACCTTTCAAGTTGATGATAAGGTCATTGTAATACCAAGAGCTAGCCATATGATCTAGATGTGAAATTTGGTTTGGTAACATCTAGAATGATGTTATACATGATGGTCAAAATAGATAAGATAGAAGTATCACCAAAAGAGTACTTCTACAAATAGGGCAGAAACCAAAATAGACTTGAGAACCTTAGAACCAATAGCTAGACATATGATTTAAAGGTGAGAATTGGTTTGGTAACATCTAGAAGGATGTTACACATGATGGACAAAACAGATCAGAAAGAGATATCACCAAAAGGGGACTTCTACTATAGAGTAGGAAGCAAAATATGCCTGATCTTTGAAGGCAATTTTGGAGGCCTAAACGGATGAATTAGGCCTCAAAAATATGCAGATCCCCCCCCCTCCAATGAATGAAAGGCTAGCCTTTCCTCCCCCCTGCTTTGTCTTGTCAAGAGCTTTCCAACGGTACCTTACTCACGTGATTCTGAGATTCCTACAAGAAGATTCTCTCTGGTCAAAGCTTGTTTGACCAACCAGATAGGACCTAGACCAGACATGTCACCCATCCAAGTAAGTAATCCAAGGGTGGAGCTTGCTGACATTTCACCTATTTGTGTCCCTAATCCTATGGTGGAGCTTCCTTGGAGGAGATCCTCTTTGTCTATATAATAAAGAGAAGGTGCTCCTTTGGAGCATCGATTGTTTGAGTGTGCAATCTGTGTTTTCTCTCTTCTCTTGTCCTTGGAGTATTACAGTCATGCACTCATCTAGTAACTTGATACCTAAGTCCGTAGAACTACTCCTAATTGGATATGACCCTTTGATGTAACCCAAACTATTTCTCCAATTGCTTATCAACTTGCCTTGCCTTGTCATATGCGCATCCACTCTTTCTTTCATACTTCCAAGTTGAAATCCTTTGTTAGTAATCCATCTTCTTTTTCCTCTTGTGTCCAACCTCTTCCTCCTCTTGTCCTTTCAATGATCATGAAGAGTATGAATTTCATCGGATCCTTGCACATTGCCACATTCAACAAGGCCGTCAACAACATATAGAGTACAAAGTCCCCTGGAAAGGGTATCCCCTTCATGATGCCATTTTGGAGCCTTTTCATTTATAGAATGCACAAATGGCAATCTAGGATTTTGAAGCTTCAATGGTGATGAAGACGTCATCAACTAGCGGTGGGGGAATATGTAACAATATGGGGTTTACCAATAAAGTTAGTCAAGGCTAACAAAGTAGCAAATGTGCCAAATTAATCAAGAATATTCTAAAAGTATCTAGGAAGCTACTTGGTACCCTCCCAAGTATTGGGTAACATGCATACCAAGTGGTAACCTCTAGAGGAAGTTTTTTGGGAAGCTTCTTGGCTAGCTTAGCTTGCACTCCAAGTAGGTAGCTTGTAGAAGGAAGCTTCTAGAAGCTTTCAACTAATTTAGCTTGCACTCCAATTAGGCAACTTCTAGAAGGAAGCTTCTTGAAAAACTTCTTGGTTAACTTAGCTTGCACTCCAAGAAATTGGCTCAAGGAAGCTTCTTAAGAAGCTTATCAAGAGCTTTGTATGTTCCCTATAAATAACAAAGCCAAAGCTCATACTAGGCAATGGGAGTTTCTCACATTCAAATGTCTCAATGTGATATTTCATTCTCCTATTTCTCTACTTGATCTCAATCTTTAACACAACCTAAATTCTATTCTTTGGTGAGGAACTCACCAAAGAACACATGTGCCTAAACTAAATCTATCTTAGGGAGCTATAATATTCTTACGACAAGAGAACCCCCAAGAGAAACACAAGAGAAGAAATACAAAGCTTCACACTCAATACTTTGATGCCCCAAAGGAGCACCTTGTTTTTATTATATAACAAGAGGATACACTCAAAGTAAGCTCCACCCTTGGATAAGAGACATTTATTGGTGACATTTTGGTGAGCTCCACCCTTAGATTAATTGCATGGATGGGTGACTGTTGGTCCTTGTCCTATCTGATTGGTCAAACAAATTTGACTAGAGGGAATCTTTAGAGAATATTCTTATAGGAAGCTCATAATAGCATGGGTGAGGTATTTTTGGAAAGCTTTTGATGAGACAAACAATTGGAGAAAAGGCCAGCCTTTTTTCTCTATGGGAGGAGAATATTTTCATTTTCAAGGTCCTAATTCATTCATTTTGGTCTCTAAAATTGGCTCTAAAGCTTTCATGGTGTTTTCAAGTCTTGCACTATTAATGGAAGTACTCCTTTGGTGACACCTCTATCTGATCTGACTTAGTCCATCATATATTACATCCTTCTAGATGTTACCAAGCCCAATTTATGATGATATGTATAGTTATTGGTATTATAGGAGCTAGCAAGAGATCCAATGATGTGTGTAGATTTACTATTATAGAATGAAAAGAAGTAACTTCAAGAGGATGCATAGCACCATGGTGATGGGTCATACAATGCAAAAGGTATGCACTCTTAACGACCTATGTGTCTTGAAGTGATGACCTAATATAATAAATGCACTATAAGGTCTATATGTAAAACCTCTCCAAGTGTCTTGATACCCATCCTCTCTATCAAGCACAACCATGAGCTGGGCCCCCACTTTGTACTCCCATGGGTCAGAAACCATCATCTCATATGGACCAAAGGAGATGCTCTATCTCTATCCAAGATAACCTCAAGGTGTATCACACAATACTCCATGAACTCCCTCTAGCTCAAGGGAGTGCAACATACCAAAAACTACCTAAGCCTCTTTAATGAGACCATACACACCAATGCACTCCATCACACCATTGGATGTAGATAATGCTGCTATCGCACATAATATCCACTAGGCATCCAATATCCAAAACTAATATCTTCCTCCGCCTCTTGTGAGCATAAATGATATAAGGAATGAACTATTGAGACATGATTATCTTATCTCTCAACACCATGAGTCTAGAAAGCTTGCAAAAGAGTGTCATCATCCTCTCCTCACACAAATCTACCTCCTCCTATACATGGCCAAAGGGAGTGAGCGGATGAGAGCATATGAAAGTTGTGGTCTCCAAGGAACATTCTCCACATCTAGTATGATCACACTAGGCTCTCCTATACACCCCACTGCATGGAGATGAGGCTTGGTCTATGTCATCCAAGACTATGTCTCTATACCAATATGCTCCAACTCACTCCTTTTAGGCTCACCCTCACTCCTTAAATTCTTTATTTGATCCAACAAGAGACATTCTTCCAATAGTCCATCTGAGTTTGCACACTAACTTGAATCTTCCTAACCATGGACTCCTCGTAAGCTCTTTGGAACTCCTCTAACAATCTGGTAGTAAACTCTCTCTTTAGTAAACTCCTTATTGAGCCTGAGACCTTGGACCATGGCATCTATATGGGACATAAGCCTATTAGACTCTACTTGCTTATTCTCTACCATTGTAAAATCTGCTTCCCTCTCAACTAGACTACTCTCCTTCTCACAAAGAAGGCACATACTCTCCACTAAGTTCCCTCTCCCCTTCAAGAAGAAGGCACTTCCTTTCCATTAAGTGTGCCTTCCTCACATGAGCCTCACTCTTCTTAGCTCTAATTGTGTAGTACTCACAAGACCCAAGGATGGACTCCTATTCCCCCACAATGGATAACCTAAAATCTGGTCACCTTCTCTCATGAGTCCACCCTCTAAGCCAGGGTCAACTAAAGATCCAACAAGAGGAGGAGAAGAGTCCTCTATAAGGAGAGCGAGAGTGCCATCTAGAGGATGATGGTAATCTAGTTGGAAGTGTCATACACAACATGAGGAGGGTGACCTCTACATAAGTAAAGATGAATATCAACACAATTGTGATCTTATAAATCAATACAAAGTTCAAAATCATAAACAAAAGATCACTAAAACACAACATCTCTCAAGCATTCAATATATCAAATACTCAATATAAATGAAATAATGCAAGAATGCAACTATAGTGTGAAGTCATTTATTATAAATTTGAAGATAACATACACACATACAAGAAAACATATATTTTTATTGATTAAACTCTACACTACACTCATTCATCATCATCCGCATGTGCACCATGGACGTAGATATCCTCTTGTTGCATGAGAAGGCTCCCATAGTATACCTCATATGCTCTTATGAATCCACTCTCCAAGCATAAATGAGTGGGAAATTGTTCAAAAAATGATTGCTTCAATTGTCTACCATCTAGTTGCCTCAACTACTTTTGCAAAACACCAGCTTTGCCTCAATTGGGATCAACATAAGCTCTCTCTAGTCATAGTCCTCTCTTGTCCTTTTCACCTTAGTCTTCATGTTTAGCACTAGATGTCCATGTACCAATTTTGGATGCCTAACCAATGCAAGAACTGAACTAAACATTTGGATGAATGGTCTCCAAGCTGCATACACATACTATCTAGCAAGGTATCTTCTAACCATGAGGTCTCTCACCAAAAACTATTCCTCCACTCATGAGTAAGGGACAAATCTCCTCTTCCTAAACTCCCCACCTCCAAGGCAAAGGCCTCCTGTATGGTCCTAAGAGACAAAGTGAAAGGTCACCCACTCACTATTATTGTGTGAGTTCTTGCATCCCATGTGCTCACAAACTCTGATTATATGGGAATTTGAGTATACAAAAGTGAAATCAAACTTGAATAACTTGAAAAAATCAAACTCCAAACTCCTCAAATGAAATCAAACTCCCAAAACCATACATTTTTGAAACACATATGAAATAAAACTTCAAAGACCAGAATTGAAACTCAAGAAATGCAAATAAATCAAAATCCAAGAATGATAAAAATCCAAACCACAAAACCGCCCAATAAAAAAAACAAGGTATGGGGTCTTTTGTGGACTTTAGGGGTCCAAGAGGGTGATCTTTTGCAGCAAAGGGTGGGAGGAAAATTGCTCACAAGATCACTAGCAAGAAGGGGAATGGGAAGAGGATCACCTGCAATGTGAAGGTTGGGGTAGGGATGGTTTGCAAGAGCGGGAGCAGGAGTAAGATGGGATGCTCATGGGATTGATAGACAAAGGGGAACAAGAAGGGGATTTTTCATATGTACTAGGGTGTTCAAGGCCTTAATAGTGTGTATGTGGGCCTTGGAGAAGGATTTACTTGTGCAAGGGAGCTGAGTTGTGGATCTCTCAAAGGAAGGGGAGCAAGAGCGGGGTTGCTTGTGGGACGGAGATTCATTAGCAAGGTCAATTACGGTCCCAAATCCCTAATTTTAAATCCAAGGGATGAGGACCAAGATTGGGCAAGGAGTGATGGGGTTGTTAAGAAGTTATTAAGGGGTCCAGGATAAGGCAATTCATTGAAACCATGAAAACCAAACTAATTGATTCACATTGATTCAAAAGAATGTATTCACTCACATTTGGGTAGGGAAAATCAATTCCAAGGTAGAATTTTAATCCCGTTGCATCCATATCACCTTTTCTCATGCCTTCCATAGATTCCCAAACATGATGCTTATGGACTCAATATAAGTAAAGTGATCCCCATTAGCATGGAATCTGATTAGCAATTCTCCTTCCTTGCAATCAATCATATTTGGCATGTCCCACACCTTCTCATAATCACTAACTTCAACCATAGCAATGCCTTCTCCGCTACTCAATTTTGAATGTTCCATTGCTCTCACACTTTTGTCTCTATTATCTCTCCTTGACTTGTTTTTGTCACTCTTCCTCTAAAATGTCTTCCACTCAAATCATATGCTCTTCTATCCTCAAATGTTCCCTCTACTCTTTCCACTCAATCTTTGAAAGTTCTTCTAATTGCTATTTCCCCTCAATAAGTAAAGGATTATCTTTGAATATCTTCCTTCTCAATTTTTGCACCTCTTTTGTCTCCTTAGTTTTAACCACTCTCCACTTTTTCCCCTTTTCTTTTTTGCCACTCCTCTCTTCAAAAATTCCTCCTTTCTTTGATCTTGGCCACCTCTCTTTATCAAAGAATCAAACTATTTTTTGCACTCCCTTCCTTTGACACATTAAACCTTCAACCTCTCCTCTCTCCTCTCCCCTACCTTGATCCTACTTCTTACTTCCTTCACATGCTAATTAACCTTCTTTCATAGAAAGTTGCTAAAAGTTGCTAAAAGTTGCCACTTTGCAAAATTGATATCACTCGAACAAAGAATCCATATTCCTCAATGCAAACATCCATATTCTTCATGAGCACAAAACATATTACACACTATGGGAATCTATATTCAATGCATGAATATATGTATTCAGATGATGAATTCTTCATATGTTTCATTGATATCATCAAATGAAGCAATATCACCACCATTCATAAACTATCCAAATAGAGTTTATTATTTATTATGAATACAAATATTTAATATGAAGCAATACACATCTATATCATTATGTCTTTTATTTCCACTCAGTTGTGATCCCCAAGGGATAATTTGCCTCTTGTTCTCCTTCAAAATCTGGTTGAACATTGTTCGCTTGGCATCCTCTTCTACCCATAGATTGGATCTATTTATCAAAATTTATGCAATATAATGCAACAAATAATCCACCTCAACAAATCTGAATTCCTATTTCTACATTTCAGCTGCACTCTTAGTTCCCAAAATGAGTGTCATCAAGACTTTAGCACTCCAATGCAATGCTCTTTGAGAATACATGCTCTTGCAACACACTTGTTGAAATATATGTTTTCCTTTGTGCATACTTGCTCAAAAACAATAATACCAAATGACTCTTGGGTACATATTCATAGTCACTTAGTATTGGTGGTGTTTGAAAAATGGTGTAGGCACTCTTTGATTCATGTTGACCCATAGTGGGAACTTCTTGGTACAAATCATGTTGTGATCACACACAGAGACAAAATTTCCTTCCACATTGTGTTGGATTTTCCCAGAATCTTTGCTTTGAAACATCATGGTCTCTAATGAATTCATGTAAACTATAAAATAATTCAACTGAGATTTGCACTAGCCTGTCTAAATGAGTGAGGATGAAGATCTGTAAAAAGTCAACAAGCAAACTCAGTACTCCTACAAATAATGTTTTCATCAAGCGAATATCTCTCCAAATGTACAATATACCACCACCTCATAATCAATTCTAGATCTTCCATCTCAAAATTGTAGTCACTTCCTGTTTCATCTTATCTCCTAAACTCCACTCCTCAATTCCCGCATTAACCATCCTCACCTCAAGAAAGTCTCTTTCACACACCTTTGGAATGTGTTGTTGCATGCAATTTTTAATTCCTTCACTAGTATTTGACATGTAATCAACATCACAATTTAAAATCAGGCACATAAAAAATGAAAGCAAAGGAAAAATGTTTCTTTTGATTGAAACATTGACACAAAAGCAAAATCAATCAAAGAGAAATGTTGGAGAAAGAAAACAAAACATCTAGGTAGACATGTCGTGTTCAAGCAGTCTCTCACCATAACTCTTTTCAATTCTAGCACATTCAAAGGAGAAGAATAGATCACTTGATCCAATAATGACTACCTCTACTCCTTATTCAAATTTGAGTTCAATATATGATTAATGATTAAAATTTGCATTAAAATTTGAAATTCAAAAGCTCATTAAAATTTGCAGGTTAATTAAGATTTACAAGGATACATAAAAATATTTTAAGACTTGCAAGGATGCGCATCAATATTTTGAGACTATGGGCAAAACCCCATAATAAAACTAGTGTACCCTTGCATGGCACACATAAAGGGATTTATGGATACCCATAAATGTTTTTATCGGTAGTGAACAAGCTCTATTGGAAGCGTCCTAATATGTTTGAGCGGAAAGCTCGACAAGCAAGATGTGAGAAAAACATGCTTCCAAAGTTAGTTCTTATGAAGAGTAGATTAAAAGGAGATTACAAAAAATGCACAATACGGATCTGTAATCTAAATTTGCAAGATGATTAATATATCTAAATTATCAAATTAATAGATTCTCGTAATGAGGGGAATTCCAGAATCATGCTTGACTACGGTAAGTATATTTTATATTTAAAATCTGGATTATTATTTAGATGTACAATATATATGAAATATGAGAAAAGCCTGAAATGAATACATAAAGAAATAGTCCCCAATTTAAAAGAAATCAAGATGAATATATACACATCATTTATAGTTCTACTATACAACCAATCCATGTTCTTGTATGGCATATTATGGAAAACGCAGGACTTGATTGAAAGGGATTTGCAGTAGATTTTGAGCCTCATATTATCAAGAATTTATGTGTAAATGTTTTGAGATAATTAAGGGCACATTCATATTTGTTTTATTCAAGAAAAAATCATGATAATTTTGCAACTATAGATGATTAAGTTTAAATGCATCCTCTGTGATTGTGTAAAAGAATGAGGTAGTATCCAGCACACCCTAAAATCCTTTCAAGGCAAAACAAGTTTGAAATTCTCATTCTCTCCTCTTTGTTAAGCCGAGCAATTTCTTGCTTGAGAGTTAATACAATTGTGGTCATGGTTTAGGGTTAAATTTGGTGGTAGATCCTAAACTAATTCCTCATATTTTGGTACCCCTTGCCACACACACCATTTCTATTGTGCCCATACCAATTAAGAGTTATCGCTAATTGAACACACATAAGGCGTTATATTTTGGCATAGCTGAATGAACTGAGTGGACATGAGCGGTTCGCCCTTGTGGAGATGTTATCACTCTATAACACAAATAAACCGCTCAAAGTAATGGTCTCTGGAAACTAATGATCCATTTCGCTTTTCAAATCACATATCAGTTGAGGTACCATAATTAAAAAAGAATATATGAACGTGTAGGACTTGGGAATATTCTAGTACCATATCTCAAAATAGAAACTAATTTTGAGTATTCTAAGGAGCATTGGGGGAAGAGGGATTTTGACAAGTTTCGGGAAGATTCGGCACTTAGTATCACCTAGAACATACTTTTGTGAAACAAGAGAAGTGAGTTTATATGTACTGTATATATGAGACACATTATGCAGAGTTACTAACTTCTAGCTGACAGGCGCCAAATAGGAAGAATTACTTGGTTTATTGTCAGCAATTACAACCTCTCAACTGGGTTTCTCGGGGCCTTATAAAAGGTCTTGAAACAAGATAGTATTGTGCGGAGGCTATAACTACTTCACGATTGGTAGTCGAATACTACTCAAAATCCGGAATTGTTATAAGAACCACTAGCTAGATTAAAGTAGTGTGCTATGCTAGAAAGTACCATGTAAGACACAAATTAACAATCTTAAACCACCTTAGTCTACAACAGCAGTTTGGATACAGGTCACGTTCAACACTGGATTGAGAAACGACATTAAGATCGAAGGAGTGGTTCTTAATCATTCATTTGTGTGCATGTGCGTGCACTTGAAAGATACATTAGTCTCGAGTGAAGAGACGTTTGACTTCGGAGCTGTAGATTCTGAAAACCTCCCCAATCCTCCTCGATGTAAGATGACATTCAATATGCATCTCAATTGTCTGAATATTGAGTTTTGTGCATTTATTTGTCTTTTCCCTAGGGACAAGTGAAGGCGTTACGTTTCTCCGATTACGGCCCTAGTTTGCGTGGTGTTTGTGGAGAATTAACTTGTAGACTAATTACACTGCATAATTGTCACCATAGTTGACATCGTACTTATATGTATAGGGGACCCTATCCTATCCGGGAACAGATTTCGAGTGGTGAAACATGGGACAAGCAGTGCTGCTGCATCATTACGGTTAGAATAGTTCGGGTCATAATTTAATCTTAGAGGGGATGGGAACGTTCATCTACAATTACTTGCTGCAAATCAGATACCAATGTAATAGAAGAGTCGGCTGCTGCTACGACCGAGATGGCCGTTTTCTAGCAGAGGAGAAACCAAGACGGATACGTGATGTTTAGCAGAGGAGAAACCAATACCCAAACGTGATGTCAAGAGCCAACTACTTTTACTTGAGAACTCAGTGCCAAGAGCCGCGTGTGAGTGCCCTTGGGAGGCCGGAGGCCGTTTTCTATCTGAGGAGAAACCAAGAGGAAACCTGATACCAGGAGTCAACTATTTTCAATTGAGAACTCAGTGCCAAGAGCTGCGTCTGAGTGCCCTTGGGATGCCGTTTTCTAGGTGTGAGAGCTTACAGAAAACGGCATCCCAAGGCCGTTTTCTAGCAGGAGGAGAAACCAATACAGAAATGTGATGTCAAGAGCCAAACTATTTTTACTTGAGAACTCAATGCCAAGAGTCACGTGTGATTGCCCTTGGAAACAGCAAGAACTCCGTGTGGAGATCAAAGATACTAATTCCAGGAGGGGGATGCACAGTGCCACAAATATTGCAGTTTTTGGAGATGTGCGAGATAGAGTTAGGAGTCCAACTTTGTGCACAAATGTGACCCAGGTGGACTTTATGCAAGGCGGGTATGGAGGCTACCTCGCAGGAGCAACATGGTTTGGGACCGGAGTGACCAGCTCAGTTTGCAAGAATGCATATCTACCTTGGTAGCAAATAGATTTTCTTCATATCAATTAAAATTATTTTTTATAATTATTTGTTTAATGTTTTGTTTTTTTTGGATTAATAATATCTATTACAAGTCTTTTAATTTATTTTTTATGTGTATTTATTTAATCCCTCATGTTAGGGTGTATTTTCAGTCTAGCTTCTTATGATGCCTCCCTTTTGTTTATGGGTACTTAGATGGACTACCATAGGTGATGCTTCTCATCTAACACCTCATACCTCCTATGTGCATTAGGGAGCAAGGTCTATAACATCCATTTTTGCATGTATGTGGTATTGTGATATTTAGTTGGTATTACAAGTACTTGATAAATATTATTTATATAGGGATAAAGGATGGTTCTACATTAGTCATGATTAGCTGAAGTTAGTCATAACTAAGATAGAGTGGATCTTACCTTTGAGGAAGTGGAAAAGATGAGTATCACTATTTTGGATTTTAGTGTATTGACTTGGTATTATTCCTAGGTGTTTGGCTTTGAGGAAAGAGTTAAAAACTCTTGGATCCATAAGCCATTTTGTTTCAGATTCTTCTACAGTCCAAGGATAGTCCATGTGAAACAATCTTTGACTTAGTGGTTGTGTCAAGATAAGACCACATGCTTAGGGGAATATTCCCATGAGTATGGATATTCTTTTAAATTTTTGATTTTATTTGACTTTTAGCCTAGTAACTGGAGTTACTCCAATAATTAGTAACTTTGGTGCGTAACTATTTCAAAAGTATATAAACTAGGGGTGATGAGGTACTCATCATCCTTTCATTTGCAACTATCTCTCTCTCATTGAGTTCTCTAGTGAGCAATGACTTGAGTCTTGGAGTGTTAGCCTTAGAGGAATATGATGGAGTTGGGGTTCTTTGCTTTCTTAGTCCATGGTACACTACCATAATAGCCATCAGAGGTTCATCTTGAGTGAGAGACAGGCCGACTCACAGTCCAATACTAACCCTTTCAACACACACTCACTATGGCTCAAGTTCATATCAATGGATTCATTTCCATCCTCTTCCCACATCCTCCACCTTCCTTAGGGGTGGATTCTCATATTGAAGATCTCACACCTATGGACACAACTTGTCCTTGTCTCCTCACCATGATCCTTCACCTTTCTCTACAACTGCACCACCATTGCAAGACCTACCACCCCTATAGGACCTACTACCCACCATTGTAGCTCCCAACTTTATTGGCACTACACACTCTATCCATAGGCCACATGTGACCTTCCTTCCTTTGTCCATGACTACCATCAAGATGAGGAGCTACAATTGACAGAGCCCTTCTTTCCTCATGTTTATTCCACTCTACATGCTTTTTGGTAGGGAGTATTTGAGATATTTTTTTAACATTTACTTTATTATCTCTCCCTTGACATGCCAAATTTTGGTTCCCGCATTCTCTTTGAATTTTGTCAATACATTGCCTTGGATCTTCTACCTCCAAGTGTTGCTCATTTGTTTGGTGCATTTGGTCTCCTTGCTCTCTCAAAGGAGACATCAAATGTTTGCCCTATAACTTTTCCTATGTCAAATTGCATGCACAATATATTTATAGCTTTTTTCCTCATTTTTCTTATTCTTATCTTCGCATCAATTTTTTGTGGCTACTCCAATGGTGTGTGAGGTGAGCATTAGGAGCTTCCTTAAACATCCATCACAATTGGGTGGTAGTCTAAGTAGATGCCTCAAATGCCTTTAATATTATTTCTCATCAAACTTTGTTTTGGGCTCTTTGGTCAATAAGGGATCAAATCCACTCCTTGATCTCCTTTGTGCAAACTTTTTATTGTATTGAGACATCTTTATTTTGCACCACCAAACTACCACCCATGAGTTCAAGCAATTGGCATCTATTGAGCATATACTCTAGGGAGATGCTTTGAGAGGACCATTATTTGCCATAGCAGACTCGCTACATAGCTTTGCATGAGATTGTAATTTCTTTTCCCTCTTTTCCCTTTTTCCTTTTATCTCAAATGATACACATATTGTGGATCCTTTGGAGGATGTAGTTTGAGTTGTAACATTGTTGATGCATGTATGCTCTAGAGGGATATTAAATTTGGTACTTCAAGTGGTGGAGAAATACTATTTGAATAGAGTTTATCTAAGTTTCTACATTAATCATGATTAGCCAAAGTTAGTTCTAGCTAAAATAAAGGTGATCATATTCTAGAGGAAAGGACAAGAATAAGCATCACTATTTTGTCTTCTAGTGTATTGATTTGATATTGTTCTTAGTTATTTAACTTTGAGGAAATAGTTGAGAACTCTTGGGCCCACAAGCCTTGTTGGTGCAGATTTTTCTATAGTCCAAGGATAGCCCATGTGAAAGAATCCTTGACTTAGTGGTAGGTGAAGATAAGTCAACCTAGAATCCCATGTGCTTGGATATTCCTTGAGATCTTTTGACTTTATTGATGTTTAGCCTAGTAACTTTAGTTACTCCAATAATTAGTAACTTTGGTGTGTAACTTTTTCATTAGTATATAAGTTAGGAGTGATTTGGTATTAATCATCCTTTTATTTGCACCTATTTTCTCTCTCATTGAGTTCTTCTAGTGAGTAATATCTTGAGTCTTGGAGGTGCTTTGGAGTTTCATCCTTGGAGAAGTGTGATGGAGTTGGGGTTCCTTGCCTTCTTAGTCCATGGTGTGTTACCTTAATAGCCATTAGAGGTTCACCTTAAGTGAGAGACACGTTGGCTCACAAACCTGGATCTCCAACCTTAATGGTTCATTGATGGCCCATCTAACAATACAAATGATGCAAGTGATGGTGGATCTCGTGGTGTGATCAATAGCCCTAATATAAAATCTGGCCACCACTAAGTAGTCTTTGAGCAACTACTTATATAGCTCTAACCGCCAAGACTATCACTCCAATGACCAAGCAAACTAGATTTGGCACTACAAATGTTGTGACAATATTCTTAGCTTGTAGGAATCAATTATAATTAAATATTTTCTCCAATAGTTAAGTTTGATTGAATCAGATCTGTTCTTTCATTAGTTGGATCGAAAGATATGGAGATAGCCCAATTTGAGATCAAGACAAATTTTCTTAATGGAGATTTGCATGAGGAAATTTTACATGGAGCAACCACAGGATACATAGAAGTTTGAAAGGAGAAGAGCATTTGTAGTCGTTGAAGAGTCTTTATGGCTTAAAGCAAGTCTCATGAAACAAGAACTAGAAGTTTGATGACTTCTTAATGAGTATGGGTTGCAAGCATCACTTTTTGATCCTTGTGTGTATTGTGGATCTAGAGTAATCCTCATTACCTTTGTAGATGATGGACTGATTTGTGGGAAAGATAAATCCCATATTGATACCATGTTAGATCATCTTGGTAGAGAGTTTGAAGTAACACGTGTGGAAGCAGAATGCTATGTAGGACTTCAAGTTTTTTGTGAGAGAAAAACTTGGAATCAGGTTGACTCAAGAAAGATATGTAGAGTCAATCAATTATCGGTTCTATCTTGGAGATGCATATAGAGTTGCTACTCGTGTAGATCCAAATGCTAGATTACAAGTGGAGGAAACTGAATAGATTAGAGCACCCTACCAAGAAGTATTAGGATATCTAATGTATGCTATGATAGGTACAAGACCTAACATAGCTTATGTTGTTAGCATAGTAGCAAAGTTTAGTTCTGATCCATCATCTCAACAATAGGAAGTAGTGAAGAGAATTTTCAAGTACCTCCAAGGTACTTTAGATTATGGATTAGAATTTAATGGAGGTTCAAGTGCTGCTTTTACACTAGTTAGATATTGTGATGCTGATTTTATGGGTGACTTAGATAATAGAAAGCCATGCAATGGTTTCATATTCATGATGAATGGTGGATCACTAGCTTGGAGCAACTAGCGACAACAATGCATTGTCACTTCCACCACATAGGTAGAGTAAATAGCAGCATGTTTAGTTGCAAAAGAAGCAATATGGCTCCATTGGTCACTAAAGGAACTACAACTTGGACAAGATGATCCAACTCAAATGTATAACAACAATCAGAGTATTATCAAGCTAGTGTATAACCCAAAGTTCCACAAGAGAACCAAGAACATTGGGATCCAATATCACTATGTGAGATAGCAACAAGAGAAACAATAAATTTATTTCAGCTACATCAACACCAACAATTAGAGTGCAGATATATTTACAACAGCTTTACCACAAGGTAAGCTTTATAAGTTTAGAAATTGATTGGAGTACTCCCTTTCTTCAATGAGTGGGAGCGTTGAAAGTACATTCTAGATGGTAATACATATGGCATTGATATAGCATGTACCTATACTATAAATGTTAGGGTTTGTACATAACACCTAGCACCCATGGGGGCATTACTTAGGTTTAGAGTATTTAGGTCTTACCTTTAAGAGGGCAGTGGTTCATTCCGGCACGACGTTTGTGGCATAGTCAAGAAGCTTGAGCAGTAGGATATATGAGTAGAAAGGCCGGAAAACACAACCAAGTTTTTCATTAGCTAGCTGCATGTATTCCATTCTTCATTTCATGCAACTAGATTTGCAATAAGAGGAAATTGGCAAAAGTGTTTTATATATCTTATTGTACTCCTTGTATGTTGTAAATGTTGTGCAGATTTGCATCAATATTTACAATATTTTTCAATATTTCTATGCGCAAATAATGATACAAATAAAATTATTTCATAGGTATTTTATGGGTGAATAAAATTTTATGGGCAAAAAATTATGGGTAAAATATTTAGCTTTCAAATTTAGCTTT
This sequence comes from Lunularia cruciata, assembly GCA_948567375.1. NCBI lineage: Eukaryota > Viridiplantae > Streptophyta > Marchantiopsida > Lunulariales > Lunulariaceae > Lunularia > Lunularia cruciata. Next base: position 8,529,716 of record OX419759.1, on the reverse strand, counting down.
TAAGAGAAATGGAGACTACATAGAATTTAGCTTTTTTGGGTTTAGTAAATATCCATAAAAGAATTCATGGGTAAGTTATGAGTAAAAGGGGAACCTAATCGTGACCTGCATGAATTTAAAGGTTATGAAAATTCCATAAACTTTAATGTAATTTTCAATGAGGTATTTTCTTGTCCAAATGTGTCATTGACATTTCTCCTTCCTTACCAGGCTAGTCTCAACGTCAATCACCATATGGTTCATTTAATAGTTCTGTAATTCTTTTTGGAATCCCTGCCTTAACGGAATAGATAATTTTGAAAACTAAAAGCTCCGAATACATCAGGTTTTCAATTGCCATAAATAGTATTACGGGAAAATTACGGGAAACCTTGCCAATGTTACGGGTGTGGGAGAAGAATCCATCAGTAATACAAAACATTAATGAATTCCATTGAAAAATTTTTACAACAGAAATCCGTAGCACTTTTTATCCAAAAGTAGTTGTATGATCATTCTTTCCTCCTTTAAAGGCTTCTTTTCAATAGTTTGTCATCCTCGATTTAGGTAATGCAAATATTTGCAATAGACCCAAGCACTTCGATTAATTTGGCGATGGTAAATATCATCGACATACACAGAAATTTATTACTAACTGAACGTGAAAGGATTCCTAAAGTCAATCACTCATTTGTATAACTTCCCTTTTAATTTATTCAATTGATTCACATATGATAATGTTAAAAGATGACTTAAAGGCGTTGTGAACCATTTTATTTCCTAGAATGTAGAGGGTACATCATAAATCCTCGTTGAATTTCTAAACGCAAGATCATAAAGGCAAAATTTTCTGCTTTATCAACATGTGTGGAAATTCTACCAAGATGCATATGTGTTTGATCCATTTTATTTATGCTTCCCTTAGTCCATTGGGCTTTATTGCTGAGAGAAAGCGAAATAGAACATACAGTACTTTGTGAGATTTATCTCATGCAATGACTTTTATGCACTTTCTAGAGGAGAACTTCAATATGCTATGATAAATTGTTTTGTAGATACTATTTGACAGGGCCAGTGCACCCGATGATCTTTACTAACATCCTTGTTTATGTGAGAATTATTCAAGCTTATATTCTTGAAAGATCTTACAATCTTAAAAACAGTTATATGTAAATTATTATTATTATTATTTTAGAACCTTTTTCTAAATCATTACCTGATGTTTGATATGATTTTTACTATTATCTTAAACTAATACCGAGGAAAACAGAAGAATCAAGATACAATGGGACCCTCTTGTGGTTTGGAATACGGGACTCATGTTATGTCCTTAGGACACAATTTCAAAACTCGTTGAATTTTGAAAGATTAGCTTTTGAAGAAAAAAAATTATTTTAAAAAGATTATTAGATTACTTATAATTTATTATTACATTTACAAGTCACTCTTTTTCTCTGAATATTGAACTCTTAATTTCTACAAAACTTTTTTAGTTTTATTCTTGATAAGCGATATAATTGTAGCTCATTCTTATATCTATCCATCATCAAAGAGTAAAACATATCTACACAACAACTTCATGATTGCATAAAGTTACCGCTTGAGATCAAGTCACTACCATTTAGCTATATATATGATAGTTTTTGTTTTTTTTTTACTCTATTTTGAAACCCGCTTTCAACATAGCAGATAAATACATCAGAAAAGACGGCACCCATCATAGTTGCCATTCCGACTTAACTGGCAATGTGGCACCCATGAATGATTATTTGCATGAAAGAGTTCATGTGAAACCAATATTCCTGTGTCTCCAATTATCATATTTGCACCAGCCACCATCTCTACAGTGATGAGGTTCCACCTAGGTTTGGCACACCCATCTGCATCTTTGTTACTCACTTGTAAGTGTGGTTCTACACTAGATGTTGTAGCAGTCCATATGACATGGTCCGCTGTCCTTTTGGAAGATAGACAATAACTTTCCATAATGCCATCAAGGATATAGTGTTTGCTATGGCAGGAGAGAGTGGACACCTTGCTTGGAGGGAGCATTTGTATGTTTTGCATACAACACGTGTCAGAGCAGATTTATACTTGGTCTGAATGATCAGGTGATAATCATGGATGGTGTGGTTATTGATCCTACGTGTCTGCAGTTTGGAGGGAGTGATTACTTATCCATTTGGATGAGCAGAGCAGTGGTGAGCAGAGCAGTAGCACACGAGGTCTCCAAGTATAGGGGTATGCAGCAAGGTCACCTGTTTGTTCTTCTAGCCTTGGAGTTATATGGAGCGATGGAAATGACATTCGAGACATTCGTCAAGGAGTGCATGAGAGCTTATCAGATTAGATCTCAAGGGTACCGCTCTCACTCTCATACTTTGCAGCATAATTTAGACAGCGTGTGTCCGTTGCTCTATAAAGAGCCATGGTTGGTGTAATCCATAGGAGAGCAAGCACACTAGGTGATGCTTCTTTGGATGCTCCAATAGTTTGTAGACTTTACTACTTGCATAGCTTGGATATCTTAGGTGTGGTAGGGCAGATTTCTCATATCGATTCTATTGGGGCCTAGCCCTATTTTACCTCTCTTGTCTCTCCCTTGTACAGTTTGATGTGATTTTCCCATCCTTCTTGTGTTCTATGTGGTTGCCTTTTCTCTCAATTATCATATTTGTGAAATCCAGTGCGACATTGGATTGACTCGGCACGTCAAGAGTTAAGGGGGCCGGTTAAGTCTTCTTTCCAACTTGGGAGTCTGCAAGGCCAGGTGCCAAATATGTGGATTGTCTTATCGATACTATTGGAATTTAGCCCCATTTTACCTCCTAGAATATATTTTCCTTGTGTGGCTTGATGGGGGTGTTTTCATCTTCCTTATTATCACACATGGTTGCCTTCCCATTCAAATAGGCGGGGGTGTTATAGTCTATCCCTAAAAAAAAACCGTTAACATGTTCAATTTTACAAACACCGAGTTTCAATTAAATACTTTTAAATTATAGAGTAAGCACTATGCATCATGCATGGATTAGAAAAAACCAACAAAAATATATTTAATTTTCGTCCCATACATAGATCGGAGGTGAGAACTACATAACTATTATAGTAGACTACAAATCTTTTTAAATAAATAAAATTATAATGCTCTTTTCACGCAGGTAGAAGTAAATATCGCAACTTGATTCAACAAGGGTTTGAGTGTAAGACCCTTTCACCAGCCTGCAACGCAAGAACTGAACTTCCCGGTCGAACATAATAGAGGGTTAGAAGTTTGACTGGAACCCCACGGGACATAGGCCATTACCGAAAAGCTACCATCATTATTCGTGTGGTAACTCAAATCTAATTCAACATTTCCGGAAATCTTTTTGGTTTTGAATAAGTTTTGGGGGAATCTGGTTTCGGACGGAATTTAAAACGATGTAACTCTCAAATTCTTGTATTGAGGCTTAGCCCCACGTTACCCTTTTCGTCTCTTCTTTGTACTGGCTTGATGGGGTCTTCCCATCTTTCATTTTTCCTACGCGGTCATCTTTTACTGAATTCTTATATGGTTAGAGTACTAAATCCCATGAAATCTACATACCTACCCCAGCGCCCCATAAAAAGTTGGGGACTTACCGTAGATTTCCCGTAACAAATTTCACGGGAACCCAAAAGTTATTCTTGACACCCCCTAGTGATACGCCTGGATTTCGCTTATAGCATCCACATAGGTTTGGCATCCGAGCCTTAGTGAACGTTCGATCCTCTTTAAGTTTAAGGTCGACTGAGCCATTCTCCAGTTTTCGGTGCTAGTGAGTTCTGACTGGTGGGGTTCTGGTGGGGTTCACTTCCGCTTGGGAATCTTGTAGCTTGCAGTGTCCAGCAGTCGAGAAGATATTCCACCAGTCACTACTATAATTGTCTACAGTTCTTTGCAGAGATCGTGTCCTGTTGCCAGTCAGATGAAGAAATCATGCAAGGAATAAGGGAATATACTTGGTCTTGTTAGATTCTTTTTCCACTATATTTTATCTGAGTATATTTTTTTTTTCGTTATTTTTTATTTTTTTAAATTTTGTGAAACACAATGAAGATAACTACTTTCCTGAAAAGTATGACAAGTTGTAACGTGAAAACTTTAACATGTGGTTTTATGTATATGAATTTAACAAGAGGAGCAGTACAATGCATTGTAATGGGACTTTGACTTCTGACTTTGGAACTCTACATTCGCAAACGAGCATGTTAAAGGTATTCCAGACGGATTACATATTAGGAAATTTTCTCCTGAGGGTATTCTTAAGGTTTGATCAGTGATCGTTATTTCTAGAGGAGCTTTTTACTAAAGATTACTTCACAATTATATCTTAAGATAAATAAAATAGCTAGTTGGTAGAGGCTCTTAGTCTCAAATATAACTAAGTTCCTAAAGAATATAGACTGGTATACATTTAGAATGAGCAATTTTATAAATTTTACAAACTTTAAAAAAAGCCTATAAATCTTGTTAGCTCATCTTGTTAGCGTTAATCCATTTATGCTAAACTATGTATAGTATTTAGAGGGTACGTCGCACATGCAAGGACACAAAAGTTTCTGGGAAAAATGTGTAAAATTAATTATTTAACGCAGGGCAAGACAAACATCATTTTGTAGTCTCTAGCTAAATCTCTCCTATATCTTGTATTTTCCTTATGGAAATAGTTTTCAACCAGCAATTGACGCGTCTCGGTTTCACCTCACTAACTGCGTCATTGCGCCAAGTGCAAAGATGTCATGTTATTTTGCAAAACCTATTCATACATCAACAAAGGAAGGAGTACTAATTCTAGAAAATTTATACCGGAGCCAATTTCGCTTGTTCCAACTTATTCGTGGGTATCTAAATCTACTCTTGTTTAGCGTTTATAATCAAATTACTTTTACCACCCGGCGTAAAAATACACCACGCCGGGTAGACTAGTTGAATTTACCCAGGCACATTTTCCTGACAGCTTTGCGGAGCCTCTACCACGAGCACCTTGGGGGATTGGATAGAAATGTCGAAAGAAGCATTCTTCGTATTCTCAATAACGAGGATCTTGAGTTCTGAGTTATCAACTCGCCATCAGTATACTTGGCACGGAGTCCAGCGTTCACCACACACCATAAGGCACAGAAACAGCTCCTGCTGTGAAAGCTTGCAGAAATAGAAAGAGTTAAATACCAAAAGAGCAACGACAACTATGAGCGCGATGGGGTAACTCCATCTGGAAGATGACGGGAGCATTTTGCCAACGTGGGATGTAGAAGCCGCTGTAGCGGCAACAAGAAGTAACGTCCACAAGTGGCCATACAAAAATTACTCAACAAAATCAAGACATTGACATTGTGAGATTAATAAAGGAGTGTGTCTGTAAACTTGTCAGCTGTAAGGGGCTCTCATCTTCTATTCTGGAAAGCTGGGGTAATAATCCGGAAAGTCATGTGTTGAGCTTTAGAGAAATTGAGAGCGATTCCGTTACCACGAAAGCAGTGATGCAATAGCGGGTACATGTTACCCCTTCGATCGTTTATGAAAAGACACGAGATTGCTGCCTTGGGTGGCTGAATAGATACACTAGTAAATAATTGCATCAATCTTCAATCACCGGTAAAATTTACACTCAGTCTGATCCAAGAGATTAAACGACTACTCAAGCGACTCCCCATCGGCAGACCTACTCCAGCGATCCTTCCCTACAGCAACTCCTAAACAGTTGTGACAACCGAATGTCAAAACATGACTTTCCGGATTACTACTTCAGAATACACCTAGCTAAAAAGCACCCTACCCTCTCCCTCACTTACAGACTATCTCGCCTTCTATAACTAATATCTTCGATCTGATGCTAGCTGTTTTGAGTATCCTAGTAAACTCTATTGAAGACTCCACTATTGTGACGGCTCAAAACTTGCAAAGAATGTATACAGGTTGTGTGCGGGCCTCAAAACCAACATTATGTGATGTGTCCACACAACCACTAAGTGCTTAGCTATTCGATCGGGTAAGCATCCAGAGAACCGATTGATGTCATAAACAACTCGGGAAACCAAAACGTTTCCACCTTATGGCGGTTTGTGGCAGCCTCTGAGTCGAATTAGGTTCTGAAGTTGCTTAAACGAAAGCTCTGAGAGATGGAGAAAAGGCCCAAATTTCCCTCTCTGACCTGCTCAATGACGTCGAGCAATCCTCCCAAAATGGTAACAAGGTACAGATGTTCGTTTCCAAGTCCTGAACGGCAATTCTTAGTCCTCGCCGACATCCCCTCATAACGTGATAGAAAAAGTCTCCGTGACCAATCCCATAGTACTCCCCACAATATCCCCGCCCATTAGCCCTCTGTTTCTCCTTAATTACTCTGAACCACTCCGGAGGCAGTAACCGCATCTCAGGTCCTAGCCCTAGTAAATCGGATTTGCCTGGCCACTCCTCGCAGGACAAAGGCCAATCATCATCATGGTTGAGGTGCACAAGCATTATAGCCTTATCATACAGCGCAATTTGGAAGTGCCACATACAGTAAGCTTCCCGGCCTTCTTGCGCCTTTCTCCATTCCTCCTTTTCCACATCAAATTGCAACACAGCCTTCACAATAGTGTAGCCACCATTTACCTCAGCTACGTACCAATACAAATTCCCATTGCAAACGACGCTCCTCTCAGCACCCACCCAGTGTCCCCCTTCTATCTGGCTTCTTAGTCGAGGGACAGGTGCTGATGATTTCCAAGATCTGGTCTGGGAGTCATATAGAAGAGTCGTCCGTGGTCCGGCAACGTGCATTCCTGCTACCACAAGTTTATAGTGCCCTGTGTCTTCATTAACAACCATCCCCGTTAACAAGTACTCGTGCGGACGTGAAAACCAAGCACCCTGTGGGAGTGCAGGCAATAGCCGGGCGGGCAACTTCAAAAACTTCTGCTGCTTCGTCAGCACGTTGCAGACGACAAAATCCTCGCTGTTCTCGTTTCCGCTAAAGCAGAGTAGCCCTCCATCGGAAGCCACAAGGCGATATGAGTACCATGACCAGGGAAGAGTCCGATCCACCCACTTGTTGGTCTTCGAGTTAAGAATGGACACAGAGCTTGTGGCACAGTTTAGTGTGAATGAGAAGTTCCCTTCGTAACAATCACGAGAATACAGGAGCACAGATTTTGGTTTAGGACTACGAGGAGCTAACCTGGGGGAAATAATCATAGCATTCCATTTCTTGCATACAACGCGGAACTTCACCAGGCTTGCAAAGGGGAGCTTGCAGAAAACTCTCTCAAGAAGCTCATTGGGCAAGCTTCTCCACAACCTAGAATCCAGGATGGCACCCTCACCGCATCCTCCTTCTCTGCGTTCTTGAGCTCCAATATTGCTGTTAAACCTGTGGCTAACAAACTGAACTTGATCGTCCCAAAGCCGTAGGTCTTGCTGCACCATCAAATGTTGCCCCATCTTCTGGATACTAGCTGCCTCTTGGCACTGCGGTCCTAGTACACCAAAAATGACACTGGTACAGATCCCTCAGTGCCCCAGAGCCTTGGATCGCTGTTCCGCAAGCGCTCGCTGAGTGTCGTGATACTTGCAGCATCGCAATATTCAGCTCCCCAGGAAGTGAACCCCCAGCTGCTTCCTTTACGCCACTACTTCAACGCTACGCTAACTAGCTTTGTTCTTCTACTTCTGTCCAAGGGCGGTGGCTGTGAACCAGATCATCTTCCATCCGCCATCTCTGAGTGCAGTGTCCCACGTGTGTTTGATACGGATCATACAGGAGGGAACGGCTTATTCCTCTGCAGTCATCACTTCCAGCCCACCGTCACTGGACACCACCATGTAAGCTAACAATTTCTCTGTGTCCAATCACAACAGCGAGAACATGTATGAAATTAAGGCATGCTGACTTTCACACCATAAGTGAATGCTCTGCTCGTCATTGAATCTACTGCTCCGCACAGAACCTCCTTGCACATTCTGTCCCTGCCTCCTAGATGCCTTTCACCCTTCACAATAGCGAATCCCGTCTCTAACCAGTCTCTTTCCTAGTTCCAGAGTGTACAATTTTAAAGCGCGCGTCCGCAACACTTGAGCGCCATCTGGGATATTATGACGACAACCGTTACGAGGTCTCCAAGTACAGGACCACCTTTCGCGAGGTAAGAATCCTCTGCGCTCTCCATACAGCAGGAATACTGTCAAGCAATGAGTGCAGGGAGTAGAGTGAGCTTCAAAGGACGCGGGATAGGTCTTCCTCCGATGAACGTACGAGCTAAGTTGCGTACAGACCGGTACTGAGCAAGTAGTAGTACTTCTGTCTTCACCTGCATAAATCCAATGAAGAGATAGTCAGAGAGAGGCAGGAAATCCTTATTAGATGGACAAAAGTGGAAATTTTCGTTAAGAAATTTGATACAGATGGACTTAACAATACCCTAAGTTAGCCAAAAGACTTCACGGTACCCCGACGCTTGATGGTGGCTTAGTCAGTCCGCGTTGGCACTAACATTTTGGAGCAGCTAGCCTTTGTTCTTGTATCGTTCACTATAATGCAGAGGAATAAATTCAGTGTAAATCATCGTAGTTTTGGGTCAACCACCTCCTTCACTTTATCGAAGGCACAGGAGCGAAACGGGGAAAATAGAATCGCAGCAGACGCTAAACCTCCTGATTTCTTAGTGCGCATAATGAACAATATGGTATTACAAGGAACCCTGGTTTCTTTAGAAGTTCATTGGGAAGTGTACCACACTATCCATGCTCCACGATTAGATTTCTAGCTTGACTAGAGGAAACTTTGATTTTGGATCTGTGTTACATTCGCATGTGATGATAAATTAGAATTTCAGAACTGTGGTACATGCATTGTCCTTTCCTCGAATTGTCGTTTCCTCGAATTGTCGTCTATGAACTCATGGAGAAATGTTTTACTATTTAAGCATATCCAGCAGAGAAGGGTATGCGATCGGGGACCACGACGTGATAGACTGGACTGGCGCAGCATCGACATCCGGACATGCGTCCTCAGGAAATCGGATATCTTCCTTCGAGGCACTCACTCCATTCCTCACGTCACTAGTACCCCGCTCCAGCATCAGTGTCCTTTCCATCATACTCTTATCGTCAGAAAAAATTTCACCCGTTCTCTAGCTCCTTCTATCAAAGATGTCGATTCTCTACTCTCGAAATGAACTTCATGGAGGGCTATCAAAGGTTGAGTAGGATTTAACAAGGCTGACGACAAACGGTCCTGTCGTTTCTCCATATCTAATTGAGTTTCTGTGAAGGCTGAACGTGTTCATCCAGCTGAACGACGTTGTTTAACGCTGTTTATTGAGCCTATGAACTGCACGGACTTCCACAAGCAGAAATTGTCCAAGCATTCAACGAACTTCCGGGAACTCCCTCAACGAACTCCTCCGAAGTTCGCCCGAACGTCCGGGGAGGTCATCATGGGAACTGCCCCCGAACTGCGTCATCTGTGCAGTTACGCGATTGAATGGTTCCGTAAATCACATATCTAGAGAACTATGTAGTAATTCAATTCAATATAAAAACACTACGACTTTTAACCAGCACATTCGTTGCCAACTAGATGATTGATTGGCTGCCACGTCGGTCCACGTCAAGCTTTGGCCAACTTAGGCTACCGATCTTCCTCAATGTTAATTTGGAATTTAGCTGCAGTTTTTGCAACTGATGCTTCTCACATATAGATTATCTTTCTTCCGAGTTGGCAGTCCATCCCACCGATTCTTTTGAAGAAGTTGTCCCTTCCCATAAAACTTCAAACTAAATCTTTTAGCCAGTCATGGTTGCTGCTACTTTTATTGTGATTGTGCGGAAGGTAAAGCTTAGGGTGCGAAAGGTAAATTATCCGGTGTGCGAGAACGCGTTTGACGCACTTCTGATCAATTTCTTACATATTCTTTTCACGAAGTACCATGTGTGCGAACGCGTTCGATACATTTCTGGTCAATTTCTTATACATCTTCTTAACGGAATACCACGTGTTCGATGCATTCTTATGAATTTCTTAAATATCTTCTTAGCGGAATACCATGTGTTCGATGCACTTCTGATCAATTTCTAACATATCTTCTTAACGGAATACCATGTGTGCGAACGCGTTCGATGCACTGCAGATCAATTTCTTACAAAACTTCTTCCGAGAATACCAAGAGAACAAACACCTTAATGCTGAAACTTAATAACGCATTCCAACGCACTTCTAATCAATGTCTTGCATATCTTCTAACTCAATGTTAATGGAACAAACACCCTTATGTTGAACACATTTAAGTTCAACATTAAGTTGTTTGTTCTCTTGATATTCCGTTAAGAAGATATGTAAAAAAATTGATCAGAAGTGAGAGTTGACAAGTTACTTTGACGAGGTGCATGGAGCAGAGTGGCGACTGAACTGATAAACTGAATCCATCGCCCGATAGGATCATATCCTTATCTACACTGATCACTCCTGTCTTCCACTGGGACTGTCAGAAGCAAGAGCGAAGTAAACTGTCAAGACCTGATTGACCTAGTGGCAAAGTTCGTTAACCTCACTTACACTAAACGGTTTTGTGAGGACAATGTTGTGAAAATGGAACAACTAGATCAACTACAAAATATTGTTTTATATTATATTCGTGATGAGGCATGTTATGCCTCATCATGAATATATAAAAAACAATATTGTTATGCAGAAATACCTTCAAAGTTCCCGAGATTCACGAAGAAAAAGCTCGCTTACCAGTAGATTGTAGACATATCCCTAGCCTGATCCTTCCGACAATGTTCTTATACGCTGAATATGGAGAGAGAACTCAAGCACTGTTACAAAGATGTAACTAAGTTGACGTCCTACGTAATACAGGATGGGGGACGGCGACCGCGTAGAAGAAACGAAGGATGGGTACTTAGATTATAGGTTTAACACTCTTCCACAACAAGGGAGACAACAGTATCTCTAGGGACAAGCAGTAACATTTTTCTAGAAGTAATGAACTTACCTTTAGCAAGTGGTTTTGTATATTTTTATACTGTTATGTACTTATTAGCATAATATCTCAACTCAAGGGATGGTAACACATTAACACATTAACCAAGTAGACTTGGTGTATGGATGATTGTTCCGGTTGCACAGGTTACGAGGGGTGCCAAATTTGGATGGAGCTCGACCATCTAGCGTGCATGTCAAATTTGAGAGACATTGGTTCATCGCCATGGCATTGCTTCCTATGGGGCTTATGTCCATACACAAAGGCTTAGGTTCTCATGGTGTTCGTCTCGATGCTTACTTTAGCCAAAATTGGTATCTTTTCATTTGATACGAAGAGCTTGCATATTAGTTGAGGTTTGGCACTTAATCGTCATTTGTCATGATGACATGCTCATGAACTCATACTCATAGATACTCAGACTCATATAGAACTCAAGATTGGTTCAAGATCTCTATACAAGACATGATGAAATGAATGATGTTGAATGTTGTAGAGTTTAGTATGACTACAATACATAGCATTTTTAGCGCTCTTAATTCACAATGGGTTCTTCATGGATAAGAATACATTTGGTTGCTCTATTTGGTATACTTTCAATGCCTTTTGTAGGCATAGAGCTTCCTTTATAACAATAATTACAACAGCATGCTCCGCTTTGCTTCTAGTTAGTTTTCATTTTACCAAGTAACAATCGTGCCATCTATTATTGTAATACTATTAGCTAGATAAATTATCTAGAGTGGAAAATTGACTTGTAATATCTTTAGGGATAATATATATATTATCTAAATAAAATCAGATAGAGGTGTCACCAAAAAAGTACTTTCACTACTAAAGCAAACACCAAAAACACCCCAAATATTTTGAGTCAATTTTAGAGGTCTAAAAGAAAGAATAAGACCTCAGATAATAGAATCTCCCTCTTGGATGAAAAAGTGTTTTATTCCCCCTTGATTTTCTCATCAATATCTTTCCAACAGTACCTTGCACATGTTGTTTTGAGATTCTTATAGGAATATTCCCCAAATATTCTTTTGGTCAAACTTGTTTGGCCAATCAAATAGGACAAGGATTGATATGTCAACAATCCTTGTCTATGCAGTTAATCTAAGGGTGTAGCTTGTTTGATATGTAACCAATCCATGTATCTAATCTAAGGGTGTACTTCACTTTGAGGATATAATCTTTGCTATATAATAAAGACAAGATGCTCCTTTGAGATATCTGAGTATTGAAGAATTAAACCTATTGTTTCTCTTGAGGTTTCTCTTGTCCTTGGAGAATAATAGTTATGAATGCAAAATAACCAATTGAGCTCCCATCTATATTGGTATAACCCACAAGATCCAAACTTGCATCCTTTTTGCCATCATTCAACACCAAATCTTATGTTCAACACAAGTAACAAAATGCTTGCTTGATTCTTTGCCAATAAGAACTATATGGATACACTATATATTGAGTAAAGTGTTGGCAAGCAAATACAATATCACATTTTGTATTATTTGCAAAGTACAATAAAGATCCACATAACTTCTTGATATATCTTTTAAATTCATTTGCATCCAACGGTTTTTCACATGGTTTCTCATCAAGATAACCTTTACTCTTTTGATGTTGAAATTTAGTTTACCTTCTCTATCTCAAATTCCTTTATCCTTTGTGAAATATTTTTCATTTGAGTTAACAATATAATACCAACTTCTCTAGCTTGTAGAAAGGTTAAGCTTGAGTTCACTACGGTCCTTCATCTTGTAATATTTTTGCAACTCCTCCTTGTATATTATAAGAATATCAAAAAATTTACCTAAATTATCATAAATCAACATATACAATGATGAGTGCTAGTATTAAGTTATCAATGGGTATTAAGGATCAAATTGAGAAAAGTCTTAGCCAAGATCTAGACAAGAAGCATCTAAATATTCATCTCATCTTCTATTGGCTTGTTTCAAACCATGTAGAATCTTCAAAAGCCACAACACCTTGGCCTTGTATTCAGATGGAATATCCAAATCCTTGAGAACCTTCATGTAAATGTTCTCCTCCTTTAGTTCACCGTTCAAATAAGTTGAAACAATATAAATTTGTAGTGCAATCCATTCAAGTGCAACAAAAATTACAAAAAATATAAAAATTGCTACAAAACAAGCCACAAGTACAATTTTTTGTGATAATCAATACATTCCACCTGAAAATAACCTTTTGCCATTAAGTGTACCTCGAATTGATCAATAGATCTATTACTAGCAAGCTTTTACCATTTGCAATCAATCAATGGCTCTTTGATCCTTGAATAAAATCTCCAAGTTCCCATATACCAATTTCTTTTAGGGAACTAAGCTCCTCTTCCATGGCAAGCTTCCATTCTTTGCTAAAGGATGAGCTCATAGCTTGTTGTAATGATTTTCAAATCAAATTCAACATGTGTATGTTAGTTAGCATGAATAGCATCTATAATCTCAATTGTAAGATCAAAATCTTCTTGCATAAACTCATCATCTCCTTCCCATAGCATATAAAATTTTCTTCTACCTTCTATGATGTTTGCCAAATCAACAACAATTGTATTGAGGTGTTGAAATTTGTTTCTTGAGAGAGCTCTTTCACTTGCCTTTGTTGAACAATGTTTCTTTCCATATATGTTATTATTAAATTTGAATCCATATTGAGTTCTTCATACTCTACTCCTACATGGATGTGTGGCTCTCACCCTCTGATTGATGTCTTATCCTTGAGTTTTTAAATTGAAATCTTACAACATCATTGAACTAACCCTCTATTTTCCATCTCTTGATAAAGATCTAGCAAATGTAATTTGGATCAACATCAAGAGAGACAACATTTGTTCCTTGATATGTAAGGAAATTTTTTAACCTCTCTTCCACTTGATCTATGCACCTCAACTTCCTAAGTTTTGTATGAAATTTGAAAGTAGTCTTTGGTTTGCAAGAAAACTAGACTAGTATAACCAAAGTGCTTATCAATCCACACAACTAACCATTTGGTGCCACCCAAACTAGCCATATCAAGGTATACAAGGTCCAATACCAATACATCTACAATGCAATCTACATGCTCATGTTTGTCTACAGAATTTAGTCTATGTATCTTACCAACAATACAAGACACATAAGTGAGCATCTTCTCTTTCTCTTTCTTTTTTTTGATGTTCAATCCATAAACAAGACCTAAACATTTTTTGAAGTGTATCATACATATTGTTGTGTACACTAATGCTTCATGCATTAGTGTACACAACAATATGATGATTGATGCCATTTTATGAGTGTATGACTAAAACTGTGTGTACTTGCTATGGTTATAATTTATTCAATCTCACAAAGCATAAAGTAAGTTTACAAATGATTTTGCTGCATGTGAGTACATCTGCATATGGAAGAATCAATTTAAGAGTGGTTCTATCCAAGTTGAACTTGTAGCAATTCTTGCAAAATTGTTGTAGAAAAATGATATCACATTCTCCAAGAACTCAATACATGTACTTGATGACTAGAGGAATGCATTCTCTTTTGAGATTCTATATATATCACTTGAATGTCATTATCTACTTATATTTCCATCATAGCTTTGGAGTTGAATAGATACATTCTTTTCAAAGTTGAGAATGTTGTTTCTATCTCTTTAGATGTGAATATTGGTAGCACAATCAATACAAATATACTCCATTGTTTGAGTCAGCAATGTAATGATTACTTGTGATGTATGACCAGCTTTTTGAGCAGATGACACAGGACCAACAACACTTGCACTATTGCAATTTGGCATAAAACATTTTGGATGTCCCTTCTAGTGTCTCTTTTTCCTACAAGCTCTGGAAGTGCGTTTGGACTTGTAGATCTTTGGTTTTTTCTTCCCATGATTCAAAAATAATTTCCTCTTGGGTTTTTTCTCAATCTTATTCATAGTCAGAACAGAAATTGGAGAATTAGTTCTCTTTTTGCTCTATGTCTCATCTCCAAAGCATATAGATCTTATCGTATATTTCGTACCTCATCCCATTTTCTAGAGTCTGATTATACAAAGGACTTTATCATTTTACAATACATTAAGCACAAGAAAGGCTATGCTTCGTTTGCTCATTTCCCTTCAAACTTTGATATATTTATCTCTAAGATCAACAATTTGTCAAAAGTATGTTTTTCATCAATTCGTCATCAATCAATGTAATGAAGGTTGTTGAGCTTTTATACAACAAAATTTCAATCATGACTCTTACCAGCTTATGAAATTCTGCTATTTTGTCACACATTTCTTCACAATACCACGTTTGGATATGTGTTTTCGTTGTAAACTCAACCTTAAGTAAGTTAAAATCCCACACAAAGATACTTAGATTAGGAGCTTAACAGATTAACTGTAAGACCATCTTCGTTTGTGGATCCGTCCTTTAAACATGGATTTGAGAAGCCATTCACTGACCTCACCTCTTCTAAGGAAGAGTGTCTCCAAATTTCTATTATCTAACTTCATGTATAAAGCAAAGTTAGGTGCGGTAAGGCAGATTTCTCATATAGACTCTATTGGGGCTTAACCCATGTTACTTTTTTTGTCTCTCCCTTGTACGGCTTGATGGGGTCTTCCCATCGTTACTTTTTCCTACGCGGTCGCCTCTCTCTATATAAAGCAAGCTTTAGGTTAGACTGAAGTAGGATGTGACCAATATTTCCAAATATGAGGGAGATAATAGAAGCTAACCACCAAATTTTGCGAGCTTACTTATGCAATTCAGGACGAAGACAGGGTTTCTACCTCTACGGCAAACCTTTCCAAACGGATTAAACACAGAAAAGATTATAGGGAATTTTCCAAAATACCCTACTTAAAAAAGTAATATTCTCCAAAATGCCCCATGCAACCAAAGTTATTGCCGGCATCCTCTCCTCGTTTCACAACTTCAACTCACGCACCAGCGCTACAAAGATTTTCCCCACATTGACAAACGGAGTAAACGGAGTGTCAAGCTTAACCTGGCGGAGCATTTTGACCTCATGCACGATTTTCACATGCGGTGAGATACAATGATCTAAATTTATTTGCATTTTGGAATATCTTACAATTTGTATAACTTGGATATCTTAGGTGATAGAGACAGATTTTTCAAACTGATCTTAGATCGATATTATTGGGTCTAGCCTCATTTTACCTCTTTTCTTTCCCCTTCACTTGATGGGGTCTTTCCATCATTCATGTGTTCTACGTGGTCGCCTTTCACCCTTCACACATTACAGGGTGAAGGGTGAAAGGCGACCACGTAGAACAGGGTGAAGAGCGAAATTACAAGGTGAAGGGCCATTACACGTAGAACAGGGTGAAGGGCGAAATTCCTCTTTCCGAGAGGGACAAGTGAAGAGAAAGGAACAAAGTGTGGGAGTGAACATTTCAAATGAAAATGGGGTATTTTGGAGAAGAACTTTTTAAATGTGATAGTTTAGAAAATTTCCCAGAGATTATAGACATGGGAATTCATAATTACCGACAATTGTAGCTTGAAATTGAGACACGTAGCCCGAAACCTCAGCAATTACTACTTCAAATGAGTCGAAAGATGCTCACCGTGCAAGTCAATACACAACAAGGCCTCTGTGTAGAAATCTATGAAAAGAAACGGGCAAGACCTGCAGCAACATGATGCAACAAGTGCGGTCGCCTTCTTTCTTACCCATAATGCATAATCCAACTTTCGATCACGATGCAAAAGCAGTTTTGCATCCTTTGACATACTTGATGAAAATCTGGACATCTCTTTTCGCTGCTACGACTCCTACTAAACTAGAGAGTTCGCTGACCTTCTTTTAGGCCCAGAAAACAGGAGAAATCCGATTCTTGCGTTCTGTCTGTCTCCGTGTTGTTAATAAACAGGACAAGCGTTCGTGAACTTGACTCGTTCACCACTGCAGTACGGATGAGAAAGAAAAACTGCAGCGGCTAGTCAAACGACGGTGACATTGACTAACCACGCGTTCGTCTTACCGCTAATCCAGCCTTTGGTGGTTAATTTTTTTCATAACACAATGGGTGATTTTATCCGTAGTTAAGCCCCGGCACACACCACGCTCTCTTACGATTTAGACTGACGACTGCCCAACAACTGTAAACAGAACCGGTTATCTAGTCTACACAAATTCTATCGTAACTGCCACTCTACTTCCAAGTAGTGTGGATAGGCACTCATCAGAAAACTTGGTAATCCATTCAGTAACATGTGATCCTCCATTTGAGCTGGTCCGCACAACTCATCTCGGTCCAGTCCATTTCGCTTCCATGCCAGTCTACTTCCATGTACAGTGGATAGGCACTTATCAACAAACTTGCTAATCTATTCAATAACATCTGATCTCCAGTTGAGCTGGTCCTCACAGCTCATTTCCATCAAGTCCATCTCGCTCCATGTCATCAGATACGTGAAGCCGCTTACTCTAGTCAAACACTTGCGGCGCCATTAACGAAGAGGTGGCGGACACGTGTCCTCCATTTTGTACGTCAGTTGTACAGAGTCACGCTAACACGCTGACAAGACCACCTTTATCAGCCACTCCCAAAGATTAATTTCACATCGGTAGAAGAGAAGGGACCCGCAACTTCTGCATCATGATTTCGCTCGAATTACACTTAGTTAGGTGCCAATGCACTACATGAGGTGTAGTGTCTCTTTACCTTGGGACTATCCAAAAAACCTCCTGGAAAATTATTTTTTTCGTCATTAGAGAAGTATTTCTAAACGTATTAAAATGAAAGTCATATATCTTCTTAACTACTTCATTCAGTCACATTTAATCTGGTAATGAAATTAAATTGAAAGTATGTACAATTCAGTGATGGGAGGTTATAATAAAGAATTTCTATTTAAGATACTAGAAAGTGCAGAACGGGTAAGTCCATATTAGGAAGATACAGACTTTATTTCAGTATCTATTGATATCTTTTATCTTATTTTTATTCTGATAGATAATACTAATGATATGGATATAATTACTATAAGGAGTTTTAAAGTCTATGAATATTTTAGGATTTTGTATATTCTTTAATTTTCATAGTTTTACATCTTACTAGGTTAACTTTAGTTAAAGATTCTTGGTGCTTAATACCTAGACTCTTATTAACAATTAATTCAAATAAATACATATGATCAGATATTAGATGGTATATCAAGATGTGCAATCTCAATTTTCACTTGTGAATATTATATGGACATAAAAATATTATATTGAAAAAATAATTTTGATAATAACTGCATTTTATTCCATGGTATAATATATGAGAATGAATATTTATTTGTTCAATATTTTCAATAAAATTCAATGTTAAATTTGTTTAGATTATGAGTTACATAGTTTTAGTATTTTAAGTTATTATTGCAAAGAACTATAAAATTATTATATATAACTGTAGGACTTGGAATACCGCCCTTTAATATATATGTGGTTTCAGATCATTGATGTAGTTTATGAATCTCTGGTACTTACTCTTGATCATCTCAATCCAAATAAAAGTTTCATCCATTATATATGGAATTCAGAATATGTAATATTAATAAAAAAAATTGATCAACCCTTTTGATCAAGGTATAATTGTTAAATATTTTTATTACCCTACATCATTGAGAATTATTTGAAAAAGAAAATAAGTTTATCTCCACATATGATAACTAAATATATTAAACATTCCAAATGTTTTAATATTTATCCAAATTTTTTTAATATGCATCAATTAAAATTACTAATATAAAAATTAGGTTTTCAGATAGAAGTAAAGTTCTAAATATTATCTTTATTTTTCTACTAATTTTTAGAGATACTTAACAGAACTTTAGTAAAAAAATTGTAACTCTAAAATACAGTGTGATTAAGTTTTCATTTTAATATAAACCTATGCTAACAAAGCAAGAATTATATTTAGATGTATTTTCATGTAGAGAGGTTTGATCAAATTAGAGTACTCAGTTTATCATCTTACATATAAATGAATCATAACCTGATCATTCTAATGAGCATTGTCATGAGCATATCCTAATTTATCGTAAAAACTTGGTGCTTATTATTATTTTGCAATGGGAAAATAAGACTAAGTATGCAACATATAGATAAGATTAATATAAGTACATATTAATGAAAATTGGTGGCTTAACATTTGCCTCATCTTGATTTCCTTAATTTTGGGAATTATAATTTTGCTTATGTCTACTTGACTCAACTCTCATTATCTTAATATAATATCACTAATCTCCTAGTTCTTTGCAATTTTATACATATATGATCTAACAAAAAGAAAACTAAATAGTCTCATTCTAATCTCATGAATCTAATCACATTCTAATCTATTCCGTTTAGGAAAAGTTTTGATATTGAAATTGGCAATATATAGCTGGGAATAATACTGAAAGATAAAAAAAATTTAAAGACTTTTATCAGTTTACTCTCTAATATGATAAATATACTATAAAATTATTTTTTTAATATCCATATTTCAAGTTAGAATGAATGGATATATTATGCTTATATATACACTTCAACTTATTAGATTTGGTATTTATATTATAAAATATTTAGAAACATATTTCTAAAGAACTATATTAAACTACTACTAAGTTGGTATATAATATTAGATGTGTCAAGGTACTCTAAGAATCATTATGCACATTTTTTTAATAACATTTGGGTTTAATTTTCTCATTGAAAATTCAACATCAATAAAAGTTATTCCACATTCAAAACACATTTATAATTCTTAATATAATCTGGATCAATCAAATCTTGACTTGTAATCTGAAGTATGAACACCTATACAATATAATAGAATCACTAGACAATCACTATACAAAACATCAACTTTGTATAAGAAGTATTAAAAGAGAATAAAAAATAAGAAAAGAAATACAATTCCAATTTAAGTTATCATCCTATAGTTGAGAAAAAATCATTTATAAATTTTAATTCAATGAATGAATAAAATGAAGCAAGTCCACTCCACATAGGGAATGTCCATATCCTTCCTCCAAGAAACAAATCCTACATCTCAAACAACAATTTATATAATTGTGAAATAAAGATATTATCCATTTTTAGTATCAACTTAGTTTTTTGTGTGTGCTAGCAATACAATACTAGTTGGATGTCCAAGAATTTATTGAACATAAAATTCCCTCCAAATTGAGTACTAAGTACCATGCAATATTATTCTATTTTGTGGAAATTTGATAGATCTATAGATATTTACCCTTTGTACATTATACTCCTTTCACTAATATGATCTTCACATAATAATAAGATCTACAATGCAACCATATCTTTTCTTCTTCTTGGCAAAACTTTCTTTATAGACCATTAGATGCATGTCACAATCCACTTTGTTATAAGGATCGGTTTTCATTGCTTTTTGTATTTTTTTCTGTATGTAAATAGTCCAAACAAGGCAATTTGTAGGAATCATTGATTAGTAGGTAACCCAAAAATATGGACGTGTGGGGTACTAAAACAAAATGGGCCCCCATGGAAGCTTGACAAGAGTGGAACTAGACTCATTTTGTAGTCATATCCATTTTGTCTCCATTCCATAGGGCTTACAAAAGGCTTGCATAACAAAACAAACCACTACACAACAAGAAAACCCCAACTTCACAATATTCTATGGGACAATGGGGCCGTATGTAACAATATGGAGTTTAACGACAAAGTTAGTTGGGCTTACAAAGTAGCACATAAGAAAAATTAGCCTAGAATATTCCGGAAGTATCTATGAAGCTTCTTGGAAAGCTTCCCGGCTAGCTTAGCTTGCACCTCAAGTAAGTAGCTTCTAGAAGGAAGCTTCCAGCTAGCTTAGCTTGCACGCCAAGTAGACGACTTCTAGAAGGAAGCTACTTGAGAAGCTTCCTAGTTAACTTGGCTTGCACTCTAAGAAAGCCGCTTGAGGAAGCTTCTCAAAGGCCTTGTATGCTACCTATAAATACCAAAGCCAAAGCTCATGCTAGGTATTTGGAGTTTTCCCTCAATCAAGTGTCACAATGTGAGTTTCCATTCTCCTATTTTTCTCCTCGGATTCGGTCTTTTACATTGGTATCCATAGAGCAGGAATGGGATGGATGGAATTTATGGACCACCAAATCCACTTCCACCAAACCATTGGGATTTTTGCATCCAAATACTACCCAAGCATTCTTTCACAAAATTTGTCGCCTCACACTTTGGACAAGATTTTTTGCATATGATCACCATATCTGAGGAACCCTTGGTGCTTCCGGTTGTAACTTATGGAGAATGGTGGACGTGCTATTTCTATGTGTTAGTTAATTAGATAGATTAAGAGTGGTGTGATAGAATAGCAACCATGGCGGCAATACTCGATGTTATCCTTGCTATGCAACAACAAATTGAGCACCTTACTTGATTGTTGGATGAACGAGATCTTCAACGACAAGAGCAGGTGGAGAGTGTACCAATTTGAGAAGGAGAAGATTGGATCAGATTCCCTAAACCCAAGGTATTTGAAGGCAAGAATCTTATGAGTGCAATGGAGAATTTTGTGTTTGATTGTGAACGTTATTTTGAAGCTACCAATCTACAAGATGAGCAAAAATAGATTCTCTTGGCTTCTAGCCAATTGGATGGAGTAGCAAAGCTATGGTGGAGATTTTGAGTGGAGCAAGCTGAACGACAAATGGTTGCACCAATCTTGACATGGACAGAATTCAAGAGCACAATAATTAGTCGGTTCCAAGCTATAAATGCCACATGAGTTGCACCGGATAAGTTGGCAGAGTTGAAATAAATTGGCTTTGTAAGAAGTTACATCATGCAGTTCAAAAACACTATCATGCAAATTCTAGATATATTGGAAGGTGAAGCTCTAGATTGATTCGTGAGGGGTTTGAAGGCGAGAACCAAATTAGAGGTAACCATGCAAGAGCCACAACACTTGGAGGAAGCTATGCGGTTGGCTCAACGTTTTGATTCCTTGGTGGCAACAACTTGGCCTCAACCTCGACCTCCACATAGCCTACCAATACACTACACACAAGTGGAGGAGCCAACACCAATGGAGATTGATAACATTCAATGAAGACCACTTGGCATGGGAAACAAAGAGAAACTATGACAAAATGGTGGTTGTTTTTATTGTCGCCAATTGGGGCATTGCATTGCTGAATGTCCACTCAAGAATGGACAACCTCGACAAGTTGCCTAGGTGGAGGTTGTGGAGCGGAATCATCAGGGAAATGAAGAATCCCAATAGGAGATTTTGAGCCGCCTATTGGGAGCTTGATTAGTTCCAATGGGATTGAAGGCTCAACCTATGCAAGGTTGTTTCACTTGCAAAGTACGATATTTAATCGGGGTTGTAGGATTTTGGTTGATTCTAGAAGTTTAGGGAATTGCATGTCTATGCAAGTAGCAAAGGAATTGGGTATTCCTATCAAGCAAGTGATTGGAAGTAGTTTGATGATGGCAGATGGTAGAAAGGGTTCTACATTCCGCACCTTGCATCCTGTTACCTTCAAGATTGAGAAGGAGTATTTGGAGTGTATGAGGTTTGTAGTGGCACCTCTACACTGGTCTACCTTGGCTTGAATATCATAAGGTTCAATTTGATTGGACCCGATGCCAAATTCAAGTACAACACCAAGGTAAGAATTTCCGATTAGGTTGTCTGGCACCTCTGAGTAAGACATCTAAGAATCATCACTCCTAAGATGGGAAGTTTGTTGAGAAGGTAGCCATAGAGCAAACCTGGCAGTGAGATGAGTCCCAAGATGGGAAGTTTGCCAAGAAGGCAACCAATGAGTAAGCTTGGAAGAGAGATGAGTCTCTAGAAGGGAAGTTTATTAGTAAAGCAGCCATAGAGCAAGCTTTGGAGGAAGATAAGTCTATATTCACGGTGTGGATCAAGCAGATTGCACAAGAACAATCTATGGAGGGCCAAGAGCCTCATCAAGCAATGGTTGATCAGATAGTTAAGGAGTTTGCGGACATGTTACTGGATGATCTGCGAAAGGGATTACCCTCCGATCAAGGTATGCCCTTCAAGATCGAGCTATTGCCAAGGAGTACTCTAGTGAGTAGACTGATCTATCGGCTCTCACCAAAGGAGTTGGAGGAGTTGCAAAAAGAACTTATAGAGTTGTTGGAGAAGGACTTCATACAACATAGTACCTCTCCTTGGGGAGCACTAGTATTATTTGTTCCAAAGAAGGATGGAGAACTTCATTTCCGTATTGATTATCATGGGCTCAATAAGCAAACCATGAAGAATGCATATCCCTTGCCTCGGATCAATGACTTGCTTGATCAACTAAGTGGAACATGCTATTTTTCCAAGCTGGATCTTTGTAACGGCTATTGGCAAATTTCTATTGATAGAGAGGATGTGCAAAAGACTACCTTTTGCACAAGGTATGGGCATTTTGAGTGGAGAGTTCTACCTTTCGGACTCACTAATGCTCTAGCAGTCTTCATGGATCATATGCATCGGGTGTTGGATAGACTATTGGATTGGTCCATGGTGGTGTTCTTGGATGATAACTTAATCTATAGCAAGACAAAGGCGAAACACGTGAATCATGTGCGAGAAGTTCTAAGATGACTACGACAATGGAAATTTTACTACAAGAAGTCAAAGTGTACCTTTTGGTAGAAGGAGGTTACCTTCTTGGGTCATAAGATCTCATCAGAGGGGATCAAGATGGAAGAAGAGAAAATCAAGGCCATTATTGATTGGCCTACCCCGAAGGATGCTACAAAAGTACGGGCATTCAATGGATTGGCCAGTTTTTACCAACGGTTCACGGTTCATTATGCTCATGTGGATGCACCATTGACTAACCTCTTGGGAAAGAACTTGAGCATGCAGTGGACCACCAAGCATGAAGAAGCATTCTAGAAGTTAAATCATATGGTGTCTTCAAGACCCATTCTTCAACCATATGATCCTCAACTACCCTGTGTGGTTGATTTTGATGCTTCTAACTTTGCAATTGGAGCCGTGCTGCAACAAGAATTCCGAGATGGACTCCATCCCATTGCCTTTGTGTCTTGACAACTCAATATGGCTAAAAAAAACTACTCTGCTTGAGATTGAGAACAACTTGCAATGGTATACGCCACCAAGGTATGGAGGCATTACCTCTTGGGGAAACAAGTGATCATGCAAATTGATCACAAACCATTGTTGCAGACCTTACACTTGGAGCACATGAAGAGTCGACATCATTGATGGGAGGAACAACTTCAACTATATGACATCAAACTTGAGTACAAACCAGGTCGGTTCCATGTCATCCTTGATGCTTTATCACAATGACCTGATTTGAAGTCTTTTCCTCTCATCACAATGGGAATTTCAACAGTGTTAGTTGACTCTAAGGTCCAAAACAAGTTTTAGTCAACTCTACACCAAGATTCCTTCTTCTAAATGGTACATGGTTGCCTTACAGCATGTGATAAGGAGAACAACACCTTCTCCATCAAGGAGTGTCATTTATTCCATGAGGAACGGATCTATGTTCCAACTAAAGGTGATCTTCGACTTGTGCACCTTCAAGAAGCCCATGATTTACCCATTGCTGGTCACATGGGTGTGGACAAGACCTTGGGTACCCTCCAACATCAATGGTGTTTGCCCAACATGACACAAGATGTTCAAGAATTTGTCTGATTGTGTGAGAGCTGCCAACGTAACAAGGCCAGCAACCAAAAGCCAAGTGGACTCCTTCAACCAAAAGCCGAGTGTTCCATCTGCTCGCTGGGAGCATGTGAGCTTGGATCTTATCACATCCTTGCCAAAGACAAAACAAGGACACGCTGCAATTGTGGTGTTTTTGGATAAGCTTAATAAGCAAATCCACTTGGCACCAACCTGTGATACCATGGATGCTCCAACCTTAGCACAAATCTACTTCAACAATGTTTTCAAACATCATAGTGTAACACCAAGAGCTAGCCATATGATCTAGATGTGAAATTTGTTTTGGTAAAATCTAGAATGATGTTATACATGATGGTCAAAGTAGATCAGATAGAAGTATTACCAAAAGAGTACTTCTACTAATAGAGCAGAAACCGAAATAGACTTGAGAACCTTAGAACCAATAGTTAGACATATGATTTAAAGGTGAGAATTGGTTTAGTAACATCTAGAAGGATGTTACACATGATGGACTAAACAGATCAAAAAGAGGTATCACCAAAAGGGGACTTCTACTAATCGAGTAGGAACCAAAATATGCCTGAAATCTTTGAAGGCAATTTTGGAGGCCTAAACGGATAAATTAGGCCTCAAAAACGTGCTTAATCCCCTCCCTCAAATGGGAAAAAGTAGGGCCTTCCCTCCCCCTTGGTTTTTCTTGTCAAGAGCTTTCCAATGGTACCTTACGTGATTCTGAGACTCCTATAGGAAGATTCCCTAAAAGATTCCCTAAGGTCAAAGCTTGTTTGACCAACCAGATAGGACCTAAAATGACATGTCACCCATCCAAGTAAATAATCCAAGGGTGGAGCTTTCTGACAGGTCACCTATCTGTGTGCCTAATCCTATGGTGGAGCTTCCTTGGAGGAAATCCTCTTTGTCTATATAATAAAGAGAAGATGCTCCTTTGGGGCACCGAATGTTGAGTGTGTAAGTTGTTTTTCTCTCTCTTCTCTTGTCCTTGGAGTATTACACATAGGATGCCATGTGTACTCATCTCCGACCGTGATCCTCAATTTACCGAGAAGTTTTGGCAAGCACTTTTCCAGATACTCGGCACCAAGCTTGCTTTGTCCACGGCCTATCATCCTCAAAATGATAGACAAACCAAACGTGAAAATTGTACATTGGAAGATATGTTGTGTGCCTTTGTCAATGTCCACCATGCCAATTAGGATAAATGTCTTGCAGTAGCAGAATTTGCCTACAACAATTCCAAATAGGCAAGCATCGGATTTTCTCCTTTCTTTCTCAATTTTGGCCAAGATCCGCTTGTTCCATATTCTCTTCTTGCTCCCCCCCTCCATCTTAGTTTCCTCATACTTCCACATTCTTGACCACTATATCCCAATCTCTCCAACAAGCCAAGTCTCACCTCCTTGTTGCTCAGAATTGCCAAAAACAATAATGCGGACCACCATCGTCGTGATCTCACCTTTGAAATCAATGATAAAGTCATGCTATCCTCTGGTAACCTCCTTCTCCTACTTGAAACCCAAGTTTGTAAACTTGCCCCTAATTGGATAGGACCCTTTGATATCACCCAAATTGTCTCTCCTGTTGCTTATCGACTTGCCTTGCCTTGTCACATGCATATCCATCTTGTCTTTCATGTTTCCAAGTTGAAACCCTTTGTTCCTAATCGCTATTCCTTTTCCTCTCGTGTCCAACCTCTCCCTCTTCCTATCCCTATCAATGATCATGGGGAGTACAAATTTGATCTTATCCTTGCGGATTGCTATATTCAACAAGGCCGTCGCCAACATACAAAGTACAAGGTCCTTTGGAAAGGGTATCTCCTTCATGATGCCACATAGGAACCTCTTTCTCACCTCCAAAATGCACAGATGGCCATCTAGGAATTCAAAGCTTCATTGGCAATGAGGACGTCACCAACTAGCGGTGGGGAATATGTAACAATATGGAGTTTAGTGACAAAGTTAGTCGGGCTTACGAAATAGCGCATAAGAAAAATTAGCCTAGAATATTCCAGAAGTACCTATGACGCTTCTTGGAAAGCTTCTCGGCTAGCTTAGCTTGCATCTCAAGTAAGTAGCTTCTAGAAGGAAGCTTCTAGAAGCTTCCAACTAGCTTAGCTTGCACGCCAAGTAGGCGGCTTCTAGAAGGAAGCTTCTTGAGAAGCTTCCTAGTTAACTTGGCTTGCACTCTAAGAAAGTGGCTTGAGGAAGCTTCTTGAGAAGCTTCTCAAAGGCCTTGTATGCTACCTATAAATACCAAAGCCAAAGCTCATGCTAGGCATTTAGAGTTTTCCCTCATTCAAGTGTCCTAATGTGAGTTTCCATTCTCCTATTTCTCTCGTCGGATTTGGTCTTTTACATCGTGACTACTTTCTAACAAATACAAAACTCCACCAATTTTTGCCTTCTCTTAAGATCATGCAAAAAGATGCATGTGCGGCCAAAGAGCCATCAATAATTGTTTTGCGCCTGGTCTCATGTGTGCAACATACAATCACAATCCTTCACCAATTGCTATGATGGAAGAAGGATAGACCTTGCCTTGTTAGGGCTAAAAAAAGGCCAACTTCACATTTGAGGTGAATATTTCTACATTTCACTTTTACTTTTCTACCTCTTTCATTTCTCTATCCTTGACCACCATCTCCTATGATGCCATGCAAGCACTTTCCATCACTGCCAAATTTTGTTGACACTATCAAGAGCTCAAGTTGCAAATTGTAAAATGGAGTTGGAATTGCATTATCATACAAAATTGAATATTCAATTAAGTAGGAACAAACTCTTGAGAGTGGAATCAAAGTAAAAAGAGGCAAGGAGGTCAAAATCTTGAGCAAACCTCTTAAGATTTCCAAGTGTGGATTATATTGCCCAATTGACTATATCCAAAAAAGGAAAATGGAATTCTTGCTATGGGATTGGAGTCTTGTGGATGGATCCATGTTGTAGGAAAGTTGCAACAACATCAAGAATATGAGTAGGGAGTCCTTATGAGGATGTCCCACAATATGGATGGAGAAATTCCTCTCCCTCTAGGGGAGAAAAGTCATTTCCTTCTCTGCCCTCCTCTCCTCCTCCCCCACTTTTTTGTCTCCTTGAGATCTTTCCAATGGTACCTTCTCCATGGTGTTTTGAGCTTCTTATAGGAAGATCTCCCAAAGATCCCCTTTGGTCAAACTTGTTTGACCAACCAAAAAGACAAGGATCAACTTATCATCAACCCATGTAGCTAATTTAAGGGTGGAGCTTGCTAACATGGATTGGTGTTTATTAACCAATCCATGTATTTGGTCCAAGGATGTAGCTCCCTTTGAGTGAATTCTCTTTGCTATATAATAAAGACAAGGTGCTGCTTTGGGCATTGGAGTATTGAGTAGTTTGGGGCTTGAGTTTATAGGAGTATTGAGTATATTGGAGTTGTAACAATATGTAGTTTAACAATGTAGTTAATTAGGCTAACAAAGTAGAGAATAAGCCAAATTAGCCCCAAAATATTCTAAAAGTATCTAGGAAGCTTTTTGGGAAACTTCTTGACTAACTTAACTTGCACCCTGAGCAGGTAGCTTCTAGAAGCTTCCAACAAGCTTAGCTTGCATGCCAAGTAGGTGGCTTCTAGAATGAAGCTTCTTGAGAAGCTTCCTGGGTAACTTGGCTTGCACTCTAAGAAAACAACTCAAGGAAACTTCTTGAGAAATTTCTCAAGGGCCTTGTATACTACCTATAAATACCAAAGCCAAAGCTCATGTTAGGTATTCAGAGTTTTTGCTCATTCAAGAGTCCCAATGTGAGCTTCCATTCTCCTATTTCTCTACTTGATCTCAGTCTTTTACATTGGTATCAGAGCATGAATGGGATGGATGGAATTTATGGAACACCAAATCCACTTCCACCAAACCATTGGTATTTCTGCGTCCAAGTACTACCCAAGCATCGTTTCACCCAATTCATCACCTCACACTTTGGACAAGATATTTTGCTTATGATCACCATATCTAAGGAACCCTTGGTGCTTCCGATTGTAGCCTTTGCAGAATGGTGGATGTGTTTCTTCTATGTGTTAATTAATTAGATAGATTAGGGGTGGCATGATAGAGTATCAACCTTGGTGGCAATGCTGATGTTAGCCTTGCTATGCAACAACAAATCAAGCACCTTACTTGATTGTTGGATGAATGAGATCTTCAATGACAAGATCACATAGAGAGAGTACCAATTCGAGAAGGAGAAGATCAAATCCGATTTCCTAAACCCAAGGTATTTAAAGGCAAGAATCTCTTGGGTGCAATGGAGAATTTTGTGTTTGACTGTGAACGTTATTTTGAAACTACTAATCTACAAAATGAGAAAAAAAAGATACTCTTGGTTTCTAGTCAATTGGATGGAGTAGCAAAGCTATGGTGGAGATTCTGAGCAGAGCAAGCTTAACAAAAAATTGTTACACCAATCTTGACGTGTGAAAAATTCAAGAGTGCAATAATTAGTTGGTTCCAAGCTATAAATACCACACAAGTTGCACGGGATAGGTTGGCAGAGTTGACTATATAAGAAGTTACATCACACAATTCCAAAACACCATCATGCAAATTCCATATATATTGGAAGGTGAATCTCAAGATCAATTTGTGAGGGGCTTGAAGTCAAGAACCAAATTAAAGGTAACCATGCAAGAGCCACAACACTTGGAGGAAGCCATGTGGTTGGCCAAATGTTTTGATTCCTTGGTTGCAACAACTTGATCTTGACCTTGACCTCCACAAAACCTACCAATACACTACACACGGGTGGAGGAGCCGGCACTATTGGAGATTGATGCCATTCAACGGAGACCACTTGGCATTGTAAATAGAGAGAAATTATGACAAAATGGTGGTTGTTTCATTATCACCAATTGGGACATCACATTGCTGAATGTCCACTCAAGAATGTGCGACCTCAACAAGTTGCCTAGATGGATTTTGTGGAGCGGAATGATTAGGGAAACAAGGAATCCCAATAGGAGATTTTGAGCCAAGATGGTAGAAAGGCATCTGCATTCTGTACCTTGCATCCTGTTACCTTCAAGATTGGGAATGAGTATTTGGAGTGTATGAGTTTTATAGTGGCACCTCTATATTGTGATGTTATTCTATGACTACCTTGGCTTGAATATCATAAGGTTCAATTTGATTGAACCCAACGACAAATTCAAGTACAACATTAAGGTAGAAATTAGGTTATTTGGCACCCCTGAGTAAGATACCTAAAAATAGTCAGTCTTAGGATGGGAAGTTTATCAAGAAGGTAGCCATAGAGCAAGCCTCGAAGGGGGGTGAGTCCCAAGATGGGAAGTTTACTAGGAAAGCAGTCATGGAGCAAGCTTTGAAGAAAGATGATTCCCTAGATAGGAAGTTTCTTAGTGAAGCGAGCTTTGGAAGAAGATAAGTCTATTTTTGCGGTATGGATCAAGCCAATTGCACAAGGACAATCTGAGGAGTGCCAAGAACCTCATCAAGCAATGGTTGATCAGATACTTCAGGAGTTTACGGACATGTTTCCGAATGATCTGCCAAAGGGATTACACTCCGATTGTGGTATGCCCTTCAAGATTGAGTTATTACCAAGGAGTACTCTAGTGAGTAGACCAATCTATTGACTCTCACCAAAGGAGTGGATGAGTTGCAAACAACATTTATGAAGTTGTTGGAGAAGGATTTCATATGACACAATACCTCTCCTTGGACAGCACTGGTACTATTTGTTCCAAAGAAGGATGGAGGACTTTGTTTCAGTATTGATTGATGTGGGCTCAATAAGAAAATAGTGAAGAATGCATATCCCTTGCCTCACATCAATGACTTGCTTGATCAATCAAGTGGAGCATGATAATTTCAAAGTTAGATCTTCATAGCAACTATTGGCAAATCCCCATTGATAAGGAGGATGTGCAAAAGACTACCTTTTGCACAAGGTATGGGCATTTCAAGTGGAGAGTTTTACCTTTCGGGCTCACTAATGCTCCAATAGTCTTCATGGATCAGATGCATTGGGTGTTGGATGGACTATTGGATTGATACGTGGTGGTGTTCTTGGATGATATCTTAATCTACAGCAAGACAAAGGCAGGCCACATGAATCATGTGTGAGAAGTCCTAAGATGACAATGGAAATTTTACTATAAGAACTCAAAGTGTCTTTTGGTAGAAGGAAGTTACCTTCTTTGGTCATAAGATCTCATCAGAGGGGAACAAGATGGAAGAAGAGAAAATCAAGGCCATTATTGATTAGTCTACTCCAAAGGATGCTACAAAATTATGGGCATTTAATGGATTTGCTAGTTTTTACCAATGGTTCATCCATTATTATGCTCATTTGGCTGCACCATTGACTGACCTCTTGGAGAAGAACTTGAGCTTCCAATGGACCACGAAGCATGAAGAACCATTCCAGAAGTTGAAACATATGGTGTCTTCAAGGCCTATTCTTCAACCATATGATCTTCAACTACCCTATGTGGTTGATTTTGATGCTTCTAACTTTGCAATTGGAGCCATGTTGCAACAGGAATTCCCAAATGAACTACATCCCATTGCCTTTGTGTCTTGCCAACTAAATACGGCTGAAAGAAATTACTCTGCTCAAGATCAAGAACAACTTGCAATGGTATATGCGACCAAGGTATAGAGGCATTATCTCTTGGGGAAACAAGTGATCATGTAAACTAATCACAAACCATTGTTGCAGACCTTACACTTGGAACACATGAAGAGTTGACATCATCCATAAGAAGAACAACTCCAATTGTTTGACATCAAAATTGAGTACAAACTAGGTTCGTTCCAAGTCATCCTTGATTCTCTATCATGATGACCTAATTTGAGGTCTCTTCCTCTCATCATAGCAACAATTATGAAAGTATCAATTGACTCAAAGGTCCAACACAAGTTTTGATCAATTCTACAACAATATCCCATCTTCCAAATGGTACATGGTCGTCTTACAACATGTGAAAAGGAGTACAACACCTTCTCCTCAAGGAAGGCCTTCTATTCCATGAGGACCGGATCTATGTTCTAGCCAATGGTAATCTCTGACTTGTGCATCTTCAAGAAGCCCATGATTTACCAATAACTACTCACATAGATGTGGACAAGACCTTAGGTACCCTCCAATGCCAATGGTGGTGGCCCAACATGACACAAGATGTTCAAGAGTTTTTCTGATTGTGCGAGAGCTGCCAATGTAACAAGGCTAGCAACCAAAAATTGAGTGGACTCCTTCAACCACTCCCCATTCCATCCGCTTGATGGGAACATGTGAGCTTGGATCTCATCACATCCTTGCCCAAGACAAAGCAAGGACACACAATAATCGTGGTGTTTGTGGATAAGCTAAGTAAAAGCAAATCTACTTGGCACCAACCTTTGATATCATGGATACTCCAACCTTAGCACAAATCTACTTTGATAATGTCTTCAAGCATCATGGGATGCCACATGTACTCATATCTATGAGCCAGTCTATCTCTCATTCAGGATGAACCTCTGATGGCTATTATGGTTACGCACCATGGACAAAGAAGGCAAGGAACCCCAACTCCATCATACTCCTCCAAGGCTAACACTCCAAGACTCAAGACATTGCTCACTGGAGAACTCAATGAGAGAAAGATAGTTGCAAATGAAAAGATGATGAGTACCTCCTCATCCCTTGTTTATATACTTGTGAAATAGTTATGCACCAAAGTTACTAATTACGTGAGTAACTCACGTTATTAGGCTAAAAGTCAAGTAAAGTCAAAAAGTAGAAAGGAATATCTATTCACATGGGCATATTCCCCTAAGCATGTGGTCTTATCTTGACCCAACCACTAAGTCAAGGATTCCTTCACATGGGCTATCCTTGGACTAAAGAAGAATCCAAAACAAAAAGGCTTGTGGGCCCGAGAGTTTCAACTCTTTCTTGAAAGCCAAACACCTAGGAATAATACCAAGTCAACACACTAGAATCCAAAATAGTGATGCTCATCTTTTCCAGTTCCTCTAAAGTAAGGTCCTCTCTATCTTAGCTATGACTAACTTTATCTAATCATGACTAATGTGGAATCATCCTTTATCTCTGTATAATAATATCTCTCAAGTACTTGTAATACCAAGCTAAATATCACAATACCACACACATGCATAAACGGGTGTTATATATCCGACCATGATCCTTGATTCACCGGGAAGTTTTAGGAAGCACTCTTCCAAATACTTGACACCAAGCTTGCTTTGTCCACGGCCTATCATCCTCAAACTAATGGACAAACCGAATTTGAAAATCATACCTTGGAGGATATATTGTGTGCTTTTGTCAATGTCCACCATACAAATTAGGATGAATGTCTTGCAATTGCAAAATTTGCCTACAACAATTCCAAACATGCAAGCACCGGATTTTCTCCTTTCTTTCTCAATTTTGGCCAAGATCTGCTTGTTGTAGATTCTCTTCTTGCTCCTCCTCCATCTCCGGTCGTTCATGCTTCAACCTTCTTGACCACCACATCTCAATCTCTCCAACAAGCCAAATCTCATCTCCTTGTTACTTAGAATTGTTAGAAACAATATGCGGACCACCATTGTCATGATCTCACCTTTGAAGTTGGTGATAAAGTCATGCTATCCTTTAGTAACCTACCTCTCCCACTTGATACCCAAGTTTGTAAACTTACCCCTAGTTGGATACAACTCTTTGATGTCACCCACATCATCTCTCTTGTTGCTTATCGACTTGCCTTACCTTGTCATATGTGTTTCCACCTTGTCTTTCACATTTCCAAGTTGAAACCCTTTGTTCCTAACCTATCTTCTTTTTCCTCTTGTGTCCAACCTCCTCCTCCTCCCATCCCTATCAATGATCATGAGGAGTACGAAGTTGATCGTATCCTTGCACATCGCCACATTCAACAAGAATGTTGACAACATTTGGAGTACAAGGTCCTTTGGAAAAGGTATCCCCTTCATGATGCCAAATGGGGACCTCTTTCTCACCTCCAGAATGCACATATGGCCATCCAAGAGTTTGAAGCTTCAATGGCAATGAAGACGTCACCAACTAGCGGTGGGGGAATATGTAACAATATGGAGTTTAACAACGTAATTAGTAAGGTTAACAAAGTAGAGAATAAGCCAAATTAGCCTAAAATATTCCAGAAACATCTAGGAAGCTTCTTGGGAAGCTTCCCGACTAGCTTATCTTGCACTCCAAGCAAGTATCTTCTGGAAGTTTCTTGAGAAGCTTCCTAGTTAACTTGGCTTGCATTCTAAGAAAGCGGGTCAATGAAGCTTCTTGAGAAGCTTCTCAAGGGCCTTGTATGCTACTTATAAATACCAAAGCCAAAGCTCATGCTAGGTATTTGGAATTTTCCCTTATTCAAGTGTCCTAATGTGAGTTTCTATTCTCCTATTTCTCTCCTTGGTCTATCTTTTATAGGAGTACCTTGAGGTTCCTTATGTTTCTCTTTGGGTTTTCTCTTATCCTTGGAATATTTGGTATTAGATCATGTGTTTTAATCCAACTGAGTGGATCATCCCTCTTGGAAGAACATGGGCTACTACTAAGAGTGAGTAATTTTGAGAGGAGAAAAGTAGTCCAATCAATAGATTGAGAGAGAGGATGGAATGGATTCTCTTGGTGGGCTTTCCTAAACCTCACTTTCCTTTCTTGGATCTACTCCACATTAAGATTATATACATCCAACATGAGAAAGTGAGAATATATCTCATTTACCATTTTAGAACGGAGTTCATGGATGTAGTAATGAATTTGCCAAACCTTGTGATTCTACCAATGGATATACTATAGAGAGTGGGATTTGAAAATTTATATTTTGTTATGATGCAATGTATGTAAATATTCCAAGTCCCTTCCCTTTCAACATTCAAGTAGAAATCCATTAAGTAGTTATATCAAAAGTGATGGTTAGGGATTTTGTAGTCCATAAATTTGGTGATGAATATTATTAATGAGTGATAGCCTCTTAGGTCCCAATGGTAGTCGTAATAGTTTGTTCCCCCTCTTGAGTGATCATATTAACTCTCTATTAAAGTTAAAAGTATCAATTGAGCATCTGCCATGTGTATGAATCATGGAACTATAATAGCAAATTTGACACAAGGAATGTATGGGATGTTGAACAAGTTTCAAGAGGTCAAGATGACAATAGAGGCATTACAAATTCAAGTACATACCTTTAAGAACAATCATGTAATGCAAGAAGTGGAATCATCCCTAAATTTAGTAATAATGCCAAAGTACCTAAAGTGTCACTCATGCCGATGACATAGATCCCAATCAACAATGGAGTCATATTATTATTGAAAATGAAGTAGAAATGCAACACCAAGCCTAACAAGTGATAATTGTACATGAGAATAAAGGAAAATTGAATTTCAAGAATGAACTGATACTTTTAGTTATTCATAATCTAGATTACCAATCATTCTCCACGCATGTTTTCAT
Organism: Lunularia cruciata; assembly: GCA_948567375.1. Taxonomy (NCBI): domain Eukaryota; kingdom Viridiplantae; phylum Streptophyta; class Marchantiopsida; order Lunulariales; family Lunulariaceae; genus Lunularia; species Lunularia cruciata. Next base: position 8,494,587 of record OX419759.1, on the reverse strand, counting down.
GTAGGTAGTTGACCAATAAATCCCTCACAGGGTATGATGCTGAGGAACAATCAATGTTGGTGGAAGGAAGAGAGATCACTTGGATGATATGCAATAAGGATTGAGGAACTTCCAATTGTTAAATTTTGTGTATATGGTTTGAGCCCGACTATACGAGTTGAGGCAAAAGAGCAACATACAAGAATACATGGAGGCATTGCTTGATCTACGAGTTGCAATAATTGATATCAACCTAGAAAAAGCTCTTGAAAAGTTCAAAAGGGAGTTAAAAGAGCAAATTTGCCAAGAGATAATTGTACAAAATCCTTGCACCATTTTTGAAGCCATTGCATGTGCTCAAAGAAAAGCCAAAGCACGTGGAGGAGATGAAGGGGTAGTTTTGACACAAGACTATTGGGTTGAAACACCGCACTTTGTTGGACCAGTTCTATGAAATTGGAAAACTAAGGAGACTAAGGAGCACAACTAAGGAGACTAAGGAGCACAACCATTCCAAATAGAATGAGGATGGGTTGAAGAAAGGAGAGATGGAGTTTCATGAGGAGAAAGGGCTCAAGAAAAACAACAACATTGTTATAATTGTAGCCGAGTTGGGTACTGTAACACCCATTTGTGCATGTGTGTGGTATTGTGATATTTAGCTTGGTATTACAAGTACTTAAGAGATATTATTTATATAGAGATAAAGGATGGTTATATATTAGTCATGGTTAGCTGAAATTAGTCATAGCTAAGATAGAGGGGACCTTACTTTAGGGGAACTAGAAAAGATGAGCACCACTATTTTGGATTCTAGTGTGTTGACTTGGTATTATTCTTAGGTGTTTGGCTTTCAAGAAAGAGTTGAGAACTCTTTGGCCCGCAAGCCTTTTTTTTTTTATTCTTCTTTAGTCCAAGGATAGCCCATGTGAAAGAATCCTTGGGTCAAGATAAGACCACATGCTTAGGGGAATATGCCCATGTGAATGGATATTTTTTTATACTTTTTGACTTTACTTGACTTTTAGCCTAGTAACTTGAGTTACTCCAGTAATAGTAACTTTGGTGCGTAACTATTTCACAATATATAAACAAGAGATGAGGAGGTACTCATCATCCTTTCATTTGCAACTATCTCTCTCTCTCTCTTTGAGTTCTCTAGTGAGCAATGTCTTGAGTCTTGGAGTGTTAGCCTTGGAGGAGTATGATGGAGTTGGGGTTCCTTGCCTTCTTAGTCCATGGTGCACTACCGTAATAGCCATCAGAGGTTCATCCTTAGTGAGAGACAGGCTGGCTCATATTTTTGGTTCTGTTGCCAGGACATCTCTAGAAGGCAAGATAATGTTCCATGTTCAATTCTACATTAGGTAGAATGAGACTATGAGAGCTCAATTAGAGAGAACATTAGGAGAGGAGAGGGCTAAACTTATGTTAGAGAACCAAGATCTATTTGTATACCCTATAGTTCATTATGATGTCTTTGAGGTGATTTGTTACATCTTATACACATGAGAGGATTTGGAGAGATTGTGTGAGGTGGATTGCAAATTTTGGGGATTAAGGTGATTTTGGGCAAAATCTCAAGTTTGAGATCTGAACTTGAAATTTCTACACATGATAGCTTGCATTGTCCTTTAGTTAGCACACTTGGAATTATTTTGAGACTTATTATGTGCATTGGGCTTGAATTTTTGAAAGTTGATAGGGTAAAGTGCTCATGCAACTACATGCTCTCTGGAAAATTTTACAGAGTCTGCCATTTCTTCAATTTAGTGGATTGTTCTAAAACTTTCCAAGAAAATTCAGTATTTTATATCCTACCTGATGACACAAAATTAGAGAGAGATCATTCTTAAGCAAGGAGTAATGAGTTTTTGAAGTGAGGGGGTGGTTTTCAGACCAAATCTAAAATATGTGTGCTGAATAGAAAAGTGTCTAGGTCAAATGGCTTGATGAAAGGAGTGACGCCCTAAAGTTGTGATCAAGTGGGAAAAATTTCAGAGGACTGTCACATACAAGTTGACAAATTTGAGTGAAATTGTGAGGAAGGGGTTGAGAGGATCCAAAAACGTACACCACTTGGAGGAAAGAGTGAGTCTAAGTGCTTTCTATGTGGAGAGAAGGGACATAAGGCAAGTTCATGTCCATTGACCTTTGAGAGCAAGAGATTGAGGGAAAGGAGAGGCTTACTTGACTTGGGTTTGCATGTTGTACCTTCTTCACCAAGATTAGGAGGGAGAAGATCTAAGACCAAGGAGTTGTATGAGGTTTGTGAGTGGAAGGACTTCCAAAAGACATGAGTGTAGTGGAGTAAAAGCACTTCTAGAGACTTTGGTGAAGGATCTTAGAGAGAGTCTTAGTATAGCTACATAAATACTACCACCTTCATCAGCTAGTTGTCAAGATTAATGATGGAGATAATCTTTCAACTTATGGATAAACTATGAGGGTTTGGTTAATATGCACTCTAGGATTTGATGTTGCTATAGAAATCTTGGAGCAACCTAAGCCTTTTGTATTCCCTAGAGTGGATTAATTTCAAATGGTGTTAGTCATGTGCATACTCTATTAGTTATAGAGTGAGAGAAAAGAAAAGAGAAAAAAATTTGAGAGAAAGAAAGATAGTGAGAGGTTAAGATGGAGAAACTTCCGGTTTTCTTTGGCAAGGATGGAGAAGATGTGGAGGTCTTTGTGAGAGACTTCAAGAGCTTGCATAGGAAACAATGAGAGGAGGAAGAATGAGTGGGCCTCATTATTACCAGATTTCTTGGAGGTAATTTCTTGGAGGATCATACCATGTAAGTGCTGCATCAGCACTTACATGGTATGAGTGAGAATACCAAAAGAGAGAGAGGAGAGATGGGAAAGAAGAGTTTGACTTCAGCACTCATTGAGAACTTTCTCCCAGATGAGAGTTATGAGAGATTGATGAGTGAGGTTATCTTTCTCAAACAAGGAGATGGAGAGAAAGTGAGAGTCTATGTGGAAAGAGTAGAAAAGTTACAGTCCAAATTTTGCATAGTGTTGAGGAAGGGTTGGGATGATGTGGAAACTATTATGATTGGCATAGGGGCCATGCTCACCAATAATTTTGTGGGAGGATTGAGACCACAAATAAGAAGCAAGGTGAGATATGAGAAACCTTCTTCCAAGGTTGAAGCTATCAAGATTGCAATTCGTATGGAGGAGAGTTTGGAAGGGGATGAGAGTGATTTGGTGAAGGTTGTTGTGCATCCTCCTCAAGGTTACAAGTATGGTGGAACTTCTGATACTTTGGTGGCAAGGGTTGCACCACAAGTAGAAGTTGCTCCAGTTCTTGCACCTCCACCAAAGGATCCACATCAAACCCATCACAAAACAACTTATGGATCTCAAGATCAATGTGATGCAACTATGGGAGAAGAGAGAGGTGGATCAGAATGTAGGGAGAGGGCCTAGGAGTTATGGAAACTATCCATATAGAGGAAGCCAACCAGCCAACAATTTCAATGATAGAAATTGTTTTGGTTGTGGAAGAAGAGGCCATATCTAAAGGAATTGCCCAAATTCCACTTACCATGGAGGAAGGGGTTATGAGGGAGCCAATAGAGGGAAAGAGGGAGGTAGTGAAACCCAAGTGGCTCCTAATCCAAACAAAGATAAGGGGATAGCATCCATAGATGTGGTTGAGAGCAATTATGAGAAGAGAGAGTGCTCAAACTCCAAGGGTCTTAATTTGGAGCTTTTGGCACAAGAGAAGAAGAGAGCTCGTTTTGGAGTGGATGTTCACTCTTCTCAAGGATTTACTCCAAGCAAGGATACTCTTATGTCTACTAAGAGAACTTGCACCTCAACACCATTGACAACAAAGACTCCAAGGTAGAAGTTGGGGATGGAGGATTTCTTGATTTCAAAGCAACAATGGAACTACAATGTGTTGGAGGGTGTTGGTAGTCACAAGGCTAACATCACAGTGGGCCAGTTGATTGCTTTGAACCCTACCTTAAGAAAGGAGCTTAGAGGTGGTTTGAGTTCTACAAGGAGCAAGAGGAAGAAGAAGGTAAAAGCTCTAGTATCAATGGGGGTGGTGGATGCCAAACCAGCACCATGAGAGGCTTGTGAATATACCTTCAAGATTGATGTGAGAATGAATGGTCACAACATCAAGGATGCATTGGTTGATAGAGGATCAGCAATAAATGCCATGTCAAAAAGGTAGATGAAGAAGTTGGGTATGATACCCTCAAGACCTTCAACATTTGTGGTGAGCATGGCAAACAAGCAACAAGTTTGACCAGTAGGGGTGATGGATAAAGTGGTAGTTTCAGTTATGGGAGTTCAAAATCTCATGACTTTCCAAATCTTGAAGGATTCAAGCTATGACTTACTTCTTGGGAGGCCATGGTTGAGAGCAGCAAGCACAACTGATCGATGGCACAAAGGGTACTTGAGGATTGGGCCATCAAACCATAGAGTCACAGTTCCTATGACTAACACCACCAACACTTCACATTCAGATACACCATCTTCTGATTATTGGGAATCAGATTCTAAAGAAGGAGCTTCAGGTGTGGACACAAGCATGGAAGAGGAGACTTCCACGGAGGAGGATGAATCTGAATCTGATTCAGATGTGTATCATTTGTGTGCTATGGATTCTTCACCTAAGCCAGAGGTTTTGAAGGACCCAGATAAATCACCCTTGATACTTGAGGAGGTAGAGAGAAGGTTATCTACGCTCAAGTATGGTCCAAATGTTACCAAGAAGGAGAAGGTGAGATTTGAGGAGATTTTCCGCAAGTTCATCCATGTGTTTGCTTTTAGTTACAAGGTTTTGAAGGAAGTCACCTTGGAGGAGCATAAGATAGAGGTAGAGTCACATGCAAGACCAATCTGCCAAAAACAACATTGCATTAGCCCACCAATATCTTTGGTTGTGAAGGAGGAGATTGATAAGCTCAAGGAGGCTAGATTTATCTTTGAGGTGGAGAATTCAGAATGGGTGTCTCCAATTGTCATTCTGAAGAAAAAGAATGGCAAGCTTCAGGTCTGTGTGGATTACAAGAAGCTCAATGTTGTTACCAAGAAGGACTTCTACCCATTGCCATTCATTGATGAGATCTTGGAGGAGGTTGCAAGTCATGAGAGGTACAGTTTTGGAGATGGTTATAGTGGATATAACCAAATCAAGATTGCACCAGAGCATCAACAACTCACCACATTGACCACACCTTGGGGAACTTAAGCTTTCAAGGTCATGCCTTTTGGGCTTTGCAATGCTCCCACCACATTCCAATGGTTCATGAACAAGGTATTTTAACCTTTCATTGGGAAAATTGTGAGAGACTTCATTGATGACTTTTGTGTCTATAGGAGCAAGGAGGAGCACTTTGAGCACCTAATCAAGGTCTTGCAATGCTTGGATGAGGCAAATGCATGACTCAACCTAGAGAAGTGCATTTTTGGATGTGAAGAAGGTCTACTTTTGGGGCATATCATCTCCAAGGATGGTAGTTGATCCTGAGAAGGTGAGGAAAATCTCAGACCTTCCATTCCCTTCTAGCTTGACAAAGTTACGACATTCTTGGGGATGGTTGGGTACTATAGGAAGTTCATCTTCTCATTTTCCAACAAGGCTTATGCATTGACCATCTACATGAAGAAGGGTGTAGATTACATGGTGATTTTGGAAGACAAGGAGGCTCTCAAGGCTTTTGAGGAGCTCAAGCAATCCCTTGTTGTAGCTCCAATTCTTGCTAAACTTGATTGGAGTAAGCCTTTCATCCTCTACATTGATGCTTCTAATGTAGCTATAGGATGCACTCTTAGTCAACTAGACCAAGATGGGCATCATCATCCAATAGCTTATGCTAGTAGGCAGATGGTTTCAATAGAGAAGAACTACTCTGTCATGGAGAGAGAAGGGTTGGCAATGATCTTTGGTCTCAAGAATTTTAGACACAACTTGATTGGAGGGAAATCCACCATTGTCACGGATCACAAGGCTTTGAAGTACATCTTCAACAAGCCTAATGTTGAAGGGAGATTAGCAAGGTGGATAATACTCTTGTTTGAGTATGACTATACCATTAAGGATAGGCCAGGAAAAAAACATGCAAATACTGATTTGTTATCTAGGGCCTATGATCATGATGGAGATGAGCCAGTGGATGATTCCTTCCCGGATGAGGAGCTCATGACAATCTCAGTCACTCAAGAGGTTCCAATGGAGTACAAGGAGATTGTGGATTTTGTGACAAGAGGTAACTATCCAGAAGGGATGCATGCTAGGGAAAGGAAGGCCCTTGCAGCAAGATCTAGACCTTACACAATGGTGGAGGATATTCTTTTTCACCAAGGAGCAGATGGTCTACTTTGAGGAGCAGTGGGTAAGGAAGAGTCTATCTCACTCATAAAGGAGTTTCATGAAGGTTTAGTGTGTGGAGGACACGTTGCATGAAAGGTGACTGCTTTCAAGATTCTAGATGTAGGTTACCATTGGAGAGTGATTTCAAGGATTGTCTTGATTATTGCAAAACTTGTCATGTTTGTCAAGCTTTTGCTAGAAAGTCTACATCCACTCCGCCACTTAGATCAATTCCATTGCTAGGACCTTTTGAGAAGTGGAGAATTGATTTTGTAGGTCCTCTCAATAGAACCCCGAGGAACAATCGGAACATTGTGATAGTTACTGATTACCTTACCAAGTGGGTTGAGGCTAGACCATTGAGGGACAAGAATGAAGATGAAGTTGGTAGATTTCTTTATGAATGCATTATCACTAGATGTGGATGCCCTTTGGAGTTGGTTTCTAATAGAGGAGGAGAGTTTACAGGAAGCATTACTACAGCCATGCTACAACATTTCTCTATCACACATAGAGTAACTACATCCTATAAGCCAAATTCCAATGGCTTGGCAGAGAGAACCAATCAGACCTTGTGCATGATGTTGGCCAAAGATGCAAAAATGGAGGGGGCTAAACATCATTGGGACAAGAGGATTCATGCAGTTTTGTGGGAGTACAGGACAACCATGAAGACTTCCATTGGGTATTCTACATTTCAATTGGTATATGGTATTGAGTCTACCTTACCTATTCACTTTGATCTTCCTACCTTCCAAAGCATTCATAGGAGATTGAAGAAAGCACAAGGAGGTGATGTAGAGAAGTCAAGGAAGGAACAACTCATGGAGTTGGAAGAGGCAAGAGCAGTTGCTATTGTTTGAGTAGAGCAAGCCCAAAGGAAACAAAAGGAGAGCTATGACAAGAGGCAAGGAAAGAAGAAAGTGGAGCCTTTCAAAGAAGGTGATTGGGTAATGTTGTTTGATTCCATTCAATTCAAGAGAGTGCAAAAGAAGTTTTTGTCTAAGTACTTTGGACCTTTCATAGTGGAGAAGGTGTGGGGCAATTACACCTATGATCTCAAGGAGTTGGGAGGAAGACACTTTGATCTGATTAACCATGATAAGTTGAAGATATACCATAGAAGGTAGAGAGACCTTCACTTTGAGGACAAAGTGAAAACTTAGTTTGGGGGTAAATGTAACACCTATTTGTGCATGTGTGTGGTATTGTGATATTAAGCTTGGTATTACAAGTACTTAAGACATATTATTTATATAGAGATAAATGATGGTTCTATATTAGTCATGGTTAGCTGAAATTAGTCATAGCTAAGATAGAGGGGACCTTACTTTAGAGGAACTAGAAAAGATGAGCACCACTATTTTGGATTTTAGTGTGTTGTCTTGGTATTATTCCTAGGTGTTTGGCTTTCAGGAAAGAGTTGAGAACTCTTGGGCCCGCAAGCCTTTTTTTTGGATTCTTCTTTATTCTAAGGATAGCCCATGTGAAAGAATCCTTGGGTCAAGATAAGACCACATGCTTAGGGGAATATGCCCATGTGAATGGATATTCCTTTCTACTTTTTGACTTTACTTGACTTTTAGCCTAGTAACTTGAGTTACTCCAGTAATAGTAACTTTGGTGCATAACTATTTCACAATATATAAACAAGGGATGAGGAGGTACTCATCATCCTTTCATTTGCAACTATCTCTCTCTCTTTGAGTTCTCTAGTGAGCAATGTCTTGAGTCTTGGAGTGTTAGCCTTGGAGGAGTATGATGGAGTTGGGGTTCCTTGCCTTCTTAGTCCATGGTGCACTACCATAATAGCCATCAGAGGTTCATCCTTAGTGAGAGACAGGCCGGCTCACAATACATAGCCATCAATTGTTGTGCTTATCTTCCTAGGGGCCTTGGCCGTCATACAATCAAAGAGGAGGATGCTAAATCACATCAAAAAATGAAGATTGCTAGTAAATGTATCCCATGGCCTTATTTGCTCAATAGAGAGGAGTAAAAGCAAGGGGAAGAAGAGGGAAAATGTGCAAAGGTTGAGGAAGAAAATGCATAATTGATTGTTGTAAATGGAGTCCTAGAAGGCAATCAAGTGAGAGTATTTATTGACCTTGGAGCAATAGAAAACTTCTTTGTCTTGCTATATTCCAATAAGGTTGGAGATGGAACTAGAAGAGGATGAGAATGAAGAATTAAAGTTACTTAATGGTTAGATGGAGAGGATTGAGTAGTTACCTAAAAAGATAACACTCTTTATAGAGAGTATCAAGAAGAAATTGAATTGCGAGTGATATGGGTAGCTCATTATGATGTGATCTTAGGCATGCCATGGATGGAGCACTAAAACCTCACAATAGATTGGAGAAGAGAAATAAGGAGAACTAGCCAATGGAAGATAATTGAGAATAGGAAAAGATCCCAAAGGCAAGAATTACATCTCTATGTCATAGCAATAACAATTATTAGTAAGACAAAAAGATATTTCATGGATCTAATAAGAGAAGTCTAGAGTGCACAACTTGATGGATAAATTCTTGAGAATTTGAAAGATGTGGTCAATGAGTTTCAAAAAGTCATAACCCTCAAGATTACCACCAAAATGGAGAGTAGATTATAAAATCAAGATACTTCTTGGGAATATATCTCCTTGTAAGTTTCCATGTTGACTATCACCTCATGAGTTGGAGGAGTGCAAGGTTCAGATCAAGGATATGGTATAGAAAGGGTTTATCCAACCCAGTGTATCACTATATATGGTTATTGTCTTGTTTGTGAAGAAGAAGGATGGTATAATATGAATGTGCATTGACGATCAAAGCCTAATCAACAAATAATAAAGAATAAAACCATTACCTTGCATGGATGACCTATTTCATCAACTCAATGGAAAAACACTTCACTAAACTTGATTTATAGAGCAATTATAACCAAATCAGGATTATGGAGGATGATATACACAAAATTGCCTTTTAAACAAGGTATTGTCACTTTGAGTACTTAGTGATGCAGTTTTGCTTCACCAATACACCAATCACTTTCATGAGTTTGATGAATAACATATTTTGTCTATACTTGGATAAGTATGTTATCATTTTCCTTGATGATATCATAGTCTACAATAGTACAATGAAAGAGCACAAGCAACATCTATAAGAATCCCTCTAGGTTCTATGACAAACTAGTTGTATGCCAAAGTCTCAAAGTGTGATTTTGGCAAGTCTAAAGTAGATTACTTGGGTATAGGGTAAGTGGAGAAGGTATCCAATTTTTAACGAATAAAACAAATATCATTCAAAATTGGAGTGCTCTAGAAGATCAGACTCAACTCAAGAATTTCTTGGGGTTGATTGGGTTCTATTGTTAATTTGTCAAGGACTCCTCCAAGGTTACATAACCCCTAACAACACTAATTGGCAAGAGAAAGAAATAGATGTGGGGAACCGTAAAAAAACTTTTTAGGAACTAAAAGATGCATTACTACATGCATCAATAATGAAATGGTATGATCCAACACATCTAATCAAGCTAGCTAAAGATGCATCAATCCTTTTGATAGGAGTATTCCTACATTAAGAATGGAGTGATGGATGGCATACATTGCATATTTCTCTTGAAAGTTGCTACTAGCATAATGTAACTATCATATCACCAAATGAGAAGAATTGGCTATTGTACTTATGACCAAGAATTAGAAGAATTATCTTGGCAAGAAGGCATTTGTAGTGGGGATAGAACACAAACCACTAGTCTACTTTGAGACATAGAAAGATCTATCTCATCAATAGATTTTTGGGTAAAGTGGAGACAATGGTTCAACATAACAATCACATATATAGAGAGCAAGATGCAACTTGCAGATGCATTCACCCAAATGCTTATGGTAAACAATTTGGTTATGAAGGTCAAGATGAACCTAGATTTCTGGTCAGAGACTCTTACTACTATGAAGGCTAACCCAAAAATTGTAGGAGCTCAATCATCCAAAGGCATAACCAATACCCAAGGAATCACCTTTGTGATGGTAAGTTATGGATATTGGATGCTCTTTAGACCTAAGAATCACCATCTTAGCAAGATGTTATGATTCCATCATTGCAGGTCATGTTGGAGGGGGCAAGACCTTAGATGCAGTCAAACACTATTACTATTGGCACAAGATGAGCAACAATGTGATGGAGTACACTTGAAGTTGCATACTTTGTTAGCAAAATAAAGCCTCTAGTCAAGCTCCTACAAAACTAATTCAACTCTCCCTACTTGTATATAACATTGGGAGTAGGTTAGCATGGATCTAGTTTGTGAATTCCCCAAGACCACCTCAGGTATTGATTCCATTGTAGTCTTTGTAGACCAACTTAGCAAAATGATTCATCCTATGACCAAGGAAGTGATTGCTGCACAATTAGTTGAATTGTAGTTAGTTGAGGTCTTTTCTCACCATGGATTATCTCAAGGGCTCATCATTCAATTCACTAGTTTATTTTGGAAAACACTTTTTGGCCTCTTCAAAACAAAACTTGCCATGTCCATGGCATACTATCCACAAACCAATAGACAAACAAAGCAAGCCAATTGCACTATCAAGGACATGAGTTGGGGCTTCACTTTAGAGGAACAAGAATGGTACCTTACTTCCACTGGTGGAATTTGTTGGGAAGTTTGTGCAACTAGTAGAAATAAAAAACTCCATTGCAATTTGACAAAAGACATTGATAGCTTGTGTGAAAGTTCAAGCTTCCAAGAAACAAAATGACCTCAAGAGCTAGAATCTTCATCAAAGGATAGTTAGAGTAAAACCACATTGTACAAGTTGACTCAAGAGGGATGTCCATTGCAAGGACAAGACGTGGCTCACAAACAAGTTGTCAAAGCTACTCAAAGTATGAAGTCATAGAGTGAGGAGTAGTCTTTCACTCAAATCTCCTCTCTTATAGTGGAAAAAAAACAAAGTATGACCAAACAATGAGGCACAATTGTCACCCCTACCTAACAAAACAAAATGCATCCAATAAACAAGGAGAAGTAGTCAGTTGTGGAATCCAATCTCCCAATTGTGGCACCACTCTTCACTTTGGTCTTTAATGAGGTGAATCTCCATGCTACAAAATGAAATGAAGGACAAAATTAACCCATCTGATGGTAGATGTTGTCAAGGGCACTAACAGCAACAAGGCAAGGACATCCTACCAAAGTTTGACAAAACTCATGAGATAAACCCTATTGTCCCCAATACATGAAGGACAAGTGGATTGGTAAGATGTCATCACCAATGCCACACCTCCAACTAATGATAACAAGGTGGGCAAGAATGAGGAAGTGGCCCGATCTCACAAAGCAAAGGAGATGACCATTTTGGGCCACAATGAGAATCCCACACCTAAAACAAAGAAGGCCTTATGAAGACAATTGGACAAGGATGGTGATTCTTTGCCTTTGCTAATTGCAGCCTACACTATTCAAACCATGATGCTGGTGATGAAAGCATTGGATGAAATTTTTCCAATATACCAAAAGCTGGATCCAAAGATAAAGGAACCGGTGGCTCTCATCCACCACTTACATCACCTGGTCAAAACCCAAATGAACTAGAAGGACAAGGAAAGTCAGAAGTACATGGAGGAGTTCCAAAGGGAGGAACTAAAATGGTAGGAGGAGTATGATAAGCTGATCCAAGGCTTAAAGAAGGAGGTTGATGACTATAGCATACATGTCTTCCACCAAAGAACTCAACATGAGGAGGAGATACAAAATTGGGAAGATGAACTTGTAGTGTTATGAAGCAAGCTAGAAATGGCCCAAGTAAGGCAAAGGCAATAGAGACCTAATATGACAACTTGAAGTAGCTGAATGACCTCCATATGTCCAACCTATCTACCAACCTCAACAATATTAAGAGAAGTTGTCGGAGCAAGACAAGCAAATTCATAAGGAGATGACCAATGAATTGAGCACCAAATGAACCAAACTAGAAAAAAACAATTAGGGTTGCTCACGACTATTGGTCATATGACCACCTAACTACTTATTCAGTTGGAACACATGGCCAATGAGACCTTCCAATTAACAAAGCAAAGGATTTATGCACTCAAATTGATGCGCGCTAGAGAGGAAGACATATTCAAACAAGCAACTCAAATTATTATCTATGAAACTCTAGAGCCGCATGCATGTCAAGTTTGACGAGACTTAGTCTAGCTTTGAACAAATTGTGGAAGGCTCTTGAAAGGAGCTCTTAGACCTTGTTCACATGTGCAAGGAAGCTAAGAGCTTGGCCCAAGCGCCACTGGCCCCTCCTACCAAGGATCAATGATTGGAGCCTTCTCTTACAAAGATAGCAATGGTTTTCTTTTTTGTCTAATAAGGAGAAATTTGATACATATTTCTTGCATCTTTTTTTGTAGCCCTAGGAAGTTTGTAGATGGATATAATTTGTATATAGGTACCTGGTTGGATTGATATGTAGTATTAGTCTATTAGAGTTAAACTATTGTGATTGGGTTGATTACAACCATGGCTACCTACCATTAGGTTTAGTGTTAGGAGAAGATATGATCAAGATTGAGCAGTTTAGATGTACTTAGGAAATTTCCATCCATTGTAGCCATTAGATCTTTCCACAGCCAAGTAAGATATGTATAGAAGGTTTAGGTCCGATGTTCATCGGGTCCATTCAATGCATTCTTCTTTTGTAGGTAAATACAAAGTTGATACCATCAAGACTCATGAGTTGATGGATGTGTATTAGGCTGCACTCCCTTGAATGATTGCATGTTCAACTTATTTAGGAGTGACAAATCCTAAGATACAAATCCAAGCACTAGAGTGTGATGATGTATTCATGCAAAACTAGAGCATAACTCTCTAGGAGTCTGACTGTAAAAGACCAAAACCGAGGAGAGAAATAGGAGAATGGAAACTCACATTGGGACACTTGAATGAGGGAAAACTCCGAATGCCTAGCATGAGCATCGGCCTTGGTATTTATAGGTAGCATACAAGACCCTTGAAGCTTCTCAAGAAGTTTCCTTGAGCCGCTTTCTTGGAGTGCAAGCCAAGTTAACTAGGAAGCTTCTCAAGAAGCTTCCTTCTAGAAGCCGCCTACTTGGCGTGCAAGCTAAGCTAGTTAGAAGCTTCTAGAAGCTTCCTTCTAGAAGCTACCTGCTTAGGGCGCAAGTTAACTAGTTGGGAAGCTTCCTAAGAAGCTTCTTAGATGCTTCTAGAATATTCTAGGCTATTTTGTCTTATTCTCTACTTTGTAAGCCCGACTAACTTCGTCACTAAACTCCATATTGTTACATATTCCTCCGCCGCTAGTTGGTGACGTCCTCGTCGCCAGTGAAGCTTCGAATTCCTTGATGGCCATCTGTGCATTCTGGAGGTGAGAAAGAGGTTCCATGTAGCATCATGAAGGGGATACCCTTTCCAAAGGACCTTGTACTCCGTATGTTGGTGACGGCCTCGTTGAATATGGCGACGCGCAAGGATACGATCAACTTTGTACTCCTCATGATCATTGATAGGGACAGGAAGAGGGGGAGGTTGGACTCAAGAGGAAAAGGAAGAAGGGTTAGGAACAAAGGGTTTCAACTTGGAAATGTGAAAGACAGGATGGATACGCATGTGACAAGGTAAGGCAAGACGATAAGCAACAGGAGAGATAATGTGGGTGATATCAAAGGGTCCTATCCAATTAGGAGCAAGTTTACAAACTTGGGTATCAAGTGGGAGATGGAGGTTACTAGAGGATAGCATGACTTTATCACCAACTTCAAAGGTGAGATCACGACGATGATGGTCTGCATATTGTTTTTGGCGATTCTGAGCAACAAGGAGGTGAGATTTGGCTTGTTGGAGAGATTGGGATATAGTGGTCAAGAATGTAGAAGTATGAGGAACCTGAGAGGGAGGGGAAGCAAGAAGAGAATCTGGAACAAGCGGATCTTGGCCAAAATTGAGAAAGAAGGGAGAAAATCCAGTGCTTGCCTGTTTGGAATTGTTGTAGGCAAATTTTGCAGCTGCAAGACATTCATCCCAGTTGGTATGGTGGACATTGACAAAGGCCCGCAACATATCCTCCAATGTACGATTAGCGCGTTTGGTTTGTCCATCAGTTTGAGGATGATAGGCCGTGGACAAAGCAAGCTTGGTGCCGAGTATCTGGAAGAGTGCTTGCCAAAACTTCCCGGTAAACTGAGGATCACGGTCGGAGATGAGTACACGTGGCATCCCATGATGCTTGAAGACATTGTCGAAGTAGATTTGCGCTAAGGTTGGAGCATCCACGGTATCACAGGTTGGTGCCAAGTGGATTTGCTTACTAAGCTTATCCACAAACACCACAATTGCGGTGTGTCCTTGTTTTGTCTTTGGCAAGGATGTGATGAGATCCAAGCTCACATGCTCCCAACGAGCGGATGGAATGGCGAGTGGTTGAAGGAGTCCACTCGGCTTCTGGTTGCTGGCCTTGTTCCGTTGGCAACTCTCACATGATCGGACAAAGTCTCAAACATCTCGTGTCATGTTGGGCCACCACCATTGGCGTTGGAGGGTGCCCAAGGTCTTGTCCACTCCCATGTGACCAGCTATTGGTAAATCATGGGCTTCTTGAAGGCGCACAAGTCGAAGATCACCTTTGGTTGGAACATAGATCTGGTCTGCATGGAATAAAAGGCCTTCCTTGAAGGAGAAGGTGTTGTACTCCTTGTCGCGTGCTGTTCGACGACCGTGTACCATTTGGAAGAAGGGATCTTGTTGTAGGGCTAACCGAAACTTGTTATGAATCTTGGGATCAATTGACACCGTCGTAATTGCTGCCGCGATGAGAGGAAGAGACTTCAAATCAGGTCGTCGTGATAGAGCATCAGGGATGACATGGAACCGACCTGGTTTGTACTCAAGTTTGATGTCGAACAATTGGAGTTGCTCTTCCCATCGATGATGTCGACTCTTCATGTGCTCTAGGTGTAAGGTCTGCAACAATGGCTTGTGATCAGTTCGCATGATCACTTGTTTCCCCAAGAGATAATGCCTCCATACCTTGGTGGCATATACCATTGCAAGTTGTTCCATATACCATTGCAAGTTGTTCAGCGAGACACAAAGGCAATAGGATGTAGTCCATCTGGAAATTCTTGTTGCAACACAGCTCCAATTGCAAAGTTAGAAGCATCAAAATCAACCACACAAGGTAGTTGAGGATCATATGGTTGAAGAATGGGTCTTGAAGACACCATATGCTTTAACTTTTGGAATGCTTCTTCATGCTTGGTGGTCCATTGGAAGCTCGAGTTCTTTCCCAAGAGGTCAGTCAATGGTGCAGCCACGTGAGCATAATAGTGGATGAACCGTCGGTAAAAACTGGCCAATCCGTTGAACGCTCGTACTTCAGTAGCATCCTTTGGGGTAGGCCAATCAGTAATGGCCTTGATCTTCTCTTCTTCCATCTTGATCCCCTCTGATGAGATCTTATGACCCAAGAAGGTAACCTCCTTTTGCCAAAAAGCACACTTTGACTTCTTGCAGTAAAATTTCCACTGTCGTAGTCGTCTTAGGACTTCTCGCACATGATTCATGTGTTCTGCCTTAGTCCTACTATAGATTAAGATATCATCTAAGAACACTACCACATACTGATCCAATAGCCCCTCCAACACTCGATGCATCTGATCCATGAAGACTGCTGGAGCATTAGTGAGTCCGAAAGGTAGAACTCTCCACTCAAAATGTCCATACCTTGTACGAAAGGCAGTCTTTTTCACGTCCTCTCCTTCAATAGGAATTTGCCAATAGCCGCTACGAAGATCTAGCTTGGAAAAGTATCGTGCTCCACTTAATTGATCAAGCAAGTCATCGATCCGAGGCAAGGGATATGCATTCTTCACGGTTTGCTTATTGAGCCCTGGGTAATCAATACAAAAACAAAGTCCTCCATCCTTCTTTGGAACAAATAGTACCGGTGCTCCCCAAGGAGAGGTACTATGTCGTATGAAATCCTTATCCAACAACTCTGTAAGTGTTGTTCGCAACTCCTCCAACTCCTTTGGTGAGAGCCGATAGATTGGTCTACTCATTGGAGTACTCCCTGGCAATAACTCGATCTTGAAGGGCATACCTCGATCAGAGGGTAATCCCTTTGGCAGATCATCCGGAAACACATCTGCAAACTCTTGAACTATCCGATCAACCGTCGCTTGATGCGGCACTTGGCCCTCCTTAGATTGTTCTTGTGCAATCGGCTTGATCCACATTGCAAATACAGACTTATCTTGCTCCAAAGCTTGCTCTATGGCTGCTTCATTAACAAACTTCCCTTCTAGGGACTCATCTCTCTTCCGAGCTTGCTCCATGGTTGCCTTCCTGGCAAACTTCCCATCTTGGGACTCATCTCCCTTCCAGATTTGCTCTATGGCTACCTTCTCGACAAACTTCCCATCTTGGGACTGACTATTCTTAGGTGTCTTACTCAGAGGTGCCAAACAACCTAATCGGAAATTCCTACCTTGGTGTTGTACTTGAATTTGGTGTCGGGTCCAATCAAATTGAACCTTATGACATTCAAGCCAAGGTAGACCCAGAATGATATCATAGTGTAGAGGTGCCACTACAAACCTCATACACTCCAAATACTCCTTCCCAATCTTGAAGGTAACAGGATGCGAGGTGCGGAATGCAGAACCCTTTCTACCATCCGCCATCATCAAACTACTTCCAATCACTGGCTTGATAGGAATACCCAATTCCTTTGCTACTTGCATAGACATGCAATTCTCTGAACTTCTAGAATCAATCAAAATTCTACAACCCCGATTAGATATCATAACTTGCAAGTGAAGCAAACTTGCATAGGTCGAGCCTTCAATCCCATTGGAACGAATCAAGCTCCCAGTAGGCGGCTCGAAATCTCCTACTGGGATTCCTCATTTCCCTGATCATTCCGCTCCACAACCTCCACTTGGGCAACTTGTCGAGGTCGTCCATTCTTGAGTGGACATTCAGCAATGCGATGCCCCAACTGGCGACAATAAAAACAACCTCCATTTTGTCGTAATCTTTCTCTATCTGCTGTGCCAAGTGGTCTTCGTTGGATAGCATCAATCTCCATTGGTACCGGTTCTTCCACTCGTGGTACTGGTGGGTTTTGTGTAGGTCGAGGTCGAGACCAAGTTGTCACAACTAAGGAATCAAAACGCTCAGCCAATTGCATGGCTTGTTCTACATTCTGTGGCTCTCGCATGATCACCTCCAATCTGGTTCATGACTTCAATCCTCGCACAAATCGATCCAGAACTTCACCTTCTTGGATATCTGGAATTTGCATGATGATATTCTGAAATTGTGTGATGTAGCTTCTCACTGAGCCAATCTGCCTCAACTCTGCCAATTTATCCCGTGCAGCTCGGGTGGCATTTATAGTCTGAAATCGACCAAGTATTGCATCCTTGAATTCTGCCCATGTAAAAATTGGTGTAACAATTTGTCATTCAGCTCTTTCTACTCGGAATCGCCACCAAAGTTTTGCCACTCCATCCAATTGGCTAGAAGCCAAGAGAATTTGTTTTCGCTCGTCTTGAAGATTGGTGGCTTCAAAGTAACGTTCATAGTCAAACACAAAATTCTCCACTGTGCCTGGAAGATTCTTGCCTTCAAACACCTTGGGTTTTGGAAATCGAATGCGATCTTCTCCATCTCGAACTGGCGCTCTGTCTATCTGTTCTCGTCGTTGCTGGTCTCGTTCATCCAACAATCGAGTAAGATGCTCGATTTGTTGTTGCATTGCAAGGATAACATCCGGTATTGCCGCCATCGCTACTACTCTATTCCACTACCTGCAATTTATCTAGTTGATTAACACGTAGATACAACACGTCCACCGTTCTCCATAAGTTACAACTGGAAGTATCAAGGGTTCCTCTAACACGGTGATCATATGTAGAAAATCCTGCCCAAAGCGTGAGGTGATGAATTGTGTGAAATGATGCTTTGGTAATATCTGGACATGAAAGTCCCAATGGTTTGGCGGAAGTGGATTTGGTGGTCCATAAATTCCATCCATCCCATTCCTGCTCTGATACCAATGTAAAAGACCAAAACCGAGGAGAGAAATAGGAGAATGGAAGCTCACATTGGGACACTTGAATGAGGGAAAACTCTGAATGCCTAGCATGAGCTTCGGCCTTGGTATTTATAGGTAGCATACAAGACCCTTGAAGCTTCTCAAGAAGTTTCCTTGAGCCGCTTTCTTGGAGTGCAAGCCAAGTTAACTAGGAAGCTTCTCAAGAAGCTTCCTTCTAGAAGCCGCCTACTTGGCGTGCAAGCTAAGCTAGTTAGAAGCTTCTAGAAGCTTCCTTCTAGAAGCTACCTGCTTAAGGCGCAAGTTAACTAGTTGGGAAGCTTCCTAAGAAGCTTCTTAGATGCTTCTAGAATATTCTAGGCTATTTTGTCTTATTCTCTACTTCGTAAGCCCGACTAACTTCGTCACTAAACTCCATATTGTTACACTGACCCAATTCATGAATTATATAGATCCAAGTCTGTATGGCCTCAATATCTCATCAAGTAACACTCTTAGATAAGATTGAGTAACATGAAATGTTTTTGATTCCCGTTACCTCATGCCTTCTTGGAAGGGTAGAAGATGGCATCATAGTTGTAGTCTTTAGAGTGATGTAAATTCTGAAATCTCTTCTACCCAATTTAGTTCATGAAGTTATCAGGCTTCATTCATGCAATGTGGTGGTGGTTGCATTTTGTATGGCTTATGGTAGGAATACTATACAAATTGTGGCTACTACAACCATTTTTGTGGTAGTTTGATGCTCATATAGACTTTGGTGAACAAAGAGGCTCCAAAATGAAGTGACCTTCATTCCAAATGACCATCCTCTCTTAAGAATCCCCTGGATTTGACCCTTTAGCACATAGAAGGATAGATGGCTTAGCATTGTAGTATCACTTGTTTTGGTGACACTACACTTTTTTGGGCATAATCTTGCCCAAGAGGTTAATAATATATGTACTAATGGATTGTCTTCATTATGACCCTATCTTTCTTGTTTAAGCCATTTCCAACTTGTATCCTCAACAAAATGACCTATTCTTACCAATTATCCTATAGTGAGTCAACACTAAGTCATTATAATACATTCAACAATAATAACAAAAAAAACACTTGCAATAACTATTATATGTATTATTCATTTCAAAATTCTATCAAAAATAAGAATTATTGACTAGCTCAATCAATCCTAATTAGTGTATTCTTGTAGTAAAAACATAATGATAACCAAAAAAAAATTCTGATATAAAAAAGATACTATTTGAATAAAATTCCATTGCTAGATCTTCTTTCAAAATTAATTTACTTACCACCAAAAGGCACCAAACTTGGTCTCATCTAATGTTCAAATTGGATGATTTGCTAAATTTTCTTTTACTTCCACTATCAAGTTGTTGCAAAATTGGGAGGTTTAAATTGCAAAATTTGCCCATCAAAGATTCTCTTGTTACTCATAAAAAATTAGTTGCTTCAAAATGAAACATCAAAAACTTTTTTATGTGTTTTGATTGAGTTTGTGGGCCATTTTAGTTTCCCTATGGAGTTTATATGTGAGGAAGGTTTAGAGGTTAGATTAGTGAGTTCTTGGGTACTATAGGTGAAAAGTGTGCTTGTTATTAATCAATATGATATATATCAAAGGCAAGAATTTCTTGAGTCATTATTTTTAACACTTCATACTCTCTAATCAACTCGAATAAAGACTAAAAAAGATGCAATGTAGATCTGCACTAACTGTTTAAATATAGGGAGATCAAGACCTCTAAATAATTGATGCACAAATTCTATATTGTGATGAGATTGACTTCTGTCCACCAAATATTTGTGGGAGTGTGGAAGTCCCACAATCTCATGATTATTTCAATTTTTGCTTGGTTTAGTTCATTCTTGTTGTATCCCAAACTGCACTAATCCAATATGTGGAATCCCCAATCAATGATGTCATCTTCATTGTCACATTTACAATCCATCTCTAAAATCCATTTTTGCATACATTTCTATCTTCCATCACAAAGTAGTTTGTGTGTACTACAACAATGCATTAGTCAATTTGATTTAAAATACGTCTTTCCAATAAATGTAGATTAAAAAAACAAATATGATCTAATGCTCTTCTTGTATATCTCTCTAGGTGTGAAAGTAGAGAACTCTTTCTCTATAAAGATTTGTACCAATAACTCTTTATAGTGACATGTGTACACTCAATTCAAATCCAAATTAGGCACTTTAATGTTCTAATTAAAGTTTATGAATTCATTAGGAATTACATAAAACCATGTAAAAAGCTACATGTCACCAAAATTGTGACCCGTAACTATTGGTAATTTTTTTATGGAATTTTTACAAATAGTGAAAAGCACGTAATTGAAACACTCTCTTATGGTATATATAATAAGAGATACTCTGCTCATTAAGTCACTCAATATTTCTCTATCTTACATTTAAAAAACTCTACAATATAGTCATATCAAAATAAAATTATTCGAATTTAGGAATACATCCTATCTCTCTTGAAACATATATTTAATTTTACAATTGAATTAAAAATTTATTACAATGTTATCATCAAGATGTAGGAAATCAGTGGCATTATTGACATAAAAATATAAAATATTAGATTATTAAATAGATCTAGTATTTATAGTTTTTAGAGTTATCTACATTTCAATATAAGATTTTGAATATGGGTGTTATTATGAGATAAATGCATACAATAGACTAAAGTTATAGAAAGGTTATATGTCATCTTGAGTAGAACTTAATTACTAGATCTGTACTATATTTTCAATGTAAATTTTTTGTTTTATAAATTTATTATGTTATATATTGAATACAATTATTAAAAGCTTATTTTTTATTTTATAGATTGAAATCATAATGAATATCTAATCAAAAAATGCATGATATAAATAACTTCAGATTATACTATAAGATGAAAAAATATTAAATTTACTTAACTTATCAATTATATTTTACATCATTAGTTACTATATGAAAATTAACTTTAAGTTATAATTTTCCCTTTTTAACTTTAATTTTATTACTACTTCTTCCATACAATATAAAGGGAAGTTTTCTGTTAATTCACTAACATAGACATACTCGTTATGTTTCTAGAATCTCAACATTTTGATTACTTAGTTGAATATTTGAATTATTCCATTGGTAACAAGACAGAATGTCATGTTAACTTATTTATTCATATTTAACTAAATATTTTGTAGATACTATAATAATAATAATAATAATAATAATAATAATAAGGATTAAAATAATAATAAATAATAAAATAGAATATTAACCTTTATTGGTAAGGTATTGCTTCTACTTTATAGCATATATACCTTTACAACCCTTGATTATGCTAAGTGAAGAAATTAACTGATAAATTACTATATATTTTAATAAAAAATTTGGATTAGCATGCATAAATCATCTATTTCAATTTTATCTAGACTAAAAACATTATGTAAATTATATATAAACCTAAATCAAGTGCTTAGCTCACAAATTCAAAGTTAAAAAACATATAATAATATATAGAATAAAATATCATCATTGTGGTAGTTCAAAAGTCTTTTTTTTCCTCTTTTCTACAAGGGTATGGTACTTTTTCAAGAAAGTAAACCTCTTAGTGGAGATTTCTTTAGAGTTGTCTCTATACATGCAAGGGTACAAAGAGGACAAGTACAAAGCCAATACACTCCAATAAATCCTAAAGGTGTAAAGTCCAAAGAGTGGTCAAAGGCAGAAAACTCAATTAGAAAGGTCCTTTGGACCCAAAGATCATACATTAATTTGAATACACCATCACCTAGATAAGAACTACCACCAAAGACTATTTGTATCCACGAAGGGCTCACATGTGTGGAGAATGACTACTTACCTATTGATTGAAAAACCTTAGCTATAAAATCAAGTGCACATGGATTAATTTCACTTTCTACCAGCAAATTCTAGTCTTGAACCAAGCAATACTCCTAGACCTTTGTACATCCTTGTAGTCTTTCATAGTCCTTTGTAATTGTTTGCATTAGTCCTTTGTACTTGATAGAAAATATTGTGTTTACATGAGGAAAATCCTTGAGGCAACTCTTTGTGCCACAACAATAAATAAATGGTCATCTATTATATGAGTTTGTCTAGAGCATACATCTCTCCTTCTTGCTCTAAAATTGGAGCTTAGTGAGTTTGGGATCATCCATGAGATGAAGGGAACAAAGTAGGGAGACAGAGATAGGTGATCTTAGAGAAAAACCTCTTTACCTAAATAGAGGAGAAACGGACAAATGTCCTTGGATTGGATGTAGCTCAACTTGGAGGAATGACTCTTGGCATTGAATTTGAGCATGTAGACGAGGAAATGAACACCCAAATAGTGGAGTCCTTTGGAGAGAAGAGGTTCACCAACAATGGCTAGAGGGTGGTAGTAACAAAGACCTAGGGCGGTTATGGAAGCAATGATGAAACTATTTTGACAAAAGAGGATGACCTACATCAACAATAGCCATGCCATCTTCTTTGACTATATGGATCAAGTGGAGTTGGTCAACTAGGCACATATATTCTATTTGCAAGCAAGGAGCATGCTTAGGGAGTTTGAGGAAGATGGTAGAGCAACATACCTAACTCTTTTTATGATACAGTTCTATATGAGATTGAACCTTCTCAAAAAAGAGGAGAGAAAGAAATTCCCCATTTACTATTACCCAATGGGGTATTGCATCTTGCAATCTAAAGGGAGAGCCATCATTCAAAAGTACCAAGATGCAAATGTGGAGTTTGCAATGATTGATAAGTTTGCATTGGTAGATGAAGAAGGAACCACCAAGATGATGAAGAAGAAGATATTGGCACTCTCATGATCTTAAAACCCAAGAAATAGACCAAGACTGAAGAACCCACAAGTAATTGACGTTTCTTTGGAGGATGAATTACAAGAGATGGTGGAAGAACAACAATAAGAGGACAACTCTCTCATCTTTTAGGGGTCAAGATCCAAATTTGAGGGGTAGGAATAATAAAAATATGCATACTTTAACCCAAACCCAAAAGAACAATGTTCAGACCAAGAAGACAAGGCCAAAGAATAATAAGAAGAAACTCAAATTGGGGCCAAAGAACCCCTTAGCCCCGCCCAGGAAGCAAAGGTACTTAAAGGAGAACATCAAGAGGTCAAGGAGAAACCAAAAGAAGAACCTAAAGGGATGGTGGAGATTGAGTCCAATGTATATCCCTTGAAGTGGACTCCAGACCCAAGTGAGAGGAAAGGCCACCAAAAAGAAGAATGCAAGTCATTGAAGGTGCAAATTTTATTACACATTTGGTAGGTTTTGCCTTGTAGCTTATGAGGACAATTCTACCCAAGTACCAAGAAGTTTATCCAAATAAGATAGATTACACCTCTCTTGTTTAAAGGCTACACAAGACCATGTAAACTAGGAAGATGAAGTAGGACAAGTGGAAGGAAAAGATGGACAAGAGCCAAAACAAGGAAGAGTGATAAAAGGCAAACACACTTGTGCAAGAAAATTACAATGTGAAACCAGAGCAATATAATAGTTCTCTTGTTGCAAACCAAAAGCAATATGAAGAAGATACTAAGAGGCAAGGAGGCTTGAAAGCCCTTTGATTTGAACACAAGTAGAAATTATAATTGCACAAAGAAGTAGTTAGTATTTGGGGAGAGTTGAAGACTGCCAAGATAAGAGTAGTCATCTTTAGAATGCATATGTTTGAGTATAAGAAGGAGTTGGCCATAGAACTTGAAGTGGTGGCTAAAAATTGAAGAAAGAGAAGGAGTAGAAGGCATCAGATTGACCTCAAATTTTGGAGGAGGTAACAAAGGAAGTGCAAGCCTTGCATAGCAACTCGAAAGAAAAGAAGGCAAAGATCCTCAAGCAATTGGAAGAAGTTTGGGATCAGTTGGTGGAAATTATGGTGGATGTAAATCTAGGTAAAATAATGAAGTTGAAGTTACATGAGTTGAAGTTTTAGGTTTAAAAGATGGAAGGGAAAATGCAAGGATGAGAAGATGGACTTAATTAGCAAATAAGCTTCATGGGCATATCGATAGAAAATTGACTGAAACATATAACATCTACCTCTTAGGAACAGAAAATTACAAGGAGAGCACCAAGCTCCTTGTTAGTGTCTACAGTGGCAAAGGTAGTTCTTCACAATATTACTTTATTCCAAGGTCCATTCATTGAAGAAGTTCTTTGTAGTTGTAGATATTCTTCTTAGTTGTAAGAGCATTATAGATTTAATCTTTGGAGTAGTAACTCCAAAGGAGAAAAAATTATAAGTTATCTTTCAAGAAGAATCGATACCTTCCTTGATATATATAAGGTGCATAATTACCTGCATGTGAGTAGATAAGATAAGACAAAGATAAAATCATCAATGTATAATAGGATGAGCCAAGAAGATATTTTGGCTTCCTCAACCGTTAGATTTAGTTCTCTTAGAGTAGAAAAAGTATATAAAACTTTGGCCAAGTAAATAATTCATTCAATCTTTTGAACATGAATAAAGAAATAGAGCCAAAATTCCTTCATCACTTTTGCTTGAATTCTGAGTATTGGCTGTATGTCTTTGGTGAATATGGTGAGGAATTTTCTTAGCAAGAACCCGAGTGATTGAGTAGGAGTGATGATTCTTACTTGAGGCTAGGGTTGGGATCCTTGGTAGTTCTAAGAAAGCAAAGCAATGCCTTGACAGGGTCTTAAGTGAGCTATAGTGTTGAAAGTACCACAAAATCAAAAGGTAAAGTCCTACTACCAATGCAAAGTGCCTTTATGGTTGTGCCTTCTATGAAGTGTAAAACACATTCTTTGTAGTGAAGTAACCCTTTTGTAGTTTATTGAATCATTACCTTTAGGAAATATAGTTGGAATTTATTCTTTGTGAAAGTGATGTTTTAGTCTCCCATTGGACATAGTGTGCCATAGGGAGTGATACTACCTTCTTTGGAGAGTAGTTCCTACGCAAGAGGTTTAATAGGTAATAATAAAGAATTGCAATTAGTGACATTCCTTTTGAAATCTAACCATTTCCAACCCATATTCTCATGGGAACAACCTATTTGTTACTGGTATCCAATGTTTTGGTAGACATTGAATTACCACAATTATACTTTAAAAACATGAGAGTTAAAAGATGTATTTCTTTGAGCATAAGCACTAGTTACTAGTCTTATACTAAGATTATAACATGATTAAATAATAAATAATATTATATTTATATAATATATTACTATGGTAATATAATAATATAATTTATGAAATATAATAATATGATAATATATCAATAATAAACAATTTTAATTTTTTTTTGTGAATTTATCTATTTTTGTTAATTTCCAAATCTACATGTTTAATTTTTAAATATTTAAAAAAATATTTTCAATAAAACACTAGAATTATTTAAAAATTATATATATAATTAAAGGTTGATTTCTCTTAAGTAAATCAATCTATATTATGATTTTCTACAACCAAGGACTGAAATAATTTCAAATTATTATTATAAATAAAATGAGTAATTATTTAATTTTTATATTAATATTTATATTTCATTTTAAATCTATGAAATAATTTATATAGTTATTAAATTAAAAATAGTATCTATATAGTTATTGATAATATATTTTTAACTAAAATCATTATAATGTAGGTTGAGTTTACATTCTCTTTCTTTATCCATCTTTTAACCGGGTTATCACTATTTATTATTATTTGGATATTATTAGCATTTCTTTATATACTCTCATGTGTTTAGGTTTTCTATGTGTGTAACTATACATTTTCTAAAATATCCTAATCTTCATAAAATTGTATTATCAAATGTAAAGAAAAATGATACTTTTTAGTGGAGGTTTAAATTATATTAAAAATTAATTTTAAGATCCTAAAATTTATTCTTCAGTATCTTAAAGTTTGATTTACAAATTTTATTGAAAATTATTAGTTTGATATATTATGCTATGGTTAAACCTCTTTATATTTTTCTCTAAAATCATATTTTGTACAGTGATAATTATCACTCATAGCAGAATATTTGAATCATCTTACATATAATTGAGGAGTACTATCATAAATGATATTGTTTAGAATTCTAAAATAGTACTCTACATATGTACAAGAAAGTGCCTTCAAATACTGTGGTAAAATAATCAACTTTTGAGGTATGAACTTAAATTTTGCGTTGGTAATAGAACTTTGTAATCTGTAGAAATATCTAAATTTGAAAATAAATATTTTCTAGCTTGTATATAAAGCCTCCAAATAAGATAAGTTATTAATAAGAAACTCCATACAATATGGAAATTCTCCTTCATTTGTTGTATTGCAAAACGATCTTCTTTTAAGAACCAATTAGAATGAAATAAAAAATTAGGTTTTACACAACACTCTAGGGTTATATATATAAATTGAATAAATATTCATATAATAAATTATTATTCATTATGATTAATATTTATTGTTACATGAATTAGAAGAAGATATTTAAGAGGCTACAAGGAGGCTTGAAAGCACTTTGATTTGAACACAAGTAGAAATAGTAAGTGTACAAAGTTAGGATTTCGGGAGAGTTGGAGACTACCAAGGTAAGAGTAGTCATCTTGAGAGTGCATATGCTTGAGTATAAGAAGGGTTTGCCGTACAACTTGAAGTGGTGGCCAAAGAAGCAAAGAAAGAGAAGGAGTAAGAGGCAACAAATTGACCTCAAATGTTGGAGGAGGTGACAAAGGAAGTGCAAGCCTTGAATAGCAACTCAAAAGAAGAGAAGGCAAAGATCCTCAATCAATTGGAAGAAGTTTGGGATCATTTGTTGGAAATTATGGTGGGGTAAATCTAGGTAAAATGATGAAGTTGAAGTTACATGAGCTGAAGTTTTAGGTTTAGAAGCTAGAGGGGAAAAATAAAAGGCTGCGAAGATGGAAGAATTAGCAATTAAGCTTCAAGAGCATATTGATAGAAAATTGACTGAAACATATGACATCTATTTCTTAGGAATAGCAATTACAAGGAGAGCACCGAGCTCCTTGTTAGTGTCTATGGTGGCAAAGGTAGTTCTTCACAATATTACTTTATTCCAAAGTCCCTTTATTGAAGAAGTTCTTCTTAGTTGTAAGACCATTGTAGATATAAGCTTTGGAGTAGTAAGACAAAAGGAGACAAAATTATAAGTTATCTTTGGAGAAGAATTGATACCTTCCTTGACATGTGTAAGGTGCCTAATTACCTACATGTGAGTAGATAAGATAAAACAAAGAAACAATTATCAATGTATAATGGGATGAGCAAAGAAGATATTTGGGTTTCCTCAATCGGTAGATTTAGTTTTTCTCTCAAAGAAAGAGTATATAAAAAGATTAGAAAGAGTATATAAAAATTTAGCCAAGTAAATACTTCATTCAATCTTTTGAACATGAATAAAGAAATAGTGCCAAAAAAATTTCATCACTTTAGCTTAAATTCTGAGTATTGGTTGTATGTCTTTGGTGAATATGGTGCAGAATCTTCTTAGCAAGAACCTGAGTGATTGAGTGGGAGTGATGATTCTTACTCGGGGCTAGGATTGGGATTGGTAGTTCTAAAAGAGCAAAGCAATGCCTGGACTGATCTTAATTGAGCTATAGTGTTGAAAGTACCATGAAATCAAAAAGCAAAGTCCTACTACCAATGCAAAGTGCCTTTGGAGTTGTGTCTTCTAAGAGGGGTATATCACATTCTTTATAGTGAAGTAGCCCTTTTGGAGTTTAGAATCATTACCTTCAAGAAATAGTTGGAACTTATTCTTATTTAAAGTGATCTTTTAGTTTTCTATTGGTCATAGTGTGCCATAGTGAGCTGATACTACCTTCTTTGGGGAGTAGTTCCTGCCAAAGAGGTTAAATAGGTAATAATAAAGAAATGCAATTTGTGACATTCCTCTTCAAATTTACCAATTTCCAACCCATATTCTCAAGAGAACAACTTATTTCTTGCTATTATACCATGTTTTGGTAGACATTGAATTACCATAATTATACTTTAAAAACATGAGAGTTAAGAGATGCATTTCTTTGAGCATGGGCATTAGTTAATACTCATATACTAAGTTGATAACATGATAAAACATTTATTTGATAGTTGAAGGATCCAAAGATATTGATGTAAAACTCAATTATATTTTAACTTATAAGCCTTAGGAAATAATGAACTTGTCAAGGAATAAATTAGACAAGCCTTGCAACTTTATAGAGTACAAGCTGAATAAGAAATAATATAGTAAGATATAATATATTACTAATATGTAAATATAATATATATAAATACAAAACGTAATATATAAATAAAAAAATAAATCCAAAACGTAATATATAAATAAAAAAATAAATCCAAATTATTTTTGTGAAATTTTCCATTCTTATTAATTTTTTTAATCTACATCTTTTACCTTTATATATTTAAAAATTATGTTCAATAGCACAATAGAAAACCTTTAAAAGGTTAATATTTATGCATTCCTAAGCCATTCTTATAATTATTCCACCAAATTCCAAATAAAATTCCTCTTATATTTTCCTTAAAAAAATCAATCTACATTATTATTTTCTACAACCAAGGACTGAAATAATATCAAAATATTATCATCAATAAATTTAAGTAATTATTTGAAATTTTTGTGAATATTAAAAAATTAAATATATGTAGTAATTATTATGTATGTAATTATTAAGTCAAAATTTATTATTAATACATACTGATAATATTTTTTAACTAAAAATGACTATAATATAAGTTGGATTTTCATTGATCTCTTTCTTTATCCATCTTTTAGTTGGGGTTATCACTATTTATTATTATTTGGATAGTTATTAGCATTTCTTTATATAGTTTCATGGGTTTAGGTTATTGATATGTGTAAGGATACAGATTTAAAAATATCCTAATCTTCATAAATTGGTATGATCAATATGTAAAGAAAATTCATAGTTCTTAGTGGAATTTTAAATTGTAATATAAATTAATTTTAAGATCCTAAAAATTAGTGTTCAGTTTCTTTTATTTTGGTTTAAAACTTTTAAGGAAAAATCTTAGTTTGATATATTATGCTGTGGTTAAACCTCTTTGTATTTTTCTGTAAAATCATTTTTTTAAAGTCATAATTATCATTCATATTGGAATATTAATCATCCTATATATAATTGAGGAGTACTATCATAATGATATTATTTGGAAAATATATTCTCAAATAATACTCTACATATATACAAGAAAGCGCCTTCAAATACTTTGGTAAAATTCATCAACTTTTGAGGTATGCACTTAGATTTGCCTTGGTAATAGAACTTTGTCATTTTAGAAGTATCTAAATTTGAAAATAAATATTTTCTAGCTTGTATATATAGCTTCCAAAATAAACTAAGCTATTAATACTCAACTCCATACAATATGGAAATTCTCCTTCATTTGGTGTACTGCAAAACTATCTTCCTTTAATAAAAGACTAACCAATTAGAATGAAATAAAAATTAGGTTTTATGCAACACTCTAGAGTAATTAATATATAATAAATATCAAGAATTAATTATTAATGATAATTTTTTGCATATGATTAGAAGAATTTATTAAATTTTAAATTTTTATAATATAAATACAAAATAAAAATATCAAATAGTTCTTATTTACACTTAATTACATAGGATTTCTTCTGTAATGCTTCTAAAAGCATCAAGTTCAAATTTTATTTTATTGTAAAGAGGCAGAGCTGCGACCTGTGCAGTATTGGCGCCAGACCCTTCAGCGCAACCATGTGCCCCAAGGTTACGATGACTCAAATCTTTAGAATGACTCCATGGCTTCCATCTCTGAACTCAAAAAATAAAATTATATATATATGAATATCTGAAATCTTAAGATGAAATCTGAAAGTGCTTATGAAGTGGTAATATTGAAAGCATTATTGTTAAATCTTTATTTGAACTTTTATTACTTATTAAGGGAATGAGAATAATGGAAAATTAAGAAGCACTTGAGATTAATGGATCTTTTCAAAATATAGAATCCTCAAATAAAATACCAATTTATACTATAATAGATACTTATGTACTTTTAATATTTGTATCAAATGCACTACTATCAAGAGGTACTTGGAATGATGAATTAAGACTGAATAATCTTTTATGCTCTCACTTAGGTCACCTATATATCTATTTTCTATGGTTTGAAGGTTCTATTTACTCTGACCTAAAGTTCCAATGCTGAAATTGAGATCATGGACTCGCAAGAAACGAGGTGTATAACAGCATTTATCATACTTTTGTTACATTTACGAGTGACAGTACATGTCGGCAAGATTTTATTGCAAACTCTCTTCAGTTTTGAAATTATCATTAGGTTAACTTTTGAATAGAAAATATGCTCGAATATTTATCTTATTTTATTATCCTCTAGAGCTAAGAGTTCAGACATGAAGATATTTTCCATTAATTCAAGCGAAGTTCATGGAAAAAAAATACCAAAAGATTTATTTGAGAAAAAATTAAGGACCAAGGACTTTGACAAAGGTATATACTATCACATCAATTATGAAATCCAAACAGTAATAAGTAACATTACACAGCTAGAAATAGAATCTAAAATTATTAATGAAATTGATATAATACTTAATACACCTATTTCTTGTTTACTTTTCAAAAAATTGTTTAATTTTTCATTTGTATTATTTCCCTGTTAAATTAATTCATCTTTACAAGAAGTAACCCCTCTTGATTGTAGCCCCTTTTTCAATCTCTTGCTTACTTCAGTGGATTGAATTGAGCTTGAAATAATCGAATTTTATTACATATAAATATAACTGTATATGAAAAACAATATAAATAACCTTAAATATAGACAACCCTGTCTCATGAGATGCCTCTAGTGGTATGCCGGCCAACCTACTTATAAAGGCTTGATACATATGCAGTATTCCATGTTGACAATGGGATTTTAGTCTAAATTGTTATATCTAGAATTTTCCATATATATATATAAAATAAATTTTTTTACTCAATTTTCAAAAGAAGGGTCATCCGCATAACAGTTTGAAAAATGAAGCTTTTGGAAATCCACATTTGTCAACCTAGATAAAGAACTTCCTAAAATAATATACTTATTAAGATTGTTGGATAATAATCCAGCAGCTACATCTCAAACTTGTGTACATATTAATCATATATTTCAATCTGGCTTTACTTCCTTAGACATTTAGATCCTTCGCCCTAGAGGAAGACTAATATATTTGCCATCAATAAATAATATCTATGGAAATCACTTTCATATTAATTTGATAGTGCCGATTATTTTTCTTTATTGGAAAGGGTGTAGAGAAATGTCAAGCAATACTAGAACATCTGAGATAATTGTTAGACGTATTTGAATCTAACAATCGACCAACTCTTACTTTTTTTCGTCTCCTCTAACAACTTGCTACGCGGTCGCCCCTTCTACCTAACAACTTACTTTAGATGGTGGGTAGTATTCTTTCTACTACTTTTTTCTCGAATAGTATTAATTCGAGAAAATACTATATTATTGATATTTACAATTAATGTTTTATGTGGAAAAGGTAGAGAGAAAAGTCAAACAATACTAGAACATCCAAAGTAACGGTAAAACATATTTAAATCCGACAACGTACCAACTCCTTATTCTCTCATCCTCTCTAACAATTTACTTTAGGTGATTGGATTTATTTTTTAATTATTTTTTCAAGAACGGTGTAGGTATATATATAGAACGACATTATCCGATGGCACCTTGCAAATTCTATTTCTAGACAGACCTAAGTGTCCGTAGACACCTTGATAAACAAGTAATATTGCTCGTCATTATAAAGCTAGGCCACAAAGCCAAGGGTTATGGATCCCACTTCTGTATGGCAAGTTGGGGGCACCATTATTAGGCCTTTGCTTTCCATGACAACCACTATCTGGACAAAATAGTCCGCACATGCCGAGCCAAAGATTTATGGATTAGAAAGACCCAACAAAAGACCAGACAAAAGACCAGATAAAACACGACTCCGATTAATTAATTAAATTTTCCTCACTTTTGCCTGGGACCCGCAATACCATTTTTCATACAGCTAATTCATGTGTATTATGTTGTTACTGCTGTTCTGGTCTTTTCGGTGAAGATATTTAGAAAGATTCGAGGGAATAAAGTGGATAAGGAGCATTATCTCTAACTTGGTTGTTGAGTTCTGACTGTACCAGGTAGGGTGTGATAAGGTAATAGGCGATTAGACAGCAGGTAATTCTTTGCATTACGGATATGAAACGTGAGAAAGAAGTTCATGTATACAATTCTTAGCATTAAAGGAACATGGGACGTTTCAAGGTGACAATTCGAGATCCATCTCCTTCGCTTGGAAATCGAATCCAGGTCGTCTTTTCTACCCCTTTGCATTGGAACGTATTTATCAGAGCCCTGTTGTGTTGCTGTGATAGAAGTAGCACGTATGCTGTGGACTAATTCCCCCCCTTAGAACTGACAGTTCCCTTCTCCAGTACATGCGGAGCATCTTGCGGGTTCGTGCAACGGTGTTGACTGCATGTCTGCAGGAGATTGGCGAGGCGAGGGGATGAATTTCATGGAATCTGACTCGCAGGAGACGGAGAAAGGAGGAAAGGATATTGACGAGTTTTAGAGAGCTCATCTACATACTTCACATGAGTGAATAGTCTATTCTGATAGTTTTTCAATTTCTGTTCCATTGGTTTTTAGCTTGAATTGAGTACAAAGTTATGAGTACTTTTAGATTTTGTAGGGTTTAGAGTGACTATTTTACATTGAGAGTGATGGGTTGTGAATTTTCTTTTATAATCCTCTTAGTATTCATGGTTGAGTTCCATGGGAAGTTAGTTTTAAATTTTTGAAGTGGAAATTGAAAATTAAGAGAATTTATAGTTTTTAGGGTTTGGAGAGATTATATTTACTCATGTGAGTGGTGATGTGATAGATTGTGGTTTTACAAGTATGGGGAGATATGGAAAGGAGCATCATGTTTTACAATCACGATTCTTGTGCAAACCATGGTTACACTTTCCCATGTGTGGCTGCCTAGAGCTGCTCGGGATACACCATGCATAGTGTGTCATTTGATGTATTACCTCACAAGGGGTAAAGAATCATGTGGGAAGGATGCACAAGGACTATGATTGGACCACTTGGGATGCTCATGTGAGGCAAACGATCACATTGACAATGATGACACTTAGGATTATGCACGTTTCCTCTATCCCTACGTTGATTGTTCCAAGGATATTGATCAAGTCGTGTGAGTGATTAACAGCTCAAGTGGGTTTTATTTTGGGGTTATTTGAGACTAGTTTTTTGTGTCCATGTCTATTCCATAGACTACCATGTACACTCCATGATGAGGCTAGATAGGCTTTTCACCTACCACTTGATCCCTTGGACGGTTAGCACGGTTCTTATTCCTCTTATTCCCTTGATGGTGCCTTTGTTATGCTAGAGGGGGACATGTAGTGCATAAAGAGGTGGATGCTAGATTTTGTCTATTCTAAGTGGGAGATTGGGCTACCCTATAGGAGGAGTCGGCTAGGGCTGCACATTTTAGGAGTCAAATTCTACCACAAGATACCATAGAGTCCAATTAATTACAATGATATAGGACATTGGGTCAAGCAGGAGAGTTTAGTAGAGCAGCACGAGTGCTCCTCCCTTTGTTTATGGCTAGTACTACCAATGAGACTATCTCTTCTCTACACTGACTACATCCTATGGCAGGAGATGGAGTACCATTAGAGGTCTTAGATTATCAACCTAAGCAACTTTATATATTGATAGGTCATTGTTTGCACAAGCATTGTGCATTGCTCCTTGCCTATCCTTAGGAGGCTTGTTAGGGATGGTATATGAGCATCTTAGAGATTGCTTTCAAATAAATGATCCTTCTAGTGGATTTATCAAGCTGTTTCAAGTGGCTACCATAGTGGCGAGGGGAGATATTCTTAAGTTAGTTAGTCGGAGGTTAGGAGCTAGTCAACTTCTCATGATGGAGAAGTGCACGGGGTGCATTAGATTGATTTCTACTATTGAGAGATCATTTTGTGCTTGGTTAGCCGTACCATTGTCCTTCAACATTGAGAGCACCTCAGTCCACATCATTTGCAGTAGCTACACCTAGAGGTTGTGAAGCTATTTCGCTATGCTTCAAGGCCCTCTTAGATAGCCATCCGGAGTGGGTTGTCTTACAAGTGTATGTTGAGAATGCTTTTAATACCATCTCTTGTGCATCTATCTTTAGAGAGCTTAGGATGGCCGGTAGATCCTTGGCGATTCTGTGGCTCTCTTGCTTCCCTTTACTACCAGCATGGGTGGTCATAGGAGGAAGTCCACGTCTTGGAGTCAATTGTTGGTACACAATAGGGAAATCTTTTGGGGACCTTTGATTACCATAGCTCACTTCAAGGCTCTCTTATCTACTACTTTGGCCATGTTAGGTTGTGTATTTCACTCCTTACTAGATGATACACACATTGTGGGCCCCGTAGATCAAATTAGGCTGACCTTTGATCACTTGACTACCAATCTACATCTTGTAGGCTTGAGAGTCAAGGTGTCAAAGTGCAAAGCATAGTCCACTTCAGGGATCCCTCCTCACCTTGAGCTTCTAGAGGGATGTGTCATATCTATAGAGGGACTATGTATTTGTGGAGTGCCAATAGTATATGAGGATTTTGTCAATGCTTCTTAGACATTGCTCTTGTAAAGAATAATCTCCATGTGGATGACCTTCCTCTACTAGGAGATCTGTAGGTGGCATTTGGTATACTCTCCTCTAGTATTGAACAACTTACCTTCTCTGCATGGTTCCTCCTTCCTTGACTTTTCTATCACGTCTAAGAGCTTTTGATAGGAGGATTATGGGAGTCTATGGTAATAGCATTGGACCAGAGACATTTGAGTGTGTGATTGGGGATTTGGCACGTAGATAAACATCTCTACTAGTCTCATGTGGAGGAGTAGGCCTATTATTTATGGAGGAGATGACACTTATAGCATTTTTGGGTAGTTGGGCTCTCTTGGCACTCCTACTTTCCTCCCATTTTGTGGTTGATGATAGGCCAATTTTAAAGATTTATGTGATTGAGGTGGAGGAGTGATCCTTTTCTCTCCAAGTACTATTGTGGTAGATAAGAGATTTTCTATCTCCAGGGGCATGTGAGGACCTTCCATCCTTTGCTTACGTATTGTCAGATCGGACTAGAGGTTTGCAGTCTTCCTTGATGGGAGCGATAGTGTCAACGTATGCTACATTCTCTCTTAGTTGACTTGTCCATTCCTCGGGCCACTAGAGCACGTCTTTACTCTTGTTACGGGAAGGATGCATGCTCTTGGATCCTAGCTCTACCATGTATTAGGGCATTCCGACTCGCATCAACCACTTTCACTACATTGATGAGATTCCGCCTAGGTTTGGTCCACCCATTTGCATCTTCTTTACTCACTTGTGAGTGTGGTTCTACACTAGATGCAACAACGGTCCATATGACATTGTGTCCTTATGGAGGAAAAATGATAGCTACCCATGATACCATCAGGGATATAATGTTTGCTATGGCATGAGAGATTTGATACACCTTGCTTGGGAGGAACATTCATATTCTTTGCAGACAGCACATGTCAAATCAGACTTATACTTGGACCGAGATGATCATGTGATAGTGGTGGATGTTGTGGTTACAAACCCTATGCGTGATGCAGTTTTGAAGAGAGTGATTACTCATCCTCCTGGATGGGCAGCGAATTGAGCAGTAGCATGCAAGGTCTTCAAGAATAGGGGTATGCGGTGGGGTCACCTCTTTGTTCCTCTAGCCTTGGACTTATATGAAGCAATGGACATGGCGTTCTACACTTGGTAAGGGAGTGCACGAGAGCTTATCATATTAGATGCCAAGGGGCACCATTCTCACTCTCATATTTTGTAGCATATTTTAGATAGCATATGTCCATTACTCTACCGAGAGCATTGGCTGGTGCAATCCATAAGAAAGCACTCACTCTAGGTTATGTTTCTTTGGATACTCCAATAGTTTGTAAATTTTATGATTTGCATAGCTCAGATATCTTAGGTGCAGAAGTGCAGATTTCTCATATCTATCCTAATGGGGCCTAGCCTCATTCTATCTCTTTTGTCTCGCTCTTGTAAGGCTTGGTGGGTTTTCCATTCTTTTTGTGTTCTATGTGGTCTCCTTCTTTCTTACTTGCATCTCACTGAGGATGCAAATCACACTCTCCTTCCGGAAGATTAGGATTTAGGAGCTTGTTGCTATCTCGAGG
The DNA here is from genome assembly GCA_948567375.1 of Lunularia cruciata. NCBI lineage: Eukaryota > Viridiplantae > Streptophyta > Marchantiopsida > Lunulariales > Lunulariaceae > Lunularia > Lunularia cruciata. The sequence goes on along the minus strand of OX419759.1, from coordinate 8,457,866 downwards.
CCTTTTCTAGGGTCGTCCTGCGTGAGAGGACAATGGACGGTGATTGTCCCGAAATTGTCCGTGGTCTTTCCTCTCATCGCAGGGAGATTGCAGTGATCGGGATGATCCGCCACGCTAAAGCCTGACATCTGTACAGCGGGGACCAAGTATTTGGTAATTTCAACCTACTCCCCGGGAGTGGTAGAAGGAACGCACAGAAAATCTTTCACTAGCACAGGTAATAATCAGGCCATGTGATTAGGATTTTGCACCAGGTCACTTGGGTGATTGTGTACCAGGTGGAGCATTTAGGTGGGGACCCCCTTGTTACAGCAGCCTAATTCAACAAGAACCTGGAAGGGGATTTGAACGTATGGATGAATGGATTATGGATCCCAAGGATTGTTTTTCTGACTCCACGGTCCATGACGCTCGAGGATATACTAGTCAATGTCCGAGTGCTGACTATTCTTCCTGTCTGCCTCAACTTTGCCGATAACAGATCAAAAAAATAATAACATTGTGATGATTATTTATTTCTGTTAACAGTTTTTGAGGATTCTTTGTACGAAATCGATAAGCACGTGCTTACGGTACGAGCTCAGTTAAGAGCTTTCCAGATTATGATCTGTATGAAAACATCATAATACGAAGGGTAGACGAGCTATGCAAATTACATAGTATTTGATAGATATTCCGGGGTATTAAAATGTAAGGAAAGCTGGATACTGACTGACTCATGTAGTTCGCTATTATTAGGGTCCTAACAATAGCGAACTACATGAACATGTCTACAAGGGTTCAAATCGGTTCAAAAGATCTAGGACTCCGTACGGTGATATTCAGGTGAAAAGGTCTCGAGTGCTTTGGATTACGGGTACGGCGGTACGTAAGAGCACGAGATTTTGTCTTCTTGCTCGTTGCGGTCTCTGTTCCTAAGGCGATGGAGGTCAAAAAGTTGTTCGTAGCCAAGTACTGTATATTTGTCATGCTCCATGCGTAGGCGAGTGCTGCTCCGGATACACGCAAAGTGGATTCTTGTGAGACTAAAACTGGATTAGTACTATCTCGGCGAGGCAGGCCTAATCCAATGCACAATCCAGGAAGTTACAAGTTGCGGAAATTCTCTTTGCATCAATGTATTGGCTACGGTTGACGAGAGTGTTAATGCAGATGACAATATGTGACGAGGCCTTGAAATCTCTGCTATTCTAAGACTATTTCCTCGTGCTAGGGCTGGCCCATTCTGTGAGAACAAGGCAGGCTATTCCAAATCTCACTCGTAACGTCCAATTGGAGTGACCACTCCAAAGTTCCTTGCAATAGAATCAAATAAGTCTACGTTGGAGAACTGGACATCAGCGTAGAGCCATTCTGCCCTGGTCAAACTGGCCCAGGCAAGCAGAAGACGTCTTCTTAGCTGCAAGTTTAATGATGGTTCTTGCGAACAACAAGAAGTTGCTGCCTAAATCAAATACCATCACCACCTCATGTGTCGGGTCGCCTGCTTAGTGAATACGGTATCCGTTTCCCCTGGGTAGCCCCTATCTCAGCCTATTTATCGTTCTTATTCTGACAGGGCAGCTGTAACTAAGTACATCCCGAGTTTATACCCTCTCGATCACAAACTCGTGAAATTTTGCATGATAGTGTTATGAAATCTCACGTACCGTATTCATGCCATCATTCCGATGTTTTTTCGAGTTTGCAGCAAATGCGCTATAGGTGAAAAGTTATTCATCTTCTTGCGCGAAAGACCGAAAGAGTCACTATTTTATGCGCAAAGTTATAAATCGATAAAATGATCAACATCACCATTCAACATTCACCTTTAGTCGATGTTTTCTCGTGATCTTCCTGGTCTCAACGTCCGGAATTAACAAGAGAGAGCAATAAGGCCTGGACAATGCTATAAATGAAAGTCAACTCGCTAAGGGCTTAGTCGTGACGGTTTATATTACGAATGACAGTTCGCGTAGAATCACGAACGAAGCAAAAAATGGTGTATGATGTTTTAATTTCTATTATCTGAAGCACAGCAAATTCAAGGATCAATTCTGGCTAACTAGGTGACGTTACTTTCTGCTCTGCCTATCCGTCTAAGGTAGGTCGTATATTACACTCATGAACTCGCAGCTTCAGTCGAGAGTGCGTCATTCAATGTACGATCATGGAGTGAAAATCATGGGGTAGTACAACAAAAATATATCTGAATTTTATTAGGCGCCAGCCAATTTTTGATTTCTTATTCGGTTGCGAGAAATGTAAGCACATGAGTTTCCACCGAACCGGCACAAACTTGGGTGAATTTTTCTTATTCAACCATATTCGGATTACTATCGATGGCCAAAGATTGAACGAGAGACCGACCTCGTCGCCCACAAAGAATTTGTAAGTTTGGATCAACTCAGTTTGTAAACAGTAGAGGTTTCAATGTTTGAAGGGAATCCATAGAGAACTCTTCGATTTTTGTATAGATTTTGTATAAGTAGTGTATGGTGTCGGGTTATGGTTTGTTTGTTTCTATAATTATTTATCTATATAGTATTATAATATATCATGCAATCAATTTTGTATGAAGAATTTTATATAGTTAAGTAATTGGTTATGTAGATTATGATTTGTACTTCATCTAATTCATTGACATAGATAGGTGATAGATGTTCAATAATGAAGAGTGTTTTTTAATCTTGTGAATCTTGAGTGATAGTGGAGAATAGAAGTTAGAGCATACTACCAAGCTTGCCACTTGATTAAAAGATATCCTCTTAATTTACCTCTTCTAAATCTTTTTAATATTAAATTTTAGTTTATAGATTGTGATCACTTCTGAGTTTGGACGGTAGTTCATTTTGGTTTCAAGTTCATGGCGTTGGTTATGCATAAAGCAAATCTTGTTATTTACTTATATACAAGTATGAGTAGTTTAGAAGTCCATGTGTAAAACAGAAAAGTGACAAAGAGCTCATAGTGCAAGAATTTGAATCCCACCAAGTTGAGTTGATGGTTTGAGATGTTTGGAAGAGTTAAAGAAAAGCATTTGAAGAGTAAAGACCAACTTTGGAAAGAGGAGTTGACAAGCTACAAGAAAGGGACAAAAACTTGAGATTTAATGAGACATGATCTTTACAATTTAATCAGTGGAAGCAAAGAGGTCTAATATGTACCCAAATAAAAGAAATTTGGAGAATTCCAAGCATTCTACAAATTTTTTTGATGATGATCTATCAACAAGGTTAAGAATAGACAAGAATTTAGTCATATTGGATCCAACAAAATTCTTTAATTGAGTCACTCCCAAATTTAATGGGATCAATTCAAGCTAGAAGGCTTGAAATGCAAGTGTTAGAGTAAAGATTATGATCAAGTCAAGAGTTTTGACCAAATTTCAAGTTTTGGTTTGAAGTAACCTATGAAATTTAGCAATGTTGTTTGTAGCTTAGTCTTTGTAATACCAAGAGCTAGCCATATGATCTAGATGTGAAATTCAGTTTGGTATGGAATGATGTTATACATGATGGTAAAAATAGATCAGATAGAAGTATCACCAAAAGGATACTTTTACTAATAGGGCAGAAACTGAAATAGATTTAAAAACCTTAAAACCAATAGCTAGACATATGATTTAAAGGTGAGAATTGGTTTGGTAACATCTGGAAGGATGTTACACATAATGGACTAAACAGATCAGAAAGATGTATCACCAAAAGGGGACTTCTACTAATAGATTAGGAACCAAAATATGCATGAAATCTTTGAAGGCAATTTTGGAGGTCTAAACAAATGAATTAGGCCTTGAAAATGTGCAGATGCCCCCCAACAGAGGATATGCTAGCCTTCTCTTCCCCTTGGTTTGTCTCGTCAAGAGCTTTCCAACGGTAACTCACCTACGTGATTTTGAGATTCCTACAGGAAGATTTCCTAAAAGATTCCCTCTGGTCAAAGCTTGTTTGACCAACCGGATAGGACCAGGATCGACATGTCACCCATCCAAGTAAGTAATCCAAGGGTGGAGCTTGCTATCATGTTACCTATCTGTGTGCCTAATCCTATGGTGGAGCTTCCTTGGAGGAGATCCTCTTTGTCTATATAATAAAGAGAAGGTGCTCCTTTGGGGCATCATAGTTTGAGTGTGAAAGTGTGGGTTTCTCATGGTGTGTTTAGCTTCAGGTCTCCTATCCTTGAAGTATTACAGTCTTGTACCTTTGTATTTTGGTGTGAAGTCCACAATAGACAATTAATGATCTTAAATCAAGTATACATGAGTTTGCAAAGCTCACATGATACTCCAACTTGGAACTAGATCCATATATAGTGAATTTAATATTTAGAAAAGTGTAACTAAATTTCTTGTAAAGTTGGTTGAATTATGGCTTATAGAAAGTGAGATCTAAGATATTAAAATTCAATCAAATATTCATATAAGCATCAATAAAATTCTCCCATCTACAACTACAATTGATTATAATTTTCCCATTTGAATTTATGACTGAATAAATGACAACTAGGTGTAGAGTTTTTGATACTTAATTGAAACTTTGAGCCAAGACTCTAGCAAAATTTTTGCAAGAACCAAGAATGCTACCTTGTTTAGAGTTTCAAATTAGAATTTTGATTATCAAAAATTAGACCAATTTCAAGATATTACAATAAATTTGGAATGATAAGATTGAGATGAATTAGATATTTGTTTAAACTTATATATGAAGTTAACAATTGAATTTTAGAACATCTAAAGTGAAGCTATAATGCAAATTTTATCTTAAGCCAAACCTTGGGATTACTTCCTCAACAACACAAGATAAAGAAAATGTTATAGAATTATCCTATTTGGAATATAGGTTAAAATAGCTGTTTGAAAAAACAAGTACACTTTGTGCACTTATGTACAAGAAGTATGAAATGTTGTAGTTAAGTTGTGTTGATTATATGCACCTTTAGTTCGGATTGGTATGTAAGTGTAAGCATTTTGTTGAACTATTTACCTTTAATGATAATTTGTTTTAATATATTCTTGTTTTGTGATTCTCTTTTATTTTTAAATTTATTGTACTCTTGCTTGCTTTTTTTTTCCTTTCTTTAAGGTTGGATAGTATTAGCTTATTAATGTGATTCTTCTTAGATTTAAACTTCACAACATTACTACTTTATCCAACTTTTGTTGTCAACTTGGACAAAATATAAGGTATGGTTTGTTCCTTGTTCTTAACTTGCAATTTTATAATTAAAAAATATGACATATCTTATATCCCATAGATGTACCATCAAGGTACACCAAGGCCTTAATTCATGTACTATACTTATAAGGTTAGAACTTAAATTTCATTTATGTACTCTTGAAATTTTCTACTCTTACTTTCTTCTATAAGTCATACAAAGCTCATACTTAAAAATCTCAAGCATGTATTTTGAAGTTCTGAAGAAAGAACTTTGAGGCAATCGAGTTTCCTCTACTATTCCTACAATTTTATTTCCTCTACTATTCTTACAAGTCTAGAATTTATATATGAGTCAAGTATTCTTAAATTTCACCATACCATTCTTGCTTTATCATAGTAACTATATTTACTTCCTTTAACTACAATTTTCTGGCATCTGAAATTGAAAGCTCCTCCTTTCTTGGTGGTTATCTTTATAATTCAAGATGTTACATGATCTTTGTTGCTTGCAACAATTAGATTTTCTTTCTAAATGTACTCACTTCTACCTTTGAGGTTCAACTTTTGCCTAGAATTTCATAGCGCAGAGAGTGTCTATGCCTTTTACAAGCAATAATTAGATTTCTGTAGAAGTTAGAAATGCATATTCTTTGCAAAGGTTATTATTATATTCTAAATATATGGATCATTATAATTGATCTATTATAAGGCTTGAAAATGCCACTATTTCATTTAATCAATATGTAATTATTTATTCTCATGGGTAAGGTTATATCTCTTTTTGTAACTGTAAGGTTGTTGTCAACAATCTCAATGATACTTGATGTTTGAAAGCACTTTCTTGATTTTGCCTTATTTATTAATCTCTCCTTGATTTTCTTACATACATATAATATTTTAATGCATTATTTTGTAATAATGATGTGTAAGGTTGCTTTCTTCTTGTCATTCAAACTCATATTATATAGTTCATATTATACTATGTATAAAAATAACAATGTGATTTTGGTATGGTTCACCGTTTTATAAAGGAACTTATTGTTTATTTACAAATTCTTTGACAACTTACACCTCTGATTTCCTCTTATTGCTTGCTGTGCATTATTTTGTACAAAATATCCTTTAACTCATTCTAATGCTTGACTGAATTGTAGTCCTATTTCATAAAATTCCTTGCTTTCCCTTAGGATCAAAAGTAATATATTATATTCCTATATGTCTTTTCTTTTAGGGATGCATAATTATATGTGCATATTGGTAACCTCAAGTAATTCATTAATTGCATAAACTAAAAATCCGTTGAGTTTTTTTTTCTTATGCTTGGTATATTTCCAGAATTTTAATTTTATTTTCTAATGTTCCCTTGTGGGCTTTAATCCAAATAATGTACCTTTTGTAATTTTGAATATGTAATTGTTTTATCTTATATAGAAAAAGCCACTCCACAAAATTATAGTATCATTTGTTTTTTGGCTGAAGTGGCAAAAGTTACACTTTCCATTGTAGTCTAGTTTTAAAATTGTCATCTACTATTTAGAATAAGATTCGGGATAGACAATCATTGACTTTTATTTTGATATCTAGAGAGCTCTAATTCTTGTTATCCTACATATATATTCCCTGGTAAGTCTTTATATTATCAGCAAATTTCTCATAATTTCTATTTAGAGCCGTAGGCTACTCAAACAAAGCAATTTAATTTTTGAATTTGACAACACCAAGTACTTTATGTGTATTTTTTCAGTTATAATTGACCAACTTATTTATCATTCTCCGATTTTACTATTTTAATATTCGTATGGAACTGTCGGAATCTTTGCATGTATTTTCTAAGTTTTGATACCTGTAAGGACAGGCCAATTTGAAACAAATGATAGACCGAAGTTGATCTAAGAATAAACTAAAATAAAATGAATCAATCCTGCGAATAATACACATACGTCTATCTAAGAAGAATGAACTTGAGACATAATTTTTCATAATGCACCTATAAACTTGTAAACTTGATTATAAGGGGATAAGAAAAGATGTAACTTAAGATCATAATTTATAAAGTATATATATAAAAGAAAAATCAAATGCTTGTATCTCGGAATGAATATAAGGATAGTTCTTGGACAAGCAAATCTTAATTAACTTATGTCATCCTTCTTGTTATCATATACGTGTCGATCTTGGTTCTTTATACACCTCTAACTCAACAATTAAAATATATTGGAAAATGAGAGCATATATACATAGAGTTTGTGAAAGTAATTACAATAATAACGATAAATTTATAGATTGAATAATAGGTTGAAAATTTTAAGGTACCTGATTTGGTTACCTTTTACTTTCAACAATAAAGACTAAAGAAAGGCATAGCAATTTGTCGTCCAAGCACTACTTCGTTCTTCATTCACCCAATACTCGAATCTTTTAGTTTGGGGTGAACTCTTGGGTGAAGTTACTACAAGGCTAATCCTCTCTCAAAATACAGCCCTCCTTTAAACATACCTAAGTGCTAAGAATTCTACTACAGAATGAGTGAATCTCGTTAATGAATGTCTATATCTATTACAAGTCATGCCCTGTTCTTTAAGGAAGTCGAGTAGAACCCAAAGGTGCCATTGCAATCAAGGACTGTCTGTCTTATGGAATCTATGTAAACATAGATAAAATTTAACTTTCTTTCTTACAAGTCTTCACTTCTTCAAGGAGTCTTCCTTGACACTGAAAATGCAACATAGTTTCATGTGGTCAAGATAAATGCTTATATTATTGGTCGTTTGTGTCCTCGAGAAGTAGTTTGATTTCCATTCTGATCCACAAGAGAACGACAACTCTAGATTTAACTTGCGCCAAGTAGACTAAGAACATGATCTTTGTTTACAGTTTCACGGGCTCTGAGATTTGCAATTTGTTGGAACCAGACAGAAGGTGGTAGCATGACTCATCGTTGTGGTCCCTTCTACCGAGATAGAATTCGCTGTCGACAGTTTGATGAGTTTGGTTTAAATATAGATAACTGATATCTCCTAACCCATTTCCTATATTTCCACACCTCCCGCTAGTGAGAATGAGTCTCCCACCAGAGACTTCTAAATTATGAGAAAGTTCAACTACTTTTTTCTTGATTTCAAGATCCCTCCCAAATTCTGAAAATAATGTGCCGTCAAATAGGTCTCAACAGATACAAGAACTGTGGCTAACGAGGCAGTGGAGACTATCTCATAAACAAATCAAATCATTCAGTTTGATTCAGTATCTCAGATCATTTAGTTTGTCCCAGTCCGATGTAGGTGATCGAGTGCTGGATGGTCATGAACAGGAAAAATGGCTCAACAATCTGGGCAAACAACAGCCAGTGCCAGAGCTAATCTGATTGGTGATATCTCTCGACTTGTTCTGCTTTTTTAGTTCTCCATAAACAACGCTGATTAACATTCTTAAAATTCGCCAACCCTTATATACTGTGTGTTGCTTGGAACCCCAGTTACAGGTTCTGTTTGGGTCCAATTCGTGAAAATGACTGCCTAGCTTAAAGGCCATTGTGAATCCAGAACGAGCTTAAATCTAGGTCTCCATGGAACACTACAACAAATTAAGCTGGTGTAATCAGATGTAAAACTTTATCTGCAAATCAGTACGACTTGTCAGGCCAGTATTTCACCTTCTTGCCAGCCCACCTCAACAGATCAAGAATAACGGGTGCTGAATTGTGCTTTAAACTCGCAAACTCCCGACAAACCTGAAAATGCTTGAAGATGCTAAAAGGGGCGAACTGAGAGGCGAACCCTATAGGTACTCATACTAAAACAGTAGAATCTTCCTAAGAGCATGTATGTATCACAGGGTGAGGGAAATCGTGATTTACCAAGTAAACGAGCTCCAGCGACTGCTTGAGCTCCTACACCTGCTTCGAGCTAGACGCCTTCTTCCATGGGACACTTGGGAATCCACAGCCAAATTCGGGAAGGATGTGGAATCGTCACCTAATTTAGAACTCTCCAGTTTGGCAGGAAACTCAGAACTATTAGCGGGAGTTGTGGAAATATAGTGAATGGATGTGGAGGTATCGATTCCCTGAATATAAAGGACACAAACTCTTGTCCGAACAGGTGCATTCGTTACATCGTTACGCCCCGTACGTTTTGCTACTCTTACATGCCACTCTATTTAGTTTTGCTCCTCAAGCCATGCACTTCCGGGTGGCGTAATCATCCCTAACTGGCGAAGTAACCTAAAGAGAGCACCAGTCAGGCCGCACATGCGTTGCATCTCCGTCCATGAAACTCAAGCACTGAAGATCCGTGCTTGGACATAGATACTGGACCGCGCACCAGAAGTCAGCAAAACGTGCACAGGACGATGCAAGCTTTACGCTTGTGAACATCAATTGCAACATGTTTCATAATTCGCAGTGGTTTCAATGAGATGGTAAACAGGTTTACAGGTTGATGAGACTACGAGAAAAGGTGTAGAATGCTCGATGTTTTCCTTGAGGGGATCGAAAGGTTTACCAAAACAAAGTCGAGATCAGTCACAGACAAAGATATTCAGCATGGATTAATATTCCTATGAACCGGAGAGAGCAATAATCATTCGAAATGATGGCTCAGAGCTGCTGCAGTAAGATATAACGAGAAGGGTAGATGAGACCATTCATATGCCGCTTGAAGACTCACACTTTCTTTTCTTGATCTGTTAGCTGTACTGCCAAGAACGATTGATGTAGACTCATTACCTATCAAACACCAGCGGAGAAGAAGAATGGCTGCTGAGGGCACCCTAAAGACCGACCGAGGGAAGAGTGCACCCGAAGGACCGCGACGGCGTTCCCTTTAATGAGTAGGCCGCCATCTTGAGCTTGGAGAGGTTGCATCACGACGTCATGCCCGTGAATTCACCGTGGTGACCAGCTGTTAAGCAGCAATTGAATTTCTTCAGAGGAAAGAAATGGATAGCCTAGGACGGAAGAAAACACCACGAACAGTCCCGACCACGTTAATTGTAAGAAAGAGTCACCCACGAGCAAACAAGCAAATTCTTTTGATTCCGCACAATATCTCTTGCTATACTTAGGAAGGCTCGGCTTTCTGGCCTAAGATTCACTATATAGCGAACTCACTATTCGCCGCATTTTCTACCGTATTGATTGCTTTGCAGTATCCCGTCAAATTGTTAGGAAGATCATAGTGGAAGATACAATGACGGCAGTACAATGAAGAAGATAGTAAAGTACAAGCTAATTTCATTTTTGTACACAGTACCGAACGATTGCATGTTCACCTCTTCTGTCGCAGCGCAGAAAAGGATAGAAACTATTACCTTGTATTCTGCGTAGAACTAACACCATTGACAACGGATACAGTGCATGGCACATCTCGTAGGCGTACATGAGGGATCGAGTCTACAGGCCCACCGTCTGAAACACCCGTACTCTTCACACAATTGACAGTCTGTATCCTGCAATTTAATTCAGGTCCAGTATGTCAACCCCACATATGGGAACTAAGGTGATTAGACTGGAAATTGAGATGACCGACGCATTAGTGACATTTGTTGCATCCCACCACCCTTCACGGAAAATTATAAGAAGACGGCCAAAATCCTGGGGCATGTTTCTGTTTCCGGAACGCAACCTTTACATGCAGAACGAAGTATTGACCAGATGAGACTATCCGCATTAGATGAAAACTCACATGGGATGAAGCAGTAGGGAGATTGGTCTTACTAGACTTGAGCCGCGCACTGGACTAAGATACAGGCTGTAAAGCAGAATAAGGGAGAACAGGCCATCAATGGACTGCCTTCTTAACACAGGCTGCTGTTGTCAGCCATCCAAGTGACGAAAATAGCGTTGTGTTGGTGAGTCCTACCTGATTTCCAAGAAAATACCTTCTGGAGATGCAGGACTTAAAACGAGGAAGATCTAAGCACATCCGCATACCAAAACTGGTTTCAATTACATAGAATGCAGAAATCAGGAGCTTAAATAATGAGAGGACAAAGACAAATGAAGAGGCTATGTTGGAGCTTTTTATCTTCCGAAGCCAGTAGATTAGTCTCTAAGTACAACCAAAATATCGTAAAAATAACTTACGATAGTAAGTTAGTATCCAACACCTATAGCGTGCGGCGCAATGCAAGCTTCTTAGAATATGAAAATATTCTCAAAATATTCTGCACACGAGGTTGTTGAAAGTATTGCTGAACCACCGATTAAAACCGATCCTACAATTCGGCAAGCCATGAGCCCCGGTCATCCAAACCTGACATAACTCTCAGTCCTACATCCATTTTCTTCATTCCGACAGCCACCACACATCATCCATAGTCGTCACCAAGGAAGCGGAGGGGTAGAAACCGTACATAATTACATTATAAACCTTTAATTTCATAAACTACTGGTAGAATCAAGTATTGCTCCAATCTTCCTTAACAAATACAACTGCCACCAGCCACAACAGGCAGCAGTATCTACATATATGGCCACATTCTGACATGCTTCCTCGTAACATCTTCCTAAACCACTACACAATATGAAGCCTTTGTGTCCATATGAACAGCTCCTAATCTCGTCACCTTTCCCCGGCAAATATGTTCTTTGAACCCACTGACTTCTTCCCGATTAAATAAGAAAGTTCACAGCGAGTGCCAATAGGCAGAAATTACTGCACAGATATATTTTGCATCTTGTATTATACACCCTGTATAGAGCCCTATGCTCAGTCTGTTCGAGTGGTCCACTCCACTCGCAATATAAGGTTGTCGTATTCATATCCATCCAGCTTGCTGATGGCACGCACGGACGGCATCCTCTCTGGTCAAAGTATATTATCCACTTGTTTAGATTTCCTAGTTCTCAAAACATGCCACTCACCTAACATGCCCTACAAGAAAACGAAGTTTCGTTATAGAAAACCTCGCGTAGCATGTACTAAACCAACACAGATTCATATGAAGAGCGGAAGGGAAATTCATATGTACTTCTGAAATTAGTGCACAGATATACTTCGCACCTTGTATTGTACATCCTGTAATAAAAAAGAACCCTATGCTCTGTCTGTCCGAGGAGTGGCCCACTCCACTCGCAATATGAGGTTATCGTATCCATATCCATCCAGCTTGTTGATGGCACGGACGGCATCCTCTCTGCTCAAGGAACATTACCACTTGGTTAGAATCTCCTAGTTCTCAAAACATACCACTCACCTAATATGCCCAACGAGAGATGGAAGTTTGATGATCAAACCTCGCGTAGAATGTATTAAACCAGCAGACATTCTGATCAAGAGCGGAAGGGAAAATCAATTTATGGAGTCTGATGCCGAACTGGGCCTGCTGCGGAGCTTCGCTGTGACAAAGTGATGACATTTAGCATTTGAATTCGTGAAAGTTAATTAGAGCTAACGGACAAACTGCGGGGCTTCCTTTGAGAAACAAAAGTCCTAGATGCCCAAGTACAACACAGAAATAAAAGGCAGTTCTGGAGCATAACCAAAGACAAGAAAGACGGCCCCAAAGTCCACAACGTGATTGACCACCAAAAGCGGAGCGACGGGAGGAAAATTCTTGATAAGACGAAAAAAGCATACATTAAACGATTAAAATCGTTTGATGTAGTACAAAAATAAGTAGGATTAAAGATAAATAAAAACAGAAACAATAGTCGTAGAAGTATGAGATTTGACGGGAAAGAAGACACGGCACTCAAACTAGGTGAAACAGACTAGATGGTCTTCCGGACCTTGCTAAGTAAGAACGACTAACGTGAAAGGATTGACTCACTATCTACCTGTAAATTAGGACCTCCCAGGCAGTACCTACAGATTTCTGACTCGATCCAAACTATAAGAACCGTGTTAGGAACCAAACGTGGTTCACCAACGACCACGACTGGAGAACACTAGATAATTGGAGGAGAACCTCCTCAAGACTTAAGACACAGCAGTTAAATGGCTAATCAGGGAGTCTTTCAGATGTTTGTACCTGTTGACAAAGTTAATGAAGGCGAATCCTCGACTCAAACCGGTTTCACGATCAAACGCAACGTAAATTCGAGAAATTGCACCAAACGGCCTGAAAAGTTCTTGCAAATCTTGCTCCCTGGTGTCTTCGGATAGATTGGTGACCCTGATGGAATTGTCGTCTCTTCCTTTCCGCATACTCTCGCCACCATCTTTCGTTCCTCCTCGCATGCTTGGTGGTACATATGAGGCTTTGCCGCCAGGGCCTGTTGACACACCCGTTCCCATATCGTCGTCGCCTGGAGGCTTCTCTCCAGTGAGGCTGAATCCTCGAGTAGCTGCCAGTTCCTTGAAAGGACATTTCGAGGTCCAGTGATCTCCTTTCTTGCCACAAGTTCGACATACAATCAGAGAAGCGTTTCCTAGAGACGCAATATCTGCTCCCTTCTCCTCCTGCTTGCCCTGTTGTCCGACGGGTCTGACCCTCTCGAGAAAGATTTCCTCAGTAGAAACAACAGTCAGGTTCTCCGAACTATTTTGTCCCACGGCGTCCCCAAACTTCTTCAAACTGCGCCTTCGAATAACAGCGGGGTTCAATTTCTTCACCTGCTTCTTCACCTTCACAGTAGTCGTAACCTTCACTTTCGCCCCGTCCTCTCTCTTCCTCCACTCTGTAATAACCTTCACCCCTCTCTCATCAGGTCCGACTACCTGCATAGGCGGTAATACCCCCTCGATCCCCTCATCCTCATCCGCTGCATCTCCCCAGCGAAATTCCTTCTTGGCTCCCATTTTTTCAACTTCTTTGTACCTCTTGGAATCAATTCCTGTTTGTTAATGCAAGAGAAACAATCCCGCACCCGTCCGCAAATCTTGAGACCCTGTTGCAAAATCGTGTAGCTCGCACCAACGACAGTCGGATTGGAAAAGAACGTGAAGCACTGAACCCGAAGAAATCCCCCGACATCACCAGACCACGGAAGGGTCGTGGAGGATCTAGAGACAAACCCTAGGGCTCATCTACAACTCGATAGCCTTAACTAAGTTAAATAGTGAGGAGCTTAGTGAATGCCCATATCTTCTCGTGCATGTCTGCTTTCATCATTTAACTTGCTACGTACTCGCAAATACATCGGTTCTCTTCTCTTTGCATGAGAATGGTATATGTCACTAGTGAGATGGACATCTTGAAGGACGTGGTGAAGATTTGAGTGTACGCTACGTAAAATTGTGGTTTGTACTTGCCTGAAGGATTTTATGACTAATTTGCAACGAAACCCTTGCTCATACTAATTCATTGCAATTCATTGCTTCCGTGCAAGTTTCCCTTAAACTTTGAAGTTTCTCTACGAACATTAACTAATTGGATAGTATGTAACAAAATCACAAATCATCTAGCATGATCTGTATTATAACATCAAGCTTTTAGATATTTGTAAATCTTTATATTTATGTGAATGTGAGCTTGGTGAATGCCCTCACTGCTCTGTAATCCCGCTAAATCCTTAATACTATTTGTGGAGCCCAGTTTTCAAACCAAATGGTTTTATGTTCTTATTTTGAGTGCAGTTCAGTTCTAGTATACGTATTCCTTTTTATATTTTACTAGTAGGTGTCCTATGTGGAGCCCAGTTTTTGAACCAAACGGTTTTATGTTGTTATTCTGAGTGCCGTTGCTTTGTTCTTTCGAGCTTCCACCCTTGTGTCTGCGTTTACAATCTAAGATATTGTCGTCTCTTATAGTAGAGTAGATATATATATTGACGGCTGGAACTGAGTTGATGGACGGAGAGGGGGAAGATGGACGGGATTGCCTCTAAAGACAGGGATGACGGTTGGGGACGGGGACTATGTATGTCTTTCATGGGTTTTTCTTTTGCCTCGTGCATGATGCACGGGGTTTACTCTAGTATTTTACTAGTAGACGTACGTCATTTTTGTTGAGGCAAGGGCAATCCCTTGTGCTGTCTTTTGTCCTCAGCTTTGCCACAGAATGTCATAAGTGGTAAAGTGGATAAAGGCGACCGTGGGAAAGTGGTAAAGTTGGATTCATTGAGCCACTAAAGACAAACACAAGCAGAAACGAAAGGGATTTACGATGACAAGGTAGATTTGGTGTGTCGCTAAAGATTGCCAGAACTAAAATAGACCCTATTGTATCAATGGAATAAATTCTATAAATGCTCTGTATAAACCAAAGGGGATTCAATCGGTGAGGATCGCATACTAAGAGAAACTTCTTTCAAAACATTTTCGGGAATAATATCCTGTAATAAGGCGGATTTAGGTGGCATATCATTCCCCGGGGGGCAAAGGTCAAGTCCCTAGTGTTATCCCATATCCCCGACTTTGCCACAAAGTGTTTCATTAGCCCCTAAAGACAAACACTGCCGTCAACTAAAGGGGTTGCCGGTAATAAGGTGGATTGTGTGTGCTGCTAAGTATAGCCAGAACCCAAATCTATTATTATAAAGTAAGATATAGTTAGTCCTCTCCTAACTTATAGGGTTGGTTTGTGGTATGCGGTATAACTTATCAAAGGTTACAACTTACTAGAATATCTAACCCTAACCCAATAACCCTAATGCATAACGGCCTAATGGCCTAATGCCCTAATGTTATCTAGGATGGTGGCCAAACATCATCACCTTGACAACCGATATTGTTTGCATTGTTTCTTATTGATATTGTCAATCAACACCATACTTTGCCTCATCTCCTATTGACAAAGCCAATAGGCATTTACCGCAGCTTAGTGGGTTTACAATATGAGTTTTTGTCTCATCTTCGGATACACATTTACGAATGTGTAACATGCCAATTGCACACCTTACAAATGCACAACGGCTAAAAATATGCCAATGCAGTAGATGAACCTTTTAGGGTCGTAGATAACTTTAGTTGAGTGGGCAAAGATTGAGTTTAGTCTTTGAAAACATCGAGTTTTCAAATAGTTGTTTGAGATGTTCCTTTCCCGCCATAAGCTTAGAGTTTTAAAATGCATGGGGAAGAAAGATCAGCTGACCAAGATGCCATCAATGTGGCAATGCATGCTTTGTGTACCTGCATTTCTCAATATTGCTTATCTTACATTTATAACATGGATATAAAAGACCGAGGAGAGAAATAGAAGAAAGGAAGACCATTGTGGAAGATCACACAGGGACTCTCAAGTGAGAGAAACTCCGAATGCCTAGCTTGACCTTAGCTTGGGTATTTATAGGTAACTTGGGTATAAGATTCTAAGGAGCTTCCAAGATTGGTTCCTTCTAAGAGCTGCCTTATTTGGAATGCAAGCTAAGCAAGCCATCAACTTGGCCTACAAGTTACTCTACTCTTGGAAAGTTCTTGGAAGATTCTCACCAAGAAGCTTCCTTGGTGCTTCTAGAATATTCTACCTACACATTTTCTCGATGCTTCTAGCACATTCTTAGGCTATTTCTACTTCCTTTTGCTATGTTTAACTTAGATTACTAATCATTGGCTTCTACTAACTCATTTGGTAACTCTATATTATTACATATTCTCCAATTGCTAGTTGGTGACATACTTGTCACCATGGAATCTTCAAACTCTTGCATGGTTTTTTGTGCATTGTTGAGATGAGAAAGAGACTCCCATGTGACATTGTGAAGGGGATACCCTTTCCAAAGGACCTTATATTTAGTGTGTTGTTGGCGGCCACATTGGATGTTACGACGTGCAAAGATACAATCAACTTTATATTCCTCATGATCATTAATATGGATGGAAGAAGGAGGGATTACACACTAGTAGAAAAGGAAGATGGATTAAAAATAAAGGGTTTATCTTTGAAACATGGAAGACATGATGGATCCGTATATGACTAAGGAGAGCAAGTTGGTAGGCAATCAGAAATATGATCTGAGTAATCTCAAATGGGCCTATCCAATTGGGAGCAAGTTTACGGACTTAGGTATCAAATGAGAGAAAGGCTATTGGAAGAAAGCATGAACTTATCACCTAGTTGAAAGATGAGATTGCAATGATTTTATTAACATACTGCTTTTGCTAATTTTGAGCAATGAGAAGATGAGACTTGGCTTGTTGTAGAGATTTAGATAACATGGAGAAGAAGTTGGATGTATGTAAGACATAAGATGCCAAAAGAGAAAGAAGAGAATCTAGAACAAGTGGATCTTGCCCATAATTAAGGAAGAAGGGAGAAAAGTTGGTACTTTTCTACTTGGAATTATTATATGTAAACTTGGCAACTATGAGATAAGTATCCCAATTATTATGGTGAATGTTGCCAAAGGCATGTAGCATCTCCTCCAAATTGCAATTTGCTTCTTTTGTTTGTCCATCAATTTGAGGATGATAAGTTATAGACAATGCAAGCTTGGTACCAAGGAGTTTAAAAAACACTTGCCAAAATTTACTAATATAATGAGGATCTCAATTAGAGATGAGAACCTTTGGCATTTTTAATGTTTTGAGGACAATAGAACTATCAAGAGAAACATAAGAGAAGAAACACAAAGCTTCAACCCTCAATACTTCAATGCCACTAAGGAGCATCTTGTCTTCATTATATAGCAAAGAGAATCCTCTCAAAGGAAGCTACACACTTGGATCAAATATATGGATTGGTGAGATATTAGTGAGCTCCACACTTAGATTAGTTGCATGGATAAGTGGCATGTTGGTCCTTGTTCTATCTGGTTGGTCATAGAAGTTTGACTAAAGGGAATCTTCTTGTAAGAAGCTCAAAACAACGTGGATGAGGTACCATTTGAAAGCTCTCAATGAGACAAAAAAAGGAGGAGAAGGCAACACCTTTTCTCTCCAAAGGGGTAGGATTGCTCCATTTTCAAGGTCTAATTTATCTGTTTAGGCCTCCAAAATTGACTTTGAAGTTTTTAGGGTGTTTTCGACCTCAGCCTTTTTAGTTGGAGTACTCTTTTGGTGACACCTCTATCTAATATACTTAGATCATCATATATAACATCCTTCCAAATATTATGATGTCAATTTTCACCTCTAGATAATATATCTAGCTATTGGTACTACAACATTCCATGGTGCTTGAAGACGATGGTAAAGTAGATTTGGGTCATTGTTGGAGCATCAACTATATCCATGGTATGAGCAAAATGAATCTACTTGTTGAGATTATCAACAAACAATACACTGGTTATATGGCCTTAGTCCATCTTTGCAAGGATGTGATGAGGTCTAACTTTACATGTTCCTAATGGGTAGATGGATTGGTAGTGGTTGAAGGAGTCCATTCGGCTTTTGGTTATTGGCTTTGTTGCTCTCACAAGATTGGAAAAACTCTCAAACCTCTTATGCCATGTTGAGCCACCACCATTGACATTTTAGGATACTAAAAATCTTGTCCACACCCATGTGACCAATGATTTGTAAGTCATGGGCCTCTTGAAGCCGCACAAGTTGTAGACCATCCTTGATTGAAACATAAATTGATTCTCACAAAATTAAAGGCCTTGCTTGAAGGAGAAAGTATTTTATTCCTTGTTTTGTGCTACAAGATTACCTTGTACCAAAAGAAGATGTTGTAATGTAAAATGGTCCTAAACTTGATTTGGACTTGTAAGTCAATTCACATTATCGTAAGTGATGTTGTTATGAGAGATTCAAGAAAAGTCTTCAAATCACGTCATCATGATAGTGCATCAAGGATGACATGGAACTTGTTGGGTTTTCACTCAAGCTTGATGTCCAAAAATTGGAGTTGTTCCTCCCATCAATGATATAAATTTTTCATGTGCTCTAAATGTAAGGTCTACAACAAAGATTATGATTGGTTTACATGATCACTTGTTTCTCCAAGAGATAATATCTCCATATCTTTGTGGCATATACCACTGCTAGTTGCTCTTGATCCCAAGTAGAGTAATTCCTTTTGTGGTGTTTAGTTGGGAAGACAAAAAGGCAATGGGATGTAATCACTCTAGAAATCCTTGCTATAACACAATTCCAATGACAAAGTTAGAACAACCAAAATCAAGCACACAAGGTGTAATACCAATAGCTAGACATATGATCTAGAGATGAAATTTGGTTTTTTAACATCTGGAAGGATGTTATACATGATGGACCAAGTAGATCAGATAGAGGTATCACCCAAAAGAGTACTTCTACTAATAGGCCAAAAACCAAAATATGCTTGAAGACTTTAGAATCAATAGCTAGACATATGATCTAAAGGTAGAATTTGGGTTGGTGATATTTGGAAGGATGGTAAACATAATGGACTAATTAGATCAGGTAGAGGTATCACAAAAAGAGCACTTCTACTAATAGGGAAAAAACCAAAATAGGCCTGAAAACTTCAAAGGCAATTTTAGAGGCCTAAATGGATGAATTAGGCCTAAAAAATATGCATGTTCTCCCCCATTGGAGGAAAGGCTTGCCTTCTCTCCCCCTTGGTTTGTCTCACCAAGAGCTTTCCAATGGTACCTCACCCACATGATTTTGAGATTCTTACAAGAAGATTCATTAAAAGATTTCCTTCCAATCAAAGCTTGTTTGACCAGCCAGATGGACCAGGACCAACATGTCACCCATCTATGCAAGTAATCTAAGGGTGGAGCTTGTAGACAGGTCACCTATTCATGTACCTAATCCTATGATGGAGCTTCTTTGGAGGAGATCCTCTTTGGTTATATAATAAAGAGAAGGTGCTTCTTTGGGGCACCATAGTTTTAGTGTGAAACTTGTGTTTTCTTTTTTGTGTTTCTTTGTTATCCTCAAAATATTACACAAGGTAATTAAGGATCATATGGTTGGAGGATAGATCAAGAAGATACCATATGTTTAGTTTCTTGAATGCTTCTTTGTGCTTGGTGGTCCACTAAAAGCTTGATGTTCTCCTCAAGAGATTGGTCATGTAACAATATGGAGTTTAGTGACAAAGTTAGTAGGGCTAAAAAAATAACAAATAAAAAAATTAGCCTAGAATATCCAAAAGTATCTAGGAAGCTTCTTGGGAAGCTTCCTAGCTAGCTTAGCTAGCACGCCAAGTAGATAGCTTCTAGAAGCTTCCAACTAGCATAGCTTGCACGCCAAGTAAGCGGCTTCTTGAGAAGCTTTCCGATTAACTTGGCTTGCACTCCAAGAAAGCAACTCAAGGGTTTAGGGTTAGAGCCTTGTAGGATCCCTATAAATACAAGAGTTGAAACTCATACTATGCATTCAGAGTTTTCCCTCATGCAAGTGTCCCAATGTGAGCTTCCATTCTCCTATTTCTCTCCTCAATCTTGGTACTTTACATTGGTATCAGAGCAAGAATGGGGATGGATGGAATTTATGGACTACCAAATCCATTTCTGCCAAAACATTGGGATTTTTGTGTCCAAGTATTATCCAAGTATCGATTCACACAATTCATCACCTCACGCTTTGGGTAAGATTTTATGCATATGATCACCTTGTTTGAGGAACCCTTGATACTTCCAATTGTAACTTATGGAGAATGGTGGACATGCTGCATCTATGTGTTAATAAATTAGATAAATTGGGAGTAGTGGGATAGAGTTATAGCCATGGCAACAATACCAGACGTTATCATTGCTATGCAACAACAAATCAAGCACCTTAGTTAATTGTTGGATGAACAAGACCAACAACAACAAGAACACATAGAGAGAGCACTAGTTCAAGATGTAGAAGATCAAATTTGATTTCCAAAACCCAAGGTGTTTCAAGCCAAGAATCTTCCAAGCACAATGGAGAATTTTGTGTTTGATTGCAAATGTTACTTTGAAGCTTACAATCTTCAAGCTGAACGGAAATAGATTCTCTTAGCTTCTAGCCAATTGGATGGTGTGGTAAAACTTTAGTGGCAATTCCGAGTGGATCGAGCTGAACAACAGATTGTTGCACCAATTTTGACATGGGAAAAATTCAAGGATGCAATACTTGGTCAATTTCAAACTATAAATGCTACCCAAGCCGCACAAGAAAAATTGGTGGAGTTGAAGAAAATTGGCTTTATAAGGAGCTACATCATGCAATTTCAGAACATCATCATGAAAATTCTTGATATACAAGAAGGTGAAGTTTTGGATCAATTTGTGAGGGGATTGAAGTCACAAACCAAATTGGATGTGACCATGCAAGAACCACAAAATGTGGAAGAAGCCATGCAATTGGTTGAGTGCTTTGATTCCTTGGTTGCGACAACTTGGTCTTGATCTCAACCTACACAAAGCCTACCAGTATAGTATGCATGAGTGGAGGAATTGGTACCAATGGAGATTGATGCTATCTAACGGAGACCACTTGGTATAGTGAATAAAGAAAGATTATGACAAAATGAAGGTTATTTTTATTGTCACCAAGTTGGACATTGCATTGTTGAATCTCTACTTAGGAATGAGTGACCTTGACAAGTCACCCAGATGGAGTTTGTGGAGCAAAATGATTAGAGAAACAAGGAATCCTAATAGGATATTTCCAACCGCCTATTGGGAGCTTGATTAGTTCCAATGGGATTGAAGGCTTGACCTATGCAAATTTGTTTCAAGATATGATATTCAATTGGGGTTGATATCTAATGATTTTGGTTGATTTTGGAAGTTCAGAGAATGGCATGTCTATGCAAGTAGCAAAGGAATTGGGTATTCCTATCAAGCAAGTAATTGGAAGTAGATTGATGATAGCAGATGGTAGAAAGGTTCTGCATTCCATACCTTGCATCCTATTACCTTCAAGATTGGGAATGAGTATTTAGAGTGTATGAGGTTTGTAATGGCACCTATACACCACGATGTCATTCTAGGACTACCTTGGCTTGAACGTCATAAGGTTCAATTTGATTGGACTCGATGACAAATGCAAGTACAACACCAAGGTGGGAATTTCCAATCAAGTTTTCTGGCACCTTTGAGTAAGATACCTAAGAATAGTTAGTCCAAGGATGGGAAGTTTGTCAAGAAGGTAACCATAGAGCATGCCTTGAAGGGAGATGAGTCCCAGGATGAGAAGTTTGCCAAGAAAGCAGCTATGGAGCAAGCTTTGAAGAGAGATGAGTCCCTAGATGGGAAGTTTGTTAGTGAAGCAATCATAAAGCAAGCTTTGGAGGAAGATAACTCTATTTTTACGGTGTGGATCAAGCCAATTACACAAGGAAAATCTGAGGACGGCCAAGAGCTTCATCAAGCAATGGTTGATCAGCTAGTTTAGGAGTTTGTGGAAGTGTTTCCAAATGATCTGCCAAAGGGATTACTCTCCAATCGTGGTATGCTCTTCAAGATTGAGTTATTGCTAGGAGTACTCTAGTGAGTAGACCAATCTATTGGCTCTCACCAAAGGAGTTGGAGGAGTTGCAAAAAACACTTACGGAGTTGTTTGAAGGACTTCATACAACATAGTACCTCTCCTTGGGGAGCACTAGTACTATTTGTTCCAAAGAAAGATAGAGTACTTAATTTCTATATTGATTATCATGGGCTCAATAAGCAAACAATGAAGAATGCATATCTTTTGCCTTGGATCAATGACTTGCTTGATCAATTGAGTGAAGCATGATATTTTTCCAAGTTGGATCTTCACAGCAGCTATTGGCAATTCACTATTGATAGGGAAGATGTGCAAAAGACTACCTTTTGCACAAGGTATGGGTCTTTTGAGTGGAGAGTTCTACCTTTTGAGCTCATTAATGCTCCAACAATCTTCATGAATCAAATGCATCGGGTGTTGGATGGACTATTGGATCAATACATGGTGGTATTCTTGAATGATATCTTAATCTATAGCAAGATAGAGGCATAACATATGAATCACATGCAAGAAGTCCTAAGATTACTATAACAATGGAAATTTTACTACAAGAAGTCAAAGTGTGCCTTTTGGCAGAAGGAAGTTACCTTCTTGGATCCAAGGAGAGGTACCATGTTGTATGAAATCTTTCTCCAACAACTCTATAAGTGTTGTTTGCAACTCCTCCAACTCCTTTGGTGAGGGCCAATAGATTGGTCTACTCATTGGATTACTCACTGGCAATAACTTGATCTTGAAGAGCATACCTTGATTGGAGGGTAATCCCTTTGGCAGATCATCCGAAAACACATCCACAAATTCTTGAATTATCCAATCAACCATTGCTTGATGAGGCTCTTGGCCCTCCTCAGATTATTCTTGTGCAATCGGCTTGATCCACACCACAAATATAAACTTATCTTCCTCCAAAGATTGCTCTATGGCTGCTTTATTAACAAATTTCCCTTCCAAGGACTCATCTCTCTTCCAAGCTTGCTCCATGGTTGCCTTCCTGGCAAATTTCCCATCTTGGGACTCATTTCCCTTCCAGATTTGCTCTATGGTTGCCTTCTTGACAAATTTCTCATCTTGGGATTGACTATTCTTAGGTGTCTTACTCAGAGGTGCCAGACAACCTAATTAGAAATTACTACCTTGGTGTTGTACTTGAATTTGTTGTCGGGTCCAATCAAATTGAACCTTATGACGTTCAAGCCAAGGTAGGCCTCATCAGAGGAGATCAAGATGGAAGAGGAGAAAATCAGGGCCATTATTGATTGGACTACTCCAAAGGATGCTACAAAAGTACGGGCATTTAATGGATTGGCTAATTTTTATTGATGGTTCATCCACTATTATGCTCATGTGGCTACATCATTGACTTAGCTCTTGGGGAAGATCTTGAACTTCCAATGGACCACCAAGCATGAAGAAGCATTCCAAAAGTTGAAACATATGGTGTCTTCAAGACCCATTCTTCAACCATATGATCCACAATTACCTTATGTGATTGATTTTGATGCTTCTAACATTGCAATTGGAGCCGTGTTGCAATAAGAATTTCCAGATGGACTACATCCCATTGCCTTTGTGTCTTGCCGGCTAAATATGGTTGAAAAAAATTACTCTACTCAAGATCAGGAACAACTTGCAATGGTATATGCCACCAAGCTATAGAGGCATTATCTCTTGGGGAAACAAGTGATCATGCAAACTTATCACAAACCATTGTTGTAGACCTTACACTTGGAACACACGAAGACTCAACATTATTGATGGGAGAAGTAATTCCAATTGTTTGACATTAAATCTAAGTATAAACCAGGTTGGTTCCATATCATCCTTGATGCTCTATCACGATGATCTGATTTGAAGTCTCTTCCTTTCATGATGGCAGTGTTACAATAGTGTCAATTGACTCTAAGGTCCAAAACAAGTTTCAATTAGCTCTACAACAAGATCCCTTCTTCCAAATGGTACATGGTCGTCTTACAACATGCGACAAGGAATATAACACCTTCTCCTTCAAGGAAAGCCTTCTATTCCATGACGATCGGATCTATGTTCCAGCCAAAGGTGATCTCCGACTTGTGTGCCTTCAAGAAGCCCATGATTTACCAATAGTTGGTCACATGGGTGTGGACAAGACCTTGGGTACCCTCCAACGCCAATGGTGGTGGCCCAACATGGCATGAGATGTTTGGGAGTTTGTCCAATCATGTGAGAGTTGCCAATGCAACAAGGCCAATAACCAGAAACCGAGTGGACTCTTTCAACCACTCCCCATTCCATCTACTCATTGGGAACATATGAGCTTAGATCTCATCACCTCTTTGCCCAAGACAAAGCAAGGTCATATAGCAATTGTGGTGTTTATGAATAAGCTTAGTAAGCAAATCCATTTGGCATCCATGGTTGATATTGTGGATACTCAAACCTTAGCACAAATCTACTTTGACAATGTATTCAAGCATCATGGGATGCCGCATGTACTCATATCCAATTGTGATCCTTGCTTCATTGGAAAGTTTTGGCAAACACTCTTCCAAATACTCGGCACTAAGCTTGCTTTGTCCACAGCCTATCAACCTCAAATTGATGGACAAACTAAATGTACAAATTGCATCTTGGAAGATATGCTTTGTGCCTTTGTCAACATTCACCATACCAATTGGGATGAATGTCTTGTAGCTATGTAGTTTGTATATAATAATTATAACAATATGGAGTTTAGCGACAAAGTTAGTCGGGCTTACAAAGTAGCACATAAGACAAATTAGCCTAGAATATTCCAAAAGTATCTAGGAAGCTTCCCGGCTAGCTTAGCTTGCACCTCAAGTAAATAGCTTCTAGAAGGAAGCTTCTAGAAGCTTCTAACTAACTTAGCTTGCACGCCAAGTAGGCGGCTTCTAGAAGGAAGTTTCTTGAGAAACTTCCTAGTTAACTTGGCTTGCACTCTAAGAAAGTGGCTTGAGGAAGCTTCTTGAGAAGCTTCTCAAGGGCCTTGTATGCTACCTATAAATACCAAAGCCAAAGCTCATGCTAGGTATTCGGAGTTTTCCCACATTCAAGTTTCCCAATGTGAGTTTCCATTCTCCTATTTCTCTCCTCGGTCTTGATCTTTTACATTGGTATTAGAGTAGGAATGGGATGGATGGAATTTATGGACCACCAAATCCACTTCCACCAAACCATTGGGATTTTCATGTCTAGATATTACCCAAGCATCGCTTCACACAATTCATCACCTCACGCTTTGGGCAAGATTTTCTACATATGATCACCGTGTTTGAGGGACCCTTGATACTTGCGGTTGTCACTTATAGAGAAAGGTGAATGTGTTGTACCTATGTGTTAATCAATTAGATAAATTGAAAGTAATAGGATAGAGTAGTAGCTATGGCAACAATACCAGACGTTATCCTTGCGATGCAACAACAAATTGAGCACCTTACTTGATTGTTGGGTGAACGAGACCAACAACAACGAGAACATATAGAGAGAGCGCTAGTCCGAGATGGAGAAGATTGTATTTGAGTTCCAAAACCCAAGGTGTTTGAAGGCAAGAATCTTTTGAGCACAGTGGAGAATTTTGTGTTTGATTGTGAATGTTACTTAAAAGCCACCAATCTTCAAGATGAATGGAAACAGATTCTCTTGGATTTTAGCCAATTGGATGGTGTTGCAAAACTTTGGTGGCAATTCCGAGTGGAGCAAGCTGAACGACAGATTGTTGCACCAATCTTGACATGGACAGAATTTAAGGATACAATACTTGGTCGATTTCAAATTATAAATGCCACCCAAGATGCATGAGATAAATTGGCAGAGTTGAAGCAAATTGGCTTAGTAAGAGGCTACATTACACAATTTCAAAATATCATCGTGCAAATTCCAAATATACAAGAAGGAGAAGTTTTGGATTGATTTGTGCGGGGATTGAAGTCATGAACCAAATTGGAGGTGACCATGCAAGAAGCCATGCAATTGGCTGAGCACTTTGATTCCTTGTTTGCAACAACTTGGTCTTGACCTCAACTTACACCAAGCTTACTAGTACAATACGCACGGGTGGAAGAACCAACAACAATGGAGATTGATGCTATCCAATGGAGGCCACTTGGTGTAGTAGATAAAGGAAGATTGTGAAAAAATGGAGGTTATTTTTATTGTCACTAAGTCGGATATCGCATTGTTGAATGTCCACTTAGGAATAGGCGACCTCGACAAGTTGTTGACATGGAGTTTGTGGAACCAAATGATCAAGGAAATGAAAAATCCCAATAGGAGATTTTGAGCCGCCTATTGGGAGCTTGATTAGTTCCAATGGGATTGAATGCTTGACCTATGCAAGTTTGCTTCACTTGTAAGGTACGATATCTAACCGGGGTTGTAGGATTTTGGTTGATTCTGGAAGTTCAAAGAATTGCATGTCTATGAAAGTAGCAAAAGAATTGGGTATTCTTATCAAGCCAATGATTGGAAGTAGTTTGATGATGGCGGATGGTAGAAAGGGTTTTGCATTCCGCACCTTGCATCCTATTACCTTCAACATTGGGAAGGAGTATTTGGAGTGTATGAGGTTTGTAGTGGCACCTCTACACTATGATATCATTCTTGGTCTACCTTAGCTTGAACATCATAAGGTTCAATTTGATGGACTCGATGCCAAATTCAAGTACAACACCAAGGCAGGAATTTCCAATTAGGTTGTCTTGCACCCTTAGTAAGACACCTAAGGATAGTTAGTCCCAAGATGGGAAGTTTGTAGAGAAGGTAGCCATAGAGCAAACCTTGAAGAGAGTGGAGTCCCAAGATGGGAAGTTTGCCAAGAAGGTAACCATGGAGCAAGCTTGGAAGAGAGATGAGTCCCTAGAAGGGAAGTTGTTTAGTAAAGCATCTATAGAGCAAGCTTTGGATGAAGATAAGTCTGTATTAGTAGTGTGGATCAAGCCGATTGCACAAGAACAATTGGAGGAAGGCCAAGAGCCTCATCAAGCAATGGTTGATTGGATAGTTCAGGAGTTTGCAAATGTGTTTCCGGATGATCTGCCAAAGAGATTACCCTCCGATCAAGGTACACCCTTCAAGATCAAGTTGTTGCCAGGGAGTACTCCAGTGAGTAGACCGATCTATCAGCTCTCACCAAAGGAGTTGGAGGAGTTGTGAACAACACTTATAGAGTTGTTGGAGAAGGACTTCATACAACATAGTACCTCTCCTTGGAGAGCACTGGTACTATTTGTTCCAAAGAAGGATGGAGGACTTCATTTTTGTATTGATTACCATGGGCTCAATAAGAAAACCATGAAGAATGCATATCCCTTGCCTCGGATTGATGATTTGCTTGATCAACTAAGTGGAGCACGCTAATTTTCCAAGTTGGATGTCCATAGCGGCTATTGGCAAATTCCTATTGATAGAGAGGATGTGCAAAAGACTGCCTTTCATACAAGGTATGGACATTTTGAGTAGAGATTTCTATCTTTTAGACTGACTAATGCTCTAGTAGTCTTCATGGATCAGATGCATTGGGTGTTGGATGGACGATTGGATCGGTCCATGCTGGTGTTCTTGGATGATATTTTAATTTATAGTAAGACAGAGGCAGAACATGTGAATCATGTGCGAGAAGTCCTAAGATGACTACAACAATGGAAATTTTACTACAAGAAGTCAAAGTGTGCCTTTTGGCAGAAGAAGGTTACCTTCTTGGGTCATCTCATCAGAGGGGATCAAGATGGAAGAAGAGAAAATCAAGGTCATTACTAATTGGCCTACCCCAAAGGATGCTATAGAAGTATGGGCATTCAATGCATTGGCTAGTTTTTACCGACGGTTCATCCATTATTATGCTCATGTGGTTGCACTATTGATTGACCTCTTGGGAAAGAACTTGAGTTTCCAATGGACCACCAAACATGAAGAAGCATTCCAAAAGTTAAATCATATGGTGTCTTCAAGACCCATTCTTCAACCATATGATCCTCAACTACCTTGTGTGGTTGATTTTGATGCTTCTAACTTTGCAATTGGAGCCGTGTTGCAACAAGAATTCCCAAATGGACTCCATCCCATTGCCTTTATGTCTCACCGACTCAATACGGCTGAACAAAACTACTCTGCTCAAGATCAAGAACAACTTGCAATGGTATATGCCACCAAGGTATGGAAGCATTACCTCTTGGGGAAACAAGTGATCATGCAAATTGATCACAAACCATTGTTGCAGACCTTACACTTGGAACACATGAAGAGTAGACATCATTGATGGGAGGAACAACTCCAACTATATGACATCTTGAGTACAAACCAGGTTGGTTCCATATCATCCTTGATGCTTTATCATGATGACCTGATTTGAAGTCTCTTCCTCTCATCACAACGGCAATTTCAACGGTGTCAGTTGACTCCAAGGTCCAAATGAGTTTCAGTCAGCTCTACACTAAGATCCCTTCTTCCAAATGGTACATGGTCACCTTACAGCATGCGATAACAAGTACAACACCTTCTCCATTAAGGAGGGCCTTTTATTCCATGAAGACCGGATCTATGTTCAAGCTAAAGGTGATCTTTGACTTGTGCGCCTTCAAGAAGCCCATGATTTACCCATCGTTGGTCACATGGGTGTGAAAAAGACCTTGGGTACCCTCCAATGTCAATGGTGGTGGCCCAACATGACACGAGATGTTCAAGAATTTGTTTGCTTGTGTGAGAGCTGCCAACGTAACAAGGCCAGCAACCAGAAGCCAAGTCGACTCCTTCAACCACTCGCTGTTCCATTTGCTTGCTGGGAGCATGTGAGATTGGATCTCATCACATCCTTGCCAAAGACAAAACAAGGACACACCACAATTGTGGTGTTTGTGGATAAGC
This sequence comes from Lunularia cruciata, assembly GCA_948567375.1. Classification (NCBI taxonomy): domain Eukaryota; kingdom Viridiplantae; phylum Streptophyta; class Marchantiopsida; order Lunulariales; family Lunulariaceae; genus Lunularia; species Lunularia cruciata. The sequence continues at coordinate 8,428,648 of OX419759.1, read as the reverse complement.
TTAGTAAGCAAATCCACTTGGCACCAACCTGTGATATCGTGGATGCTCCAACCTTAGTGCAAATCTACTTGACAATGTCTTCAAGCATCATTGGATGCCACATGTACTCATCTCCAACTGTGATCCTTGATTTATCGAGAAGTTTTGGCAAGCACTCTTCCAAATACTTGGCACCAAACTTGCTTTGTCCACGTCCTATCATCCTCAAACTGATGGACAAACTAAACGTGCAAATCGTATATTGGAGGATATGTTGCATGCCTTTGTCAATGCACACCATACTAATTGGAATGAATGTCTTGCAACTATAGAATTTACCTACAACAATTCCAAATAGACAAGCACCGGATTTTCTCCTTTCTTTCTCAATTTTGGCCAAGATCCGCTTGTTCTAGATTCTCTTCTTGCTCCTCCTCCATCTCAGGTTCCTCATACTTCCACATTCTTGACCACTATATCCCAATCTCTCCAACAAGCCAAGTCTCACTTCCTTGTTGCTCAGAATCACCAAAAACAATATGCGGACCACCATTGTCATAATCTCACCTTTGAAATTGGTGATAAAGTCATGCTATCCTCTAGTAACCTCCCTCTCCTACTTGATACCCAAGTTCGTAAACTTGCCCCTAATTGGATAGGACCCTTTGATATCACTCAAATTGTCTCTCATGTTGCTTATCGACTTGCATTGCCTTGTCACATGCGTATCCATCCTGTCTTTCATGTTTCCAAGTTGAAACCCTTTGTTCTTAACCCCTCTTCCTTTTCTTCTCGAGTCCAATCTCCCCCTCTTCGTATCCCTATCAATGTTCATGAGGAGTACGAAGTTGATTGCATCCTTGCACATTGCTATATTCAACAAGGCCATTGCCAACATACGGAGTACAAGGTCCTTTGGAAAGGGTATCACCTTCATGATGCCACATGGGAACCTTTTTCTCACCTCCAAAATGCAGAGACGGCCGGCCATCCATGAATTTGAAGCTTCACTTGCAATGAGGACGTCACCAACTAGTAGTGGGAGAATATGTAACAATATGGAGTTTAGTGACAAAGTTAGTCGGGCTTACGGAGTAGCACATAAGACAAATTAGACTAGAATATTTTGAAAGTATCTAGGAAGCTTCCCGGCTAGCTTAGCTTGCACCTCAAGTGAGTAGCTTCTAGAAGCTTCCATTTAACTTAGCTTGCATGCCAAGTAGGCGGCTTTTAGAAGGAAGCTTCTTGAGAAGCTTCCTAGTTGACTTGGCTTGCACTCTAAGAAAGCGGTTTGAGGAAGTTTCTTGAGAAGCTTCTCAAGGGCCTTGTATGCTACCTAGAAATACCAAAGCCAAAGCTCATGCTAGGCATTTGGAGTTTTCCCACATTCAAGTGTCCCAATGTGAGTTTCCATCTTCCTATTTCTCTCCTTGGTCTTGGTCTTTTACAATAATTCAAAATAGGCAAGCACTAGATTCTCTCTTTTCTTTCTGAATTTTGGCCAAGACCCATTTGTTCCAGATTCCCTTCTTGCTCTTCCTTTGTCTCATGTCCCTCATACTTCCACCTTCTTGACCACCATCTCTCAATCCCTCCAACAAGCCAAATCTCATCCCCTTGTTGCTCAAAATTGATAGAAACAATATGCGGATCACCATCGTCATGATCTCAGCTTTCAAGTTGATGATAAGGTTATGCTTGCATCCAATAACCTCCTTTTCCCACTTGATACCCAAGTTTTTAAACTTGCTCTTAATTGGATAGGACACTTTGATGTCACCCAAATTGTCTCTCATGTTGCTTATCAACTTGCCTTACCTTGTCATATGCACATCCATCTTGTCCTTCATGTTTCCAAGTTGAAACCATTTGTCCCTAACCCCTCTTCTTTTTCCTCTTGAGTCCAACCTCTCCCTCTTCCTGTCCCTATCAATCATCATGAGGAGTACAAAGTTGATTGTATCCTTGTGCATCACCACATTCAACAACATACTGAGTACAAGGTCTTTCGGAAAGAGTATCCCCTTCATGATGTCACATGGGAACCTCTTTCTCATCTCCAGAATACACAATGGGCCATCTAGGAGTTTGAAGCTTCATTGGCAATGAGGACATCATCAACTAACGGTAGGAGAATATGTAACAATATGGAGTTTAATGACAAAGTTAGTAGAGCTAACGAAGTAGCAAATAAAAAAATTAGCCTAGAATATTCAGAAGTATCTAAGAAGCTTCAAACTTTTGGGTTCAAGCTTCAAGCTTCTTGGGAAGCTTCTTGGCTAGCTTAGCTTTCATTTCAAGTAGGTAGCTTCTAAAAGCTTCCAATTAGCATAGCTCGCATGCCAAGTAAGTGGCTTCTAGAAGGAAGCTTCTTGATTAACTTGGTTTGCATTCCAAGAAAGCGGTTCAATGAAACTTCTCAAGAGCCTTTTAGGATCTCTATAAATATAAGAGCTAAAACTCATGCTAGGCATTTGGAGTTTTCCCTCATTCAAGTGTCCCAATGTGAGCTTCCATTCTCATATTTTTCTCCTTGATCTTGGTCTCTTACATGTTAACAACGCAACCACCTGAGCATAGTAGTGGGCTAGTTAGTAATGGGATTGATTTTCTCTTCTTCCATCTTGATCTCTTGTAATGAGACTTTATGATAGACCTTAATTTCCTTCTACCAAAATGTACACTTTGACTTTGACTTCTTGCAATAAAACTACCATTGACGTAGTCATCTAAGGACTTCTCATATCTAATTCTTGTGTTCTACCTCCATCTTAATATAGATTAAAATATCATCCAAAGACACCACCACCATTATTGATTTAATAGCTTGTCCAACACCAAATATATTTTATCCATGAAAACTATTGAAACATAAATGATCCCAAAGGTAAAACTCTCTACTCAAAATACCCATACCTTGTATGAAAGCTAGTCTTTTGCACATGCTCCTTATCAATGGGAATCTATTAATAGCTACTTTGAAGATCTAACTTGGAGAAGTATTGTGCTCTACTCAATTGATCCAACATGTCATCAATTCAAGGCAAGTGATATGCATTTTTCACAATTTGTTTATTGAGGCCATGATAATCAATACAAAATTAAAGTCTTCCATCCTTCTTTGGTACAAAGAGTATTGGTGCTTTCTAAGGAGATGTACTATGTCATATGAAAGCCTTCTCCAACAACTTGGTCAATGTTGTTCAAAACTCTTCTATTTCCTTTGGTCTATAGATTGCCTCTATAAGAGCCTCTAGATTGGTCTATTGACAAGAGTACTACCTACCAATAGCTTGATATTGAAAGGCATACCTTGATCAAAAGGTAATCCTTTCTATAGAATAGATCATCTGGAAATATATATTAAAAGCTCTTGCACTATTTGATCAACCATTGTTTATTGAGGTTGTTTACCCTCAATGAATTCTCCTTGTGCAATTAGGTTGATCCACATAATAAAAATAAGAATATTTTTTCCAGAACTTACTCTATAGCTATTATACTAATAAATTTCTCATCCTGGGATTGACTATTCTTAGTGGTCTTACTCAAAGATGCTAAACAACATAATAGATAATTCTTACCTTCATGTTTTTGTACTTGAATTTATTATTGGGTCCAATCAAATTGAACCTTATGATGTTCAAACTAAGGAAGACCCAAAATGACATCATAGTGTAATGGAACTACTACAAACCTCATACACTCTAAATACTCCTTCCAAATCTTGAATGTAATTATAAAAGACCAAGATCAAGGAGAGAAATAGGAGAATGGAAGATCACATTAGGACACTTGAATGAGGAAAACTCCAAATGCCTAACATGAGCTTTGGTATTTATAGCAAGCATACAAGGCTCTTGGGAAGCTTTTCAAGAAGCTTCCTTGAGCTACTTTCTTGGAATGCAAGCCAAGTTAATTGGGAAGCTTTTCACAAAGCTTCTTTCTAGAAGTATAGTAAGCTAGTTGGAAACTTTTAGAAACTTCATTCTAGAAGCTACCTACTTGGGGTGCAAGCTAAGCTAGCCAAGAAGCTTCCAAAAAAGCTTCCTAGATACTTCTAGAATATTCTAGGTTAATTTGGCTCACTTGCTATTGTATTAGCCCTAATTAACATCATTGCTAAATCCATATTGTTTCATATTCTCCCATTGATAGTTGGTGATGTCCTTGTTGCCATTGAAGCTTCAAACTCTTGGATGGCCATTTGTGCATGGAGATGAGGAGGAGGTTCCCATGTGGCATCATGAAGGGAATACCCTTTCCAAAGGACCTTGTACTCCATATGTTGTTGGTGGCCTTGTTGAATGTGGCGGCACAAAGATTTGATCAGCTTTGTACTCCTCATGATCATTGATAGGGATGGGAAGAAGAGGAAGTTGGACACAAGAGGAAAAAGAAGATGAGTTAGGAACAAAGGGTTTCAACTTGGAAATGTAGAAGATAGGGTGGATGCGCATATGACAAGGCAAGGCAAGTCAATAAGCAACACAAGAGATGATTTGGGTGACATCAAAGGGTCCTATCCAATTAGAGACGAGTTTACAAACTTGGGTATCAAGTGGGAGGGGTAGGTTACTAGAGGAGAGCATGACCTTATCACCGACTTGAAAGGTGAGATCATGATGATGATGGTCTTTATAATGTTTTTGCTGATTTTGAGCAACAAGGAGGTGAGATTTGGCTTGTTGGAAGGATTGAGATATGGTGGTCAAGAAGGTGGAGTATGAGGGACATAAGACAGAGGTGGAGAAAGAAGGGAATTTTGAACAAGTGGATTTGGGCCCTTTTGAAATTGATGAAGAAAGGAGAGAATCCGGTGCTTACCTGCTTGGAATAATTGTATGCAAACTCTATAGATGTAAGATATTCATCCCATTTGGTATGATGGATGTTGACAAAGGCACGAAGCATATCTTCTAAGGTGCAATTTGCACATTTAGTTTTTTTTTTATTAATTTGAGGATGATAGGCCATGGACAAAGCAAGCTTGGGCCAAGTATTTAGAAGAATGCTTGCCAAAATTTCTTAGTGAATTGAGGATCATGATCAGAGATGAGTACATGAGGCATCTCATGATGCTTGAAGACAATGTCAAAGTAGGATTTGTGTCAATGTTGGAGCATCCACGGTATCAAAGGTTGATGCCAAATGGATTTTCTTACTAAGCTTATCCACAAACACCACAATTGTTATGTGACCTTGCTTCATCTTGGGCAAGGACATGATGAGATCCAAGCTCACATGTTCCCATCAAGTAGATGGAATGGAGAGTGGTTGAAGGAGTCCACTCAATTTTGGTTGTTGGCCTTGTTGTGTTGGTAGCTCTCACAAGATTGGACAAACTCTTGAACATCTTGTGTCATGTTGGGTCACCACCATTGGCATTGAAGAGTACCCAAAGTCTTGTCCACATCCATGTGACTAACTATTGGTAAGTCATGGGCTTCTTGGAGGTGCAAAAGTCAAAAATCACCCTTGGCCTGAACATAAATCTGGTTCTCACAAAATAGAAGGCCTTCCTTGAAAAAGAAGTTGTTGTACTCCTTGTTGCATGCTGCAAGACGACCTTATACCATCTGAAAGAAAAGATTTTGTTGTAAAGCGGTCTTAAACTCAAGTTGGACTTTGGAGTCAATTGATACCATTGTAATTGCCATCGTGATGAGAGGAAGAGATTTCAAATCAGGTCATTGTGATAGAGCATTAGGAATGATATGGAACCGATTGAGTTTATACGCAAGTTTGATGTCAAACAATTATAGTTGTTCCTTCCATCGATGATGTTGACTCTTCATGTGTTCCAAGTGTAATGTCTACAACAAGGGTTTGTGATTGGTTTGCATGATCACCTATTTTCCCAAGAGATAATGCCTCCATTCTTTGGTGGCATATACCATTGCTAGTTGTTTTTGATACATATAGAGAAATTCCTTTCTATGATGTTTAATTGGCAAGACACAAAGGCAATGGGATATAGCCCTTATGGGGATTCCTACTACAACATAACTCTAATGGCAAAGTTAAAAGCATCAAAGTCAATCATACAAGGTAGTTGAGGATCATATGGTTGAACATTGGTCTTGAAGACACCACATGTTTCAACTACTAGAATGCTTCTTCATGCTTGGTGGTCCATTGAAAGCTTGAGTTTCTTCCCAAGAGGTTGGTCAATGGTGATGCCATGTGCACATAATGGTGGATGAATTGTTAGTAAAAACTTGCCAATCCATTAAATGCTTGCACCTCTATGACATCCTTTAGAGTAGGCCAATCAATAATGGCCTTGATTTTCTCCTATTCAATCTTGATCCCTTCTTGTGAGATCTTGTGATCCAAGAAGGTGAGTTCCTTTTGCCAAAATGTACACTTTGACTTCTTGCAATAAAAATTCCATTGACGTAATCACCTTAGGACTTCCTGCACATGATTTACATGTTTTACCTTCATCTTGCTATAGATTAAAATGTCATCCAAGAATACCACCACATACCAATCTAATAGTCCATCCAACACCTGATACATTTGATCCATGAAGACTATTGGAGTATTAGTGATCCCAAAAGGTAAAACTCTCCATTCAAAATACCCATACCTTGTGCAAAAGGTAATCTTCTGCACATCCTCTCTATCAATGAGGATTTGCCAATAGCCGCTACAAAGATCCAACTTAGAGAAGTATCGTGCTCCACTCAATTAATCAAGCAAGTCTTCAATTCAAGGCAAAGAATATGCATTCTTCACCATTTGTTTATTGAGCCCATGATAATCAATATAGAAACAAAGTCCTCCATCCTACATTGGAACAAATAGTACTAGTTGTAAAAGATCAAGACCGAGGAGAGAAATAGGAGAATGGAAACTCACATTCAAATACTTGAATGTGGGAAAACTCCAAATGTCTAGCATGAGCTTCGGCTTTGGTATTTATAGGGTACATACAAGGTCTTTGAGAAGCTTCTCAAGAAGTTTCCTTGAGCCGCTTTCTTAGAGTGCAAGCCAAGTTAACCAAGAAGCTTCTTTCTAGAAGCTGCCTACTTGGCATGCAAGCTAAGCTAGTTAGAAGCTTCTAGAAGCTTCCTTCTAGAAGTTACCTGCTTGAGATGCAAGTTAAGCTAGTCAAGAAACTTCCCAAGAAGCTTCTTAGATGCTTATGGAATATTTTGGAATATTTTGGCTTATTCTCTATTTCACTATCCTTACTAACTATGTCGCTAAACTCCATATTGTTACATATTCCCCCACCGCTAGTTGGTGAAGTCCTTGTTGCCATTGAAGCTTGAAACTCTTGGATGGTTGTCTATGCATTCAAGAGGTGAGAAAGAGATTCCCATGTGGCATCATGAAGGGGATACCTTTTCCAAAGGACCTTGTACTCCGTATGTTGTTTGCATCCTCATTGAATGTGGTGATGTGCAAGGATATAATCAACTTTGTACTCCTCATGATAATTGATATGGACAAGAGGAGGAGGGGTTTGTACTTGAGAGGAAAAAGAAGAGGGGTTAGGATCAAAGGGCTTCAACTTGGAAACATGAAAGACAGGATGGATGCACATATGACAAGACAAGGCAAGGTGATAAGCAACAGAAGAGACAATGTGGGTAACATCAAAGTGTCCTATCTAATTAGGGGCAAGTTTAAAAACTTGGGTATCAAGTGAGAGGGGTAGATTACTAGAGGATAACATAACTTTATCACCGAATTCAAAGGTGAGATCACAAGAATGGTGGTCTGCATATTGTTTTTGATGATTTTGAGTAACAAGGAGGTGAGATTTGGCTTGTTGGAGAGATTTGGAGATGGTGGTCAAGAAGTTTGAAGTATGAGCAACCTAAGATGGAGAAGGAGCAAGAAGAGAATCTGGGACAAGCGGATCTTGGGCAAAATTGAGAAAGAAAAAAGAAAATTTGGTGCTTGCTTGTTTGGAATTGTTGTAGGTAAATTCTGTAGTTGCAAGACATTCATCCCAATTGGTATGGTGGACATTGACCAAGGTATGCATTATACCTCCGAGGTGCAATTTTCACATTTGGTTTGTCCATTAGTTTGAGGATGATAGGTTATGGACAAAACAAGCGTAGTGTTGAGTATTTGGAAGAGTGCTTGCCAAAACTTCCTAGTGAATTGAGGATCACAGTCGGAGATGAGTACACAATGGCATCCCATGATGCTTGAAGACATTTTCAAAGTAGATTGTGCTAAGGTTGGAGCATCTACAATATCAACGGTTGGTGCCAAGTGGATTTGCTTACTAAGCTTATCCAGAAACACTACGATTGAGAGGTGTCCTTGCTTTGTCTTGGGCAAGGATGTGATGAGATCCAAGCTCATGTGTTCTCATCAAGTGGATGGAATGGAGAGTGGTTGAAGGAGTCCATTTGGCTTTTGGTTGTTGGCCTTGTTACGTTGGCAGCTTTCACACAATTGGACAAAGTCATGAACATCTTGTGTCATGTTGAGCCACCACTATTGCCATTGGAGGGTACCCAAGGTCTTATCCACACCCATATGACTAGCTATCAATAAATCATGGGCTTCTTGAAGATGCAAAAGTCGGAGATAATCTTTGGCTAGAACATAGATCTGGTCCTCAGGAATAGAAGGCCTTCCTTGAAGGAGAATGTGTTGTACTCCTTGTCACATGCTGTAAGACGACCATGTACCATTTGGAAAAAAAGGATCTTGTTGTAGAGCTGACCAAAACTCGTTTTGGACCTTGGATCAATTGCCACCATTGTAATTGCCATTGTGATGAGAGGAAGAGACTTCAAATGAGATCACCATGATAGAGCATCAGGGATGACATAGAACTGACATGGTTTGTACTCAAGTTTGATATCAAACAATTGGAGTTTCTCCTCCCATCGATGATGGCGACTCTTCATGTGTTCCAAGTGTAAATTTTGCAACAATGGTTTGTGATCGGTTCACATGATCACTTGTTTCTCTAAGAGATTATGCTTCTATACTTTAGTGGCATAGACCATTGCAAGTTGTTCTCGATCTTGAGCAAAGTAATTTCTTTCAGCTATATTTAGTTGGCAAGACACAAAGGCAAATAGATGTAGTCCACCCGGGAATTTGTATTGCAACACTACTCCAATTGTAAAGTTAGAAGCATCAAAATCAACCACACAAGGTAGTTGAGGATCATATTGTTGAAAGATGAGTGTTGAAGACACCATATGTTTCAACTTTTGGAATGCTTCTTCATGCTTGGTGCTCCATTGGAAGCTTGAGATCTTCCCCAAGAGGTCAGTCATTGGTGCAACCATGTGAGCATAATAATGGATGAACCATTGGTAAAAATTGGCCAATCCATTAAATGTCAATACTTCTGTAGCATCCTTTGGAGTAGGCTAATCAATAATGACCTTGATTTTCTCCTCTTCCATCTTAATCCCTTCCAATGAGATCTTGTGACCCAAGAAGGTGACCTCCTTTTGCCAAAAGGCATATTTCAATTTCTTGCAATAAAATTTCCATTGTCGTTGTCATCTTAGGACTTCTCACACGTGATTCATATGTTTTGCCTTTGTCTTGCAATAGATCAAGATATCATCCAAGAACACCACCACATATCGATGCAATAGTCCTTCCAACACCCAATGCATCTGATCCATGAAGATAGTTGGAGCATTAGTGAGCCTAAAAGGTAGAACTCTCCACTCAAAATGTCCATACCTTGTGCAAAAGGTAATCTTTTGCACATCTTCCTTATCAATAGGGATTTGCCAATAGTTGCTACAAAGATCCAACTTGGAAAAGTATTGTGCTCCACTCAGTTGATCAAGCAAGTCATAGATCTGAGGCAAGAGATATGTATTCTTCACTATTTGCTTATTGAGCCCACAATATTCAATATAAAAATGAAGTCCTCCATCCTTCTTTGGAACAAATAGTACTAGTGCTCCCCAAGGAGAGGTACTATGTTGTATGAAGTCCTTCTCCAACAACTCTAGAAGTGTTATTCGCAACTCTTCCAACTCCTTTGGTGAGAATTGATAGATTGGTCTACTCATTGGAGTACTCTCTAGCAATAACTTGATCTTGAAAGGCATATCGCAATTAGAGGGTAATCCATTTGGCAGATCATATAGAAACATGTCTGCAAACTCTTGAACTATCTGATCAACCATTGCTTGATGAAGCTCTTGGCCCTCCTTAGATTGTCCTTGTGCAATTGGCTTGATCCACACCGCAAATACAGATTTTATCTTCCTCCAAAGCTTGCTCTATGGCTGCTTCACTAAAAAACTTCCCATCTAGGGACTCATTTGTCTTCAAAGCTTGCTCCATGGTTGTGCTCTTGGTAAACTTCCCATCTTGGAACTCATCTCCCTTCAAAGCTTACTCTATGGCTACCTTCTTGACAAACTTCCCATCTTGGGAATGACTATTCTTAGGTGTCTTACTCAGAGGTGATAGACAACCTAACCAAAAATTTCTACCTTGGTGTTGTACTTGAATTTGTCATTGGGTCCAATCAAATTGAACCTTATGACGTTCAAGCCAATGTAGACCTAGAATGATATCATAGTGTAGAGGTGCCACTACAAACCTCATACACTCCAAATACTCCTTCCCAATCTTGAAGGTAACAAGATGCAAGGTATGGAATGTAGATCCCTTTTTACCATCCGCCATCATCAATCTACTTCCAATTACTAGCTTGATAGGAATACCCAATTCCTTTGCTACTTGCATAGATATGCAATTCTTTGAACTTTTAGAATCAACCAAAATCCTACAACCCTGATTAGATATCATACCTTGCAAATGAAGTAAACTTGCATAGGTCAAGCCTAAAATCCCATTGGAATTAATCAAGTTCCCAATAGGTGGCTTGAAATCTCCTTTTGGGATTCCTTGTTTCCTTGATCATTCTGCTCCACAAACTCCATCTGAGAAACTTGTTGAGGTTACCCATTCTTGAATGGACATTCAACAATGCAATGTCCAAATTGGCAACAAAAAAACAACCACTATTTTGTCATAGTTTTCTCTCTATCTATAGTGCTAAGCGGCCTTTGTTGAATGGCATCAATCTCCATTGGTGCTGGCTCTTCCACCCATGTGTAGTGTATCAATAGGTTCTGTGGAGGTCAAGGTCAAGACAAAGTTGTTGCAACCAAGGAATCAAAATGTTTGGCCAACCACATGGCTTCTTCCAAGTGTTGTGGCTCTCACATGGTTACCTTTAACTTGGTTCTTGACTTCAAGCCCCTCACAAATCAATCCAGAGCTTCACCTTCCAAGATATTTAGAATTTGCATGATAGTGTTCTAGAATTGCATGATGTTACTTCTTATAGAACCAATCTGTTTCAATTCTACCAACCTATCTCATGCATATTGTGTGGCATTTATAGCTTAGAACCAATTAATTATTGCCTTTTGAATTTTGCCAATATCAAGATTGGTGTAACAATTTATCTTTCTACTCGCTCCACTCAGAATCTCTACCATAGCTTTGCTACTCCATCCAATTGGCTAGAAGCTAAGAGAATCTACTTTTGCTCATCTTGTAGATTAGTAGCTTCAAGATAACTTTCACAATCAAACAAAAAATTCTCCACTACACTCAAAAGACTCTTGCCTTCAAATACCTTGGGTTTAATGAATCAAATTTGATCTTCTCCTTCTTGAACTGGTATTCTCTCTATGCACTCTTGTTGTAAAAGATCTTGCTCATCCAACAATCAAGTAAGGTGCTTAATTTTTTGCTGCATAACAATGATAAGGTTGAGCATTACTGCCATGGTTGCTACTCTATTATGCCACCCCTAATCTATCTAATTTATCAACACATAGAAGCAGCACATCGACCATTCTCCATAAGTTACCATTGGAAGCACCAAGGGTTCCTCAAATATGGTGATCATATACATAAAATCTTATCCAAAATGTGAGGTGATGAATTACATGAAACAATGCTTGGGTAGTACTTGGACATGAAAATCCCAATGGTTTGCTGGAAGTGGATTTGGTGGTCTATAAATTCCATCCATCCCATTCCTACTCTGATACCAATGTAAAAGATCGAGACCGAGGAGAGAAATAGGATAATGAAAACTCACATTTGGATACTTGAATGTGGGAAAACTCCAAATGCCTAGCATGAGCTTTGGCTTTGGTATTTATAGGTAGCAAGTAAGATACAAGGCCTTTGAGAAGCTTCCTTGAGCCACTTTCTTAGAGTGCAAGCCAAGTTAACTAGGAAGCTTCTCAAGAAACTTCCTTCTAAAAGTTGTCTAATTGGCGTGCAAGCTAAGCTAGTTAGAAGTTTCTAGAAGTTACCTGCTTGGAGTGCAACTTAAGCTACTTGAGAAGCTTCCCAAGAAGCTTCCTAGATGTTTTTGGAATATTCTGGACTAATTTGGCTTATTCTGGACTAATTTGACTTATTCTCTACTTTGTTAGCCTTACTAACTATGTCACTAACTCCATATTGTTATATTAGTGCTTCTTAAGGAGATGTACTATGTTGTATGAAATAATTCTCCAAAAACTCCATAAGTACTGTTCAAAACTCCTCTAACTCCTTTGGTGAGAGCCGATAGATTGATCTACTCACTAGGTTACTCATTGGCAATAATTCAATCTTGAAGGGCATACCACGATCGGAGTGTAATCCCTTTGGCAGATCACCCAAAAACACATCCGCAAACTCTTGAACTATTTGATCAACCATTGCTTGATGAGGCTCTTGACCCTCCTCAAATTCTCCTTGTGTAATCTGCTTGATCCATACCGTGAAAACAAACTTATCTTCCTCCAAAGCTTGCTTTATAGCTGCTTCATTGACAAACTTCCATCTTGGGACTTATCTTCCCTCAAAGTTTGCTCTATGGCTACTTTCTTGACAAAAATCCGATCTTGGGACTAATTATTCTTAGGTGTCTTGCTCAAAGGTGCCAAACAACCGAATCAAAAAGTCCTATCTTGGTGTTGTACTTGAATTTATCATTGATTCTAGTCAAATTGAACATTATGATATTCAAGCCAAGGTAAACTCAAAATGACATCATAATGCAAAGGTGCCACTACAAACTCATACACTCCAAATACTCCTTCCCAATCTTGAAGGTAACAAGATATAAGGTACAGAATACATAACCCTTTCTACCATCCGCCATCATCAATCCACTTCCAATTATTGGTTTGATAGGAATACTCAATTCTTTTGCTAATTGCATAAACATATGATTCTTTGAACTTCTAGAATCAAGCAATATACTACAACTATGATTAAATATCATACCTTGCAAGTGAAGCAATGTTATATAGGTTGAGCCCTCAATCCCATTGGAACTAATCAAGTTTCTAGTAGGTGGCTCCAAATCTCCTACTTGGATTCCTAATTTTCATGATCATTTTGCTCCACAACCTCCATTTGGGCAATTTATTTTGATTGCCCATTCTTGAGTGGACATTCAACAATATGATGTACAATTTGGCAACAATAAGAGCAACCACCAATTTGCCATAATCTTTCCAAATCCATTGTACCAGGTGGCCTTCATTAGATGGCATTGATCTCCATCAGTGTTGGCTCCTCCACATGTGTATAATGTGCTAGTTGATTTTTTGAAGGTCGAGGTCGAGACTAAGTTGTTGCAACCAAGGAATCAAAGTGCTTTGCTAGCTGCATGGCTTCTTCCAAGTATTTTGGCTCTTGCATAGTCACTTCTAATTTGGTTTGTGACTTCAAGCTCCTCACAAATCAATCTAGAGCTTCACCATATATTCTATCTAGAATTTTCATAATGATGTTATGGAATTGCATGATGTAACTTCTTACAAAACCAATATGCTTCAACTCTGCCAACTTATCTCGTGTAGCTCGTGTGGCATTTATTGCTTGGAATTGCCTAATTATTGCACCCTTGAATCTTTCAATGTCATGATTTGTGCAACATATTTCCTTTCAGCTTGCTCCACTCCAAATCACCACCATAGCTTTGCTGCTCCGTCCAATTGGCGTGAAGTTAAGAGAATTTGTTTCCATTCATCTTGAAGGTTTGTAGCCTCAAAATAACATTCCCAGTCAAATACAAATTCTCCATTATGTCCAAGAGATTCTTGCCATCAAGTACCTTTTGTTTTGGAAATTGGATTTGGTCCTCTCCTTCTTGAAATGTGCTCTCTTTATGTGCTCTTGTTGTTGCTGGTCTCGCTCATCCAACAATTGAGTAAGGTGCTCAATTTGTTATTATATAATAATGATAACCTTAGATATTGCCACCATGATTACTAGTTTATCACACTACTCCCAATTTATTTAATTTACTAACACATAGATGCAACATATCCACCGTTCTCCATAAGTTACAAACAAAAGTTCCAAGGGTTCCTCAAACAAAGTGATTGTATTTAGAAAATTATGCCCAAAATGTGAGGTAATGAATTGTGTAAAATGATGCTTGAATAGTACCTAGACGCAAAAATCCCAATGGTTTGGTGGAAATGGATTTGATGGTCCAAAAATTCCATCCATCCCATTTTTGTTCAAATACCAATGTAAAAGACCGAGACCAAGGAGATAAATGGGAGAATGGAAGATCACATTGGGACACTTGAATAAGGGAAAAATCCAAATGAGCTTTTGCTTTGGTATTTATAGGGAGCATACAAGGCTCTTGGGAAGCTTCTCAAGAAGCTTCCTTGAGTCACTTTCTTGGAGTGCAAGCCAAGTTAATCAAGAAGTTTTTCAAAAAACCGTTTACTTGACGTGCAAGCTAAGCTAGTTTGAAGCTTCTAGAAGCTACTTACTTGGGATGCAAGCTAAGCTAACCAAGAAACTTCTTAAGAAGCTTCTTAGATACTTTTGGAGCATTTTAGGCTAATTTGGTTTACCTACTAATGTGTTAGCACTAACTAACTTCATTGCTAAATTCCATATTGTTACAATAATAGAATATGAGGTACAAAATACAAAACCTTTTTTACCATCCTCCATCATCAATATATATTAAATTATAATAAATATATATTAAATGATGATAGTCAAAGGATAAAAGTCTAATATTACTTTTGAGTTCTATAGAAACATTATTTATCTAGTAAAAGTAAGGAAAGAAGTACTTAATAATCAATCACAAAGACCAAGAACCAAATAAATTTCTTGGTTGCTAGATATAATCCTTCACCTTGGTAAGGTATTAATGTTATTTATTTGTAGAGCTACCATGTTGATACCATGTTGTTTATTAAGCAAAAAATATTTTTTAACCTCAAAGTTTATTTATCTTGAATTAAACCCTTTTGAAAGCATAGAAACATTAAATAAAGCTAATTAATAAAACCAAAAATTCATGCAAAATACATAAGCATTAAGGACATGCATCTTTATATTTATTTGCACCAAATTTTTTTATAGAAGTATCTTAACAATAAATCTTAAAGCCTTAATTTGAGTATTTTTTCTTAACAAAAAGAAAGCCTTAAAGCTCCAATTTGAGTATTGTTTCAAAATTAAGAAATTTCTATATCAAGGCATGACATACATGAATCTCACTTCTCAAAATTAGCTTTCAAGAATAACATGTATGAAGAAATGCCCAAAATCCTCTAATTTTTCAAGATTTTAAAATAAAACTAAAATTCTATATCAAGGCATGTGCATGGATCTCCCACATCAAGCATGGGCTTCAAAGATTATAAACTTTTGGAATTATTTTACATATGGTAAAATAGAATGGAATTTAAATGAGGTCCAAGCAAAGGTAAGCATTCACATGTGTGAGGTAAACCTAAGGGATTACATATGCAAGCTAAATCTGAGCACCTACATATGCATAGTAAACCTAGACTATCATTTATACAAGGTATACCTATGCAATCACCTGTGCATGGCAAATATGTGAACCCACCTATACCTAGCAAAAACAAGTACACACTTATGCATTGCAAAACTAGGCACATATTTATGCATGGCAAACCTAAGTATAACCTAACCTAACCTAACCTAAGTATAGACCTGTTAACTCCATTTATTTATGCTCATCTATGTAAAGAAAACATAAGCACTTAGTTATTGTGGTGCACACCTTTCAACAAAATCTACAATTTTGTCTTGTTTTCTTTTTTAGGTTAGGATATGATAGAATATTTTCATGTTAGGAGAAGGAAACCTTTTGTTTGGTTATTCTTTGGATTTATCTTTTCACATAGCAATGTACCAAGAACTTGGGTATAAAGAGTCTTTTCTACTAGTTAGTACTAAGAAGAGTCTTCAACCCCGATGGAATATTATTACATGCACTTTGATGCTAATATTTTCTTGATTACATGTCCAATGTCATGATCTTCATCTCATTAAAATTGTTATCTCAAGGCCTTTCATTGAAAAAAAAATCATAGCATTTGGAGGTCATATCAAAAGTACAAGCATTTGAAGTTTCAAAATTCCCAAAGGTTTGTATAGACCTTTCGAAGAAGGCCTTTGAAATTGTAAATCCTTGAGGGAGGAGTGCCTTCAGAGTTGTAAAAATCTTTGGAGTTGAACAGACCTTTGTACTTGTAAATACCTTTGGGAATGAAGGACTTCAGATTCGTATAGACCTTTAAGGATGAAGGCATCCAGAGTTGAACATGCCTTTGTAGTTGTAAATACCTTTGGGAAGGAAGGACTTCAGATTTGTATAGACTTTTAAGGATGAAGGCATCCAGAGTTGAACATGCCTTTGTAGTTGTAAATCCATTTGGGGAGGAAGGCTTTTAGAGTTGTATGGACCTTCAGGTTGGAAGGCCTTCAAATTTTGACAAACCTTTCTATTTTAAATACCTTTGGGGAGGCAAGCCCTTGGAGTTGAAAAAACTTATGTAATTGTCACCTTTGGAGTTGTAAATTTGGAGAAGACCTAACACCTTCTATGACACATGTAAGGTGCCTAATTTACCTAGATATTTATGCTTAGCATAAGATAAATTATAATCAAATTCTATAGTGTATATGTAGGAAGAAGAACTTTGGAGTACTTTCACAATTAGATCCCTTTGGAGTTGAGCTAGAGAAAAGATTCAATGCTTAAGTCCATTATAAATTGAGTTCACTTTTTCATAACCAAGTTCTTTGTTGTAGTTTGTTTGCATATTGACTATCTATTGAACATCTTTGTTGAGTAGTGGTGAGGAATCTTCATAGTAGGAACACAAGTGCTTGAGTGTAGAGAAACATTTATACTTGTTTGAAGTGTGTGATCCCTACGGTTTTGAAGGAGTGAAGTAGTGCAAGGATCAAAGATGAGTTGGAGCGTTGGCACTTACAAAATCAAAAAGCAAGAAATTTTGCCACAAAATCAAAAAGCAAGAAATTTTCTTGATACAAAGACTCAATTGGACTTGTCCTTTCTACTACACTAGTCTTCAGAGTCAAAGCCTTTAGAGTGAAGTGCCTGTTGGAGTGGAGTGAATGATAACCTTCAATAATAATTTGGAACCTACTTGTGGTGAAAGTAATCTTTATTTTCCCCTTTTCTATAGTGTGGCACAAGGAGTGACACCTCTTTTGGGAGTGTTTTTTTTCCAAAAAGTTAAATAGGAAATAATAAAAAAATTGCAAGATAGTGACACTTCTCTTTAATTCTAGCTATTTTTACATGTATCCTCAAGGGAACAACCTATTACTTACCATCCTATCACTCTTTGGTTGACATTAGATCACCATAATTATATGTTAGAAACTTAGGTGCACACCTCTACATGGAAAAACTAGTCCCATATTTATGCATGGCAAACGTAAGTACACATCTATATATGACATACATAAGTACTCTATCATAACAAAGTTATTTAAAAAAAACTAGTAGAGGCATATTTTTGAAATCTTTGCTTCTACCTTTTAGCATAGTAAATTATTATTTTTTCTTAAATTATTATTGGAAATAGTTAACTATAAGTAATGATTACAAAATTTTAGTAAGAAGACCACTTCATAAGGAAATACTATCTCTCTAGAGTATTCACCTTTATGAAACAACATAATATCTTTGGTTCTTAATAGTAGACAGCAAAGACTCAATGTTTTGCTACAAAGTAATCAAATTTATTTAGTAGAAAATAATATCCAAAAAGGAAGTAAAACATAGAAGCATATGCACAATATTGTATATTATTGATATTTATTCCACTAATATTAAAATACTGATTTATTTTTTACTTTGATTAAGTCTATTTTCATTAGGAAAACTACAATACCTTGAATTTAAGTACAAATAAGATGTAAATGATAAAGATTAACCAAGAATTTAGAAGAACCATATTCTCAAGAAGTAGAAGAGAGTTCTTGAAGAGGTTGAGGTTGTCAAGTCTATGTTTGACTAAATTGAAGGAAATATATAAGTAAATTAGCATAGATTTAGTGTAAAGTCTAAATTAGATATGCGAGTATATGAATACACCTCAACCATCACCACTATGCAAAATTTTCAATATTATTGTAAAAGTAAGATCCTAGATCCCACTTTGGATAACATATACAACCAAATTTTTTTAACTCCATATATTAAGAATATTCAGTATCTGCCTTAATATTCTAATTTATTGAGTGGAAAGTTTTGGTTTTATATGTTATTACAAAGTGGGATCTAGAACCCTATTTCTTGTACTAGTAACATTGACTAGTAATTTGAATTTGCATATAAAGAGATTCAACTTATAAGTAAAATTTATAAATGTTTACATAATAGAATTACATGATATATTTGGTCTTGAAGTTCATCTAGTCTAGATTTGATAATACTTGACCTAATGTTATCACCAAGTGAAAAGACTAAAAATATCAATTTAGGTCTTGAGGTTTTAAGTTGCTCATTATAGAATAGATTTAAATTTGTTACAAAGAATCAAGATAATTTTATTTTTGGTACTGGTTAAATAAAAATACTACTAAAAATATATTGTTATCTTTAAAGATTCCAACGGAAATAAAATTACATGTGATATCTGATCAGATATATACACTTTTTCAAGGAAACTTGTACTTTTTTATTTGCACATGCCTACTTTTGAAAAGAAAATAATTAGCACAGTTTGGAATAATTTAGTGATCAAATTAATTTATGTCAATGATATCCCGTTCTCATACAACTAGATATTGAAAACCATAGCTAACGGCTTCTCGATAGAAAAGTCAAAATTTCAAACGTGAATGAAACACCTCGCATTTCAGTCGTTGAAAACTTTCTACTCTAAAAATATATACACAACTATCGATCTAGTTATATAACTGACTCTATTGGGGCTTAGCCTCATGTTACCTTTTTTGCCCTCCCTTGTACGGCTTGATGATGGGAGTCTTCGTATCTTTCGTTTTTCCTAAGTGGTCGCCTTTCTTCAATTTTTCATAGTTAGACCTTACATCATAGCTAGCACTACGCTCCAATACAACGCAATGGGACAGCATCTTCCATTCATTAAAGGATTTCTGATGACTTTTGTTACCAGTACGCTCCAATACAACGCATTAGGACAGCATCTTCCACTCCTTAAATGACTTCTGATGACTTTTGTTAGCACTACGCTCCAATACAATTAATTAGGACAGCATCTTCCTCTCATTAAATGACTTCTGATGACTTTAATGTGTGGTCCTTGTCGGGTTGATGGGTCGCCCCTTCCTTCTTGTTATCCTATGCGGTCGGCATTTACGAGCTTTGACTTATGATGAAAATTGGATTTCTCAACTATTTCGTAAAAGCCAACAATACAAGTATTATTGGCTAATGGTATTAATTTGACGTCTACTCGTAGAAACAGGGAAATCCTCCTTTTAGATTTGATGCCCTGACAACTTCTCGTTACAACGTGGAACAGCAACGGACACTCACATGTTTTGCCGTGAGACGCGGCATCTAGAGTAGGCATAGACGACTTGCATCACCATTACACTTTGTGATACTCACATTCCATCCCTTAGCGCGTGCCTGATGAATATGACGACGCAGGGTACTGTGTGCAACTTCTGGATTTCTCGAAGGATAAGAAGAAGGATGGGAAGACACCGTCGTAAAGTGGACCATGAGTAGGCCACTATATCACATATCAATTTCAGATGTTTCTAGACCGACTTAATTAATCATGCATCCTTCGCAGGACTGTAGGACTTGAACCTACGGCATTAGGTTTCGGAGACCTACGTTTTGTAGTGCCTTATATTTACAGCCGTTAATGTGGAAGTCAGTATAGGACGTCAAATACTAATCGAAAATGTTAAATCGTTAATCGGAAAGGGGTAGGGAAGGTCTCCCGTTTACCATATCGATGACCTTTTCAGACAAGTAGGTTTCTGTGGGTACTCATGTAACAGAATTATTTAATTTTACAATTAATTATATTTAGATTTGTAATTTAATACCGTAATATAGGAATAAATATTCATATTACTCGTATTTGAATATTTAATAGTGTTTGCATTTACTATTCCCGATAAATTCTCGTGTTTATCTTAAGTTGGGTTCGAACCTCTCGAACAGCCCTTATGTGAAGAATCGCCACACTCTCCTCCCCACAAATAGCGCAAACCTACAGCCTATTTCGTGCGCACCATCGAGACTATCCTGGAAAGAGTTAACACCTCTTGCTCGCCAATAGAGTTACGAGAATAGTTTTGGAATAATAATAATAATATATTTGGTAATCTAATATATTGAAAATAATCTAATTTTCGTCCCAGATATATTACATATCAATAAAATTTATTTTATATATTTTTACTTAGTAGTATAATTATTTTTTATATGCATTTTCTTTGATTTAGAGTAAATTTTTTTTAATAGAAATAAAAATTTAAATAAAGTTTATTAGTTTAATTAAATTATAATAATAGAAAATAATTATATAAATTTGGATAACATAAGTTAGATGTTTTGAGGTCGCAATCAACTCTTTTTACCTTAAATAATAACTATTCATTTTAAATAAAATAGAAAATAGAAGATCATTTATAATAAAATTATATAAAATAAAAAATGAAATTCCATTTCAAGACCGTAAATGTTATTTTATTTAGAAACACATCGGGTCAATGAAAGTTGGGCATATGCGCCATGCTCTTATGGAGTACCAAATTGTCACAAGATCCTCACTACTCTGCATGCAATGGTATTGTATTTCTTGTTATTGATTAAATTTTGTTAATGATTAAATGAGCTCCATGTATCAAAGGATAGTCCGATACTGAGTGAGCTGCGGGAGAGTGTGGAGACAGGAGAGGAGAGTGAGAGAAGTGAGAAGATATCTATAATTTCGGAGTGCTCTCTAGCATATAGCACTCGAGTGAACAATTGATTCTCTTTGGTTTTCAATTTAGATTCCATTGGCACCTAATTGAAGACTATGGAGAATGGAGTAGAAAGTTATGCGGATTTTTAGCTTTTTTAGGATTTAGAGTGATTATTATACATTGAGAGTGATGGGTCTGGAATTTCCATTTTCAATTTCTTGGTTTTCATTATTAAGTTCCATGGGAATTCAGTTTGAAAATTTTGGAGATGGAAATTGAAAGTTATGAGAGTCTATAGATTTTAGGGTTTGGAGAGATTGTTTTCTTATGTGAATTGTGATGTGAGGGGTTGTGGTTTTGCAGATATGGGGAGATATGGAGAGGAGTAGCATGTGTTACTATCATTATTCTTGTGCTAGCCATGGCTACTCCTTCCCATGTGGGGTCGCCTAGAGTGGCTCGGGATACACCATGCCCGGTGTATCACCGATGCTTTACTTTGCAAGGGGTAAAGACCCATGTGCGAAGGATGTACAAGGACTATGATTGGACCACTTGGGATGCCCACGTGAGACGAGCGACCACATCGACTACAATGACATTAAGGATTACGCACGCTTCTTCTATCCCTTTGTTTATCGTTCCAGGGATACCGATCGAGTCGTGAGAGTGGTTAGCTTCACAGGCGGGTTGCATATTGGAGTTATTTGAGACTAGTTTTCCATGTCATCGTTTATTCCATAAGCTACCCTTCACACTCCATGATGAGGCTAGATAGGCTTTTTGCCTACCACTCGATTGTTTGACACGTGATCCCTTGGACGAGTTAGCATGGTTCCTATTCCTCTTACTCCCTCGATGGTGTTTTTGTTATGCTAGAGGAGGGCGTGCGGGGCAGAGAGAGGTAGCTGCTAGATTTTGTTGATTCAGAGCGGGGGATTGGGCGGCCCTTCAGGAGGAGTCTGTTAGGGCTACACGATTTAGGAGACAAGCATCGCCACAAGATACCACAGAGTCCACTCGATTACAACGGTGTAGGACATTGGGTCAGGCTAGAGAGTTTAGTAGATGGGTAGATATCTTTTATCTTCCATAAGGACACCATATCATATGGACCGGTGTTGCATATAGTGGAGAACCACACTCACAAGTGAGAAACAAAGAAGAAAATGGGTGTACCAAACTTAAGTGAGACCTAATCATTGTAGAAAAAAGTGGCTGGTGTGAGTCGGAATGCCCTATGCATGGTCAAGCTAGGATCTAAGAGCCTACACCCTTGTTGGAGCAAGAGTAAAAATATGCTCTAGTGGTCAGATGTAATACAAATAGCTAGACATATTATCTAAAGGTGAAAATTGGCTTGGTAACATCTGGAAGGATGTTATATATGATGGACTAAGTAGATCAAATAGAGGTATCACCAAAAGAGTACTTCTACTAATGGAGCAAGAGTTGAAAATAATCTAATTTGTTTGATCAATCAATGAGCTAAAGCACTTCACCTAACTTGATATGCGGAGTAGGTACAACAAAATCAAGATTATGGAGGAAGACATACACAAAATGGCCTTTCAAAGAATGTATAGTCACTTTGAGTATTTTGGTGATGCCATTTAGCTTCACCAACACTCCAACCACTTTCATAAGTTTGATGAATGACATATTTGATCCATACTTGGATAAATCTATCATAATTTTCCTTGATGACATCTTAGTCTATAATAGGATGATGACAAAGCACAAGCAACATGTACAAGAAGTCCTCAAGATTCTACGACAAAATCAACTGTATGCCAAAATCTCAAAGTGTGAGTTTGGCAACTGAAATAGACCTTTATGGCATAGAGTAAGTGCAAAAGGTACTCAAGTGTTAATAGATAAAGTAGAGGTCATTCAAAAATGGAGTGCTCTAGAAGATCAAAATCAACTCAAGAGTTTATCATGATTGATGAGATTTATCATCGATTCATCAAGAATTGTTCCAATGTTACACAACCCCTAATAGCACTATTGTGCAATGGAAAGAAGTGGATATGGGGAACCACATAAGAATTGACCTTTCAAGAATCAAAAAAATGCATTACTACATGCATCAATCTTGAAATAGTATGACCCAAAATGTCCAATCAAGTTGGCTATAGATGCATCAAGTGTAGCAATAGGAGTAGTCATGCAATAAGAGTAGCATGATGGATGGCACCCAATTGCATATTTCTCTTGTAAGTTGCTATAGGCAAAATGAAACTATCACACCATTGAATGTAAAAATTTGACCATTGTCCTTGCAACAAAGCATTGGAAGCACTATCTTGGTGAGAAAGGATTTGTAGTGGAGATAGACCACAAACATGTAGTCTACCTCAAGACACAAAAAGATCTTTCTTGTTGATAGATTCGGTGCGTAGAGTGGAAAAAATGGTTCAACATGATAATCACATATGTGGAAGGCAAGAAGCAACTTGCAAATGCATTCACCCAAATGCCAATGGCAAACAATTTGGTGGTGGAGGTCAAAATGAACCCTCAATTCTGGCCAAAGATTCTTACTGCTACAAAAATTGATCCATAGATTGTAGAAGCTCAATCATCCAAAGGTGTCACTACCACCTAAGGACTCACCTTTCATGATGGCAAGTTGTGGATCTTGGATCCCATGAATATAAGAACTAACATCCTAGCAAAATATCATGATTCTGCTATTGTAAGTCATGTTGGAGTAGACATGACCTTGGATGTAGTCAAATGCCATTATTATTGGCCCAAGATGAGCAATGGTGAGATGGAATAAATTCATAGATGCCTACTCTATAAAAGAATGAAGCTTCTTATCAAGACCCCATAAGACTCCTTCACCTCCTCCCCACTCCTACATAAGAATAGGAACAAGTAAGCATGAACTAGTTTGTAAATTGCCCAAGACCACCTCAAGGTTTGATTCCATTGTAGTCTTTGTTGACCAACTCAGCAAAATGATTCACGTGCATCCTACCACCAAGGATGTGATTGCTCCACAACTAGCTCAATCGTACTTAGATGCAGTCTTTTCTCACCATTGCTTGTCTTGAGTGCTCATAATTAGTAGTGGCACTCAATTCACTAGCTTGTTTTGGAGAACACTTTTTGGTTTCTTCAAAACCAAATTGGCCATGTCCATGACTTAGAGTGGGCTAATTGCACTATTAAAGATATGCTCTGGGGCTTCACCTTAGATGAGCAAGAGAGACAAGACACCTTACTTCCATTGGTGGAATTTGCGTACAATAATTCAATGAATGCATCCACATAGGTCACACTATGTTTCCTCATGTATGGAGAACATCATTTCACATCTTTGAGCTTGATGAAGATTCATCCAATGGCTACCAAGGTTGATGTTATCAACACTTTTGTTTCTCGATATCCAACAAGGTGTGAAGAATGCCAAGCATAGGTTACAAATCACCCAGAATCGATAGATGCAATATGCGAATGCACACCGCTAGCACATGGAGTTTAATGTTGGGATCAAGTTTGGCTGTCAAAAATCAACCTCACATTTAGTTGGTTCTTATAAGCTCAGATCTTGTTTTATTGGACCTTTTCACATTCTTTGTCAAATTGGCGCAATGGCTTATCACCTCAAGCTATTGTCAAGCATGAAGATCCATCCAATATTCAATGTCTCTTTACTATGCAGATATGCTCCACTTTCCTTCCATACAAGACATTTGACCTTGTCCAACACTTATTGATGGCATGGAGGAATATGATATCAAACACATTCTTCACAAATGCATCTGGGATAATCACCATATGCATGTGGAATATCTTGTACAATGGAAAGAGTACTCACTGTATGAGGCAACATGGGAGTAAATAGTCAACTTGATCCATGCATAAGGGTTAGTGAAATCTTTTGAGCAACAACTTTGCGACAAGGACGATTCATCTTAAAAGGAGAGACGTTTGTAATATGCATAATAGACATATTATCTAGAGATGAAAATTGGCTAAGTAACATCTAGAAGGATATTATGATGATGTATATATAATGGACTAAGTGATCAAATAAAAGTATCACCAAAAGAGTACTTCTATTATATAGGCTAGGAACCAAAAATAACTTGAAAAATTCAAAGTCAATGTTGAAGGTTTAAATGGATGAATTAGACTTAAAAATGTGCAGATTGCCCCCCACAATGGAGTAAGGGTTGGCCTTCCTTCCCTCCAAGTATATCTCATCAATAGCTTTCCAATGGTACCTCATCCATGTGATTTTGAGATTTCTATAAGAAGATTCTCTTTAGTCAAAGTTTGTTTGACCAATTAGGTAGGACCAGAACCAACATGTCAACCATACATACAACTAATATAAGGGTAGAACTTATTATATATTATATATATATAGAGCTAAGGATTATTATCATATATCACAAATCCATGCATTTAATCCAAGGATGGAGCTTCCTTCGAGGGAATCCTCTTTGCTATATAATAAAGACAAGGTGCTCCTTTGGGGTATTGGAGTATTGAGTGTGAAGCATGTGTTTCTCTCTTGTCTTTCTCTTGGAGAGTTCTCTTGTCCTCATAGTATTACACTCGAGGAATAGATAGGTCAACTAAGAGAGAATGTAGCATATGTTGACATTATTTGCTCCATCAAGGAAGATTGCAAACCTCTGGTCCAATCTGATGGTAGTGAAGAAAAGGATGGAAGGCCATCCTATGCCCATGGAGCTAGACCATCTCTTGTCTACCACAATAACACCCAAAGAGAAAATTATCCCTCCACCTCAATCACATAATTCTTTGGAACTAGCCTATCAACAACCACAAAATAGAAGGAAAGTAGGGGTGCTGAGAGAGTCCATGTAAAAGTTTGGAGTTTAGCGATAAAGTTAGTAGGGCTAACAAAGTAGCAAATAAGACAAATTCACCTAGAATATTCTAAAAGTATCTAGGAAGCTTCTTGGGAAGCTTCACGGTTAGCTTAGCTTGTGCTCAAGTAGGTAGCTTCTGGAAGCTTCCAACTAGCTTAGCTTGCATGCCAAATAAGCGACCTCTAGAAGGAAGCTTCTTGACAAGTTTCTTCATTAACTTGGCTTGCACTCCAAGAAAGCGGCTCAAGGAAGCTTCTTGAGAAGCTTCTCAAGAGCCTTGTATGATCCCTATAAATACCAAAGCCGACGCTCATGCTAGGTATTTGGAGTTTCCCTCATTCAAGTGTCCCAAGGTGAGCTTCCATTCTCCTATTTCTCTCCTTGGTCTTGGTTTTTTACATTGGTATTAGAGCAGGGATGAGATTGATGGAATTTATGGACCACCAAATCCATTTCCACCAAACCATTGTGATTTTTGTGTTTTGTAACACGCATTTGTGCATGTGTGTGGTATTGTGATATTTAGCTCGGTATTACAAGTACTTGACAGATATTATTTATATAGAGATAAAACATGGTTCTACATTAGTCATGATTAGATAAAGTTGGTCATAGCTAAGATAGAGGGGACCTTACTTTAGAGGAAGTAGAAAAGATGAGGACCATTATTTTGGATTCTAGTGTATTGACTTGGTATTATTCCTAGGTGTTTGGCTTTGAGGAAAGAGTTGAAAACTCTTGGGTCCGCAAGCCTTTTTGTTTTGGATTCTTCTATAGTCCAAGGATAGCCCATGTGAAGGAATCCTTGACTTAGTGGTTGGGTCAAGATAAGACCATATGCTTAGTGGAATATACGCATGTAAATGAATATTCCTTTCTACTTTTTGACTTTACTTGACTTTTAGTCTAGTAGCTTGAATTACTATGATAATTAGTAACTTTAGTGCCTAACTATTTCACAAGTATATAAACAAGGGGTGAAAAGATACTCATCATCCTTTCATTTGCAATTATCTCTCTCTCATTGAGTTCTTTAGTGAGGAATGTCTTGAGTCTTGGAGTGTTAGCCTTGGAGGAGTATGCTAGAGTTGGGTTCCTTGCCTTCTTAGTCCATGGTACGCTACAACAATAGCCATCAGAGGTTTATCCTGAGTGAGAGACAGGTCTGGTCACAGTTCAAGTATTACCCTATCATCATTTCACATAGTTCATCATCTCAGGCTTTGGATACATTTTGAATACAATCACCTTGTCCAAAGATTCCTTAGGACTTCCGGTTGTAACTTATGAAGAATGGTGGATGTGTTGCATCTATGTGTTGATAATAAGATAGATTGGGAGAGGTATGATAGATAGTAACCATAGTGTCAACGCTCGAGGTTATCATTATTATGCAACAACAAATTGAGCACCTTACTTGATTGTTAGATGAACAAGATCATTGACGACAAGAGCATGTAGAGAGAGTATCAATTCAAGAAGGAGAAAACCAAATTTGATTTCCAAAATCCAAGGTTTTCTAAGGCAAGAATCTTCCGAGGGCAATAGAGAATGTTTTGTTTAACTATGAATGTTATTTAAGGCTACTAATCAAGAGCAATAACACTTAATGTTATTTAAGGCTTATAATATTTAATATACTACACAACGGTGGAGGAGCCAACACCAATGGAGATTGATGCCATTCAATGGAGACCACTTGGCACTACAAATAAAGAAAAATTGAGACAAAATGGTGGTTGTTTCTATTATTGCCAAATTAGACATCATGTCACTAAATGTCCATTCAAGAATGGGTTACTTAGACAAGTTGCCCTAAAGGAGTTTGTGGAGCAAAATGATTACAAAAACAAGGAATCCCAATAGTAGATTTTGAGCCACCTATTGAGAACTTGATTAGTTCTAATGGGATTGAAAGCTTGACCCATGCAAATTTGCTTCACTTGCAAGGTATAATATCTGATCATAGTTGTAGGATTTTGGTTGATTTGGGAAGTTCAAAAAATTGCTTGTCCATGCAATAAGCAAAGGAATTACATATTTCTATCAAGCTAGTGATTAGAAGTAGATGGAGATGGCGGATGGTAGAAAAGGTTTGCATTCTGTACCTTGCATCATGTTACCTTCAAGATTAGGAAGGAGTATTTGGAGTGTATGAAGTTTGTAGTGGCACCTCTACACTATGATTTCCTTCTAGGTCTACCTTGGCTTGAATGTCATAAGGTTCAATTTGATTGGAACCAATGACAAATTCAAGTACAAACCCAAGGTAAGAATTTCTGGTTAGGTTGTCTAGTATCTCTAAGTAAGACACCTAAGAATAGTCAGTCCCAAGATGGGAAGTTTGTCAGGAAAGCAACCATAGAGCAAGCTTTGAAGGGAAATGAGTCCCAAGAAGGGAAGTTTGTTTGGAAAGCAACCAAAGAGCAACCTTTGAAGGGAGAGGAGTCCCTAGATGGGAAGTTTGTCAATGAAGCAGCTATAGAGTGAGGTTTGGAGGAAGATAAGTCTAATTTTGTGGTATAGATCAAGCTGATTGTACAAGAAGAATCTGAAGAGGATCAAGAGCCTCATTGAGCAATAGTTGAGCAAATAGTTTAGGAGTTTGCAAACATATTTGCGGATGATCTACCAAAGAGATTAACTTCCGATTGTGGTATGCCCTTCAAGATTGAGTTATTGCCAGGGAGTACTCTAATGAGTAGACCAATTTATGAGCTCTCACCAAAGGAGTTGGAGTAGTTGCAACTAATAGTTATGGAGTTTTTGGAGAAGGATTTCATATGACATAATACATCTCCTTGGGGAACACCGGTACCATTTGTTCCAAAGAAGGATGGAGGACTTCATTTTTGTATTGATTACCGTGGGCTCAATAAACAAATGGTGAAGAATGCATATCCCTTACTTCAAATTGATAACTTGCTTGATCAATTGAGTGGAGCATGGTGCTTCTCCAAGTTGGATCTTTGTAGTGACTATTGGCAAATCCTCATTGATAGGAAGGATGTGTAAAAGACTATCTTTTGCACAAGGTATGGGCATTTTGAATAGAGAGTTTTCCTTTTTGGGCTCACTAATGCTCTAGTAGTCTTCATGGATCAGATGCATTGGGTGTTGGATGGACTATTGGATCAGTATGTGATGGTGTTCTTGGATGATATCTTAATCTATAACAAGACAAAAGCAAAACACATGAATCACGTGAAAGAAATCCTAAGATGACTACAACAATGGAAGTTTTACTACAAGGAGTCAAAGTGTGCCTTTTGGCAAAAGGAAGTTACCTTCTTGCGTCACAAGATCTCATCAGAAGGAGTTAAGATCAAAGAGGAGAAAATCAAGGCCATTACTGATTGGCCTACTCCAAAGGATGGTACAAAAGTACAAGCATTTATGGATTGGCCAGTTTTTATTGACGATTCATCCATTATTATGCCCATATGACCGCATCATTGACCGACCTCTTGGGGAAGAACTCAAGTTTTCAATGGACCACCAAGCACAAAGAAGCATTCTAAAAGCTGAAACATATAGTGTCTTTGAGACCCATTCTTTAACCATATGATCCTCAACTACCTTGTGTGGTTGATTTCAATGCTTCTAACTTTGCCATTGGAGCCGTATTAATGCAAGGATTCCTAGACAGATTACATCCCATTGCCTCTATGTCTCACCAACTAAACATTATAGAAAGGAATTATTCTGATCAAGATTGGGGACAACAAGCAATGGTATATACCACCAAGGTATGGAAGCATTATCTCTTGGGGAAATAGGTGGTCATGCAAACTGATTACAAGCCATTGTTGTAAACATTATACTTGGAATACATGAAGAGTCGACATCATTGATGGGAGGAGCAACTATAATTGTTTGACATCAAATTAGAGTACAAACCCAATTGGTTGCATGTCATCCCTAATGCCTTATCATGACAACTTAATTTAAAGTCTCTTCCTCTCATCACAATGGCAATTACAATGGTAATAATTGACTCCAAAGTCCAAATTGAGTTTAAGATAGGTCTACAACAAGATCCATTCTTTTAAATGATACAAGGTCATCTTATAGCATGTGATAATGATTAAAACACCTTCTCCTACAAGGAAGGCCTTCTATTCCATGAGGACCAAATCTATGTTCCAGCCAAAGGTGATCTTTGACTTGTGCGCCTCCAAGAAGACCATGACTTACCAATTGTGAGTCATATGTGTGTAGACATGACCTTGGGTACCCTCCAATGCCAATGGTGGTGGCCCAACATGGCACAAGATATTTGGGATTTTGTTTGATTGTGTAAGAGTTGCCAATGCAACAAGGACAATAACCAAAAACCGAGTGGACTCCTTCAACCACTCCCCATTCCATCTACTCATTGGGAACATGTGAGCTTAGATCTCATCACCTCCTTGCCCAAGACAAAGCAAGGCCACACAACAATTATAGTGTTTGTGGATAAGCTTAGTAAGAAAATCCATTTGACACCAACGGTTGATAATGTGGATGCTCCAGCCTTGGAGTAAATCTATTTCAACAATGTATTCAAGTTTCACGGGATACTGCTTGTACTCATCTCTGACCATGATCCTTGCTTCACTAGAAAGTTTTGGCAAGCACTCTTCCAAATACTTGGCACCAAGCTTACTTTGTCCATGACCTATCATCCTCAAACTGATAGACAAATTGAACATGCAAATTGCACCTTGGAAGATATACTTTGTGCCTTCATCAACATTTACCAGACCAATTGTGATGAATTGTTTGCAACTATGGAGTTTGCATACAATAATTCTAAATAAGCAAGCACCAGATTCTCTCCTTTCTTTCTCAATTTTGGCCAAGGTCCACTTGTTCTAGATTCCCTTCTTGCTCCTCCTCCATCTCATGTCCCTTATACTTTCACCTTCTTGACCACCATTTCTTAATCCCTCCAACAAGCCAAATTTCATTTCCTTGTTACTCAAAATTAGCAAAAACAATATGCGTATCAACATCATCATGATCTCAACTTTCAAGTTGGTGATAAGGTCATGCTCTCATCCAATAACCTCCCTCTCCCATTTGATACCCAAGTTTGTAAACTTGCCTCTAATTGGATAAGACCCTTTGATGTCATCCAAATTGTCTCTCTTGTTGCTTATAGATTTGCCTTGCCTTATCATATGCACACATCCTATCTTTCATATTTCTAGGTTAAAAGCCTTTGTTCCTAACCCTTCTTCTTTTTCCTCTTGACTCCAACCTCCCCCTCCTCCTGTCCCTATCAATGATCACGAGGAGTACAAAGTTGATTGTATCCTTGCACATTGCCACATTCAACAAGGTCGTCAACAACATACGGAGCACAAGGTCCTTTGGAAAGGATATCCCCTTCATGATGCCACATGGGAACCTCTTTCTCATCTCGATAATGCACAATTTGCCATCCAAGAATTTGAAGCTTCACTTGCGACAAGGACATCACCAACTAGCAGTGGAGGAATATGTAACAATATGGAATTCAATGATAAAGTTAGTAGGGCTAACAAAGTAGCAAATAAGACAAATTAGTTTAGAATATTCTAGAAGTATCTAGGAAGCTTCTTGGGAAGCTTTCTGGCTAGCTTAACTTGCATTCCAAGTAGGTAGCTTTTAGAAGCTTCCAACTAGCTTAGCTTGCATGCCAAGTAAACAACTTCTAGAAAAAGCTTCTTGAGAAGCTTCCCTATTAACTTGGCTTGCACTCCAAGAAAGCGGCTCAAGGAAGCTCCTTGAGAAGTTTCTCAATAGCCTTGTAGGATCCTTATAAATACAAGAGCTAAATCTCATGCTAGGCATTTGGAGTTTACCCACATTTGAGTGTCCCAATATGATCTTCCATTCTCCTATTTCTCTCCTTGATCTTGGTCTTTTACACCTTCAACCACTCCCCATTCTATCTACTTGATGGAAACACGTGAGTTTGGATCTCATCATGTCCTTACCTTAAACAAAGCAAGGTCACACAATAATTGTGGTGTGTGGATAAGCTTAGTGAGGAAATCAATTTAGTGCCAACTTTTGATACCATGGATGCTCCAAAATTGGCACAAATCTACTTCCACAATGTCTTTAAGCATCATGGGATGTCATGTGTACTCATCTCCAACCGTGATCCTTGATACATTAGAAATTTTTGGCAAGCACTCTTCTAGATACTTGGCACCAAGCTTGCTTTGTCCATGGCCTCTCATACTCAAACTGATAGATAAACTAAACATGCAAATTGCACCTTGGAAGATATGCTTCATGCTTTTGTCAACATTCACTATACCAATTGAGATGAATGTCTTACAGTTGTGGAGTTTGCATACAATAATTCCAAATAGGTAAGCATCAAATTCTCTCCTTTCTTCCTCAATTTGGGCCAAGATCCACTTGTTCTAGACTCCCTTCTTGCTCCTCCTTCTTGCTATCTCATGTCCTTCATACTTCAACCTTCTTGACCACCATATCTTGATCCCTCCAACAAGCCAAATCTCATCTTTTTGTTACCAAAAATTGTAAAAAATATATGCATACCATCATCATCGTGATCTCACCTTTCAAGTTGGTGATAAGATCATGCTCTTGTCTAGTAACCTACTCTTGCCACTTGATACCCGAGTTAGTAAACTTGCTCCTAATTGGATAGGACTCTTTGAGGTCACACAAATCATTTCTCTTGAGTATCCTTGCACGTTGCCACATTCAACGAGGCCGCCAATAACATATAGAGTACAAAGTCCTTTGGAAAGGGTCTCTCCTTCATGATGCCATATGGGAACCTCTTTTTCATCTCTGAATTGCACAAAGGGCCATCCAAGAGTTTGAAGCTTCAATGGTGATGAGCATGTCACCAACTAGTGGTGGGGGAATATATAACAATATGGAGTTTAGTGATAAAGTTAGTAGGACTAACAAAGTAGCAAAATATGACAAATTAACCTAGAATATTTTAGAAGTATATAGGAAGTTTCATGGCTAGCTTGGCTTGCACCCCAAGTAGATAGTTTCTAGAAGTTTCCAACTAGCTTAGCTTGCACGAGTAAGCGACTTCTAGAAGGAAGCTTCTTGATTAACTTGGCTTGCACTCCAAGAAAGCGGCTCAAGGAAGCTTTTTGAGAAGCTTTTCAAGATCCTTGTATGATCCTTATAAATACCAAAGCTGAAGCTCATGCTAGGCATTCAGAATCTACCCACATTCAAGTGTCCCAATGTGAGCTTCCATTCTCCTATTTCTCTCCTCGGTCTTGGCCTTTTACAGTCCAACTACCCAAAAATGCTATCGGTGGCATTTCCTTCATAGATAATAAGCCTACCCCTTTGCATGAGATTTTTAGATGCCAAATCCCGTATCACACACTCAAATATCCTTGGTCCAATGATATCACCAATTACTCCCATGATCCCCCTATCAAAAGCTCTCAAATAGATAGGAAAAAGAAAGGGAGAACCATGCATAGAAGGTAAGTCAATTGATGAGCGATACTAGAGGAGAGTATACTAAAAGCTACTTGCAGATCTCTTAGTAGAGGAAGGTCATCCACATAGAGAATATCTTCTACAAAGGCAACATCTAGAAGCATGTGACAAAATCCTTGGATCCTACTAGCATTCTAAGAATATGTAGTCCATGCCACATCCCTCTAGAAGCTCAAGGTGGGAAGGGATATGTAACAATATGGAGTTTAGCGACGAAGTTAGTCGGGCTCACGATGTGGCATATAAGACAAATTAACCTAGAATATTCCGGAAGTATCTAGGAAGCTTCTTGGGAAGCTTCCCGATTAGCTTAGCTTGCACCTTAAGTAAGTAGCTTCTAGAAGGAAGCGTCTAGAAGCTTCCAACTAGCTTAGCTTGCATGCCAAGTAGGCGGCTTCTAGAAGGAAGCTTCTTGAGAAGCTTCCTAGTTAACTTGGCTTGCACTCTAAGAAAGCGGCTTGAGGAAGCTTCTTGAGAAGCTTCTCAAGGGCCTTGTATGCTACCTATAAATACCAAAGCCAAAGCTCATGATAGGCATTCAGAGTTTTCACTCATTCAAGTGTCCCAATGTGAGTTTCCATTATCCTATTTCTCTCCTTGGATTCGGTCTTTTACATTGGTATCAGAGCAGGAATGGGATGGATGGAATTTATGGACCACCAAATCCACTTCTGCCAAACCATTGGGACTTTCATGTCCAGATATTACCAAAGCATCGTTTCACACAATTCATCACCTCACGCTTTGGGCAAGATTTTCTACATATGATCACCGTGTCAGAAGAACCCTTGATACTTCCAATTGTAACTTATGGAGAACGGTGGATGTGTTGTATCTATGTGTTAATCAATTAGATAAATTGAGAGTAGTGGAATAGAGTAGTAGCGATGGCGGCAATACCTGTTGTTATCCTTGCAATGCAACAACAAATTGAGCATCTTACTCGATTGTTGGATGAACAAGACCAGCAACGACGAGAACAGATAGATAGAGTGCCAATTCGAGATGGAGAAGATCACATTCGATTTCCGAAACCCAAGGTGTTTGAAGGCAAGAATCTTCCAAGAATAGTGGAGAATTTTGTGTTTGACTGCGAACGTTACTTTGAAGCCACCAATCTTCAAGACGAGCAGAAACAAATTCTCTTGGCTTCTAGCCAATTGGATGGCGTGGCAAAACTTTGGTGGTGATTCCGAGTAGAAAGAGCTGAACGACAAATTGTTACACCGATTGACATGGGCAAAATTCAAGGATGCAATACTTGGCAGATTTCAAACTATAAATGCCACCCGAGCCGCATGAGATAAATTGGCAGAGTTGAGGCAGATTGGTTCAATGAGAAGCAACATCACACAATTTCAGAACATCATCATGCAAATTCTAGATATCCAAGAAGGTGAAGTTCTGGATGGATTTGTGCGAGGATTGAAGTCACAAACCAAATTGGAGGTGACCATGCGGGAGCCACAAAATGTAGAAGAAGCCCATGCAATTGGCTGAGCGTTTTGATTCCTTGGTTGCAACAACTTGGTCTTGACCTCGACCCACACAAAGCCTACCAGTACCACGAGTGGAAGAACCAATACCAATGGAGATTGATGCTATCCAATGAAGACCACTTGGCACAGCAGATAGAGAAAGACTATGAAAAAATGGAGGTTGCTTTTATTGTCGCCAAGTTGGACATCGCATTGCTGAATGTCCACTTAGGAATGGACGACCCCGACAAGTTGCCCAGATGGAGTTTGTGGAACAGAATGATCAAGGAAACAAAGAATCCCAGTAGGAGATTTTGAGCCGCCTACTGGGAGCTTGATTAGTTCCAATGGGATTGAAGGCTCGACCTATGCAAGTTTGCTTCACTTGCAAGGTATGATATCTAATCGGGGTTTTAGAATTTTGGTTGATTCTAGGAGTTCAGAGAATTGCATGTCTATGCAAGTAGCAAAGGAATTGGGTATTCCTATCAAGCCAGTGATTGGGAGTAGTTTGATGATGGCGAGCGGTAGAAAGAGTTCTGCATTCCACCCTCGCATCCTATTACCTCAAGATTGGGAAGGAGTATTTGGAGTGTATGAGGTTTGTAGTGGCACCTCTACACTATGATATCATTTTGGGTCTACCTTGGCTTGAACGTCATAAGGTTCAATTCGATTGGACCCGACGCCAAATTCAAGTACAACACCAAGGTAGGAATTTCCAATTAGGTTGTCTGGCACCTCTGAGTAAGACACCTAAGAATAGTCAGTCCCAAGGTGGGAAGTTTGTCGAGAAGGTAGAGCGAATCTGGAAGGGAGATGAGTCCCAAGATGGGAAGTTTGTCACAAAGGCAACCATGGAGCAAGCTTGGAAGAGAGATGAGTCCCTAGAAGGGAAGTTTGTTAATGAAGCAGCCATAGAGCAAGCTTTGGAGGAAGATAAGTCTGTATTTGCGGTGTGGATCAAGCCGATTGCACAAGAACAATCTGAGGAGGGCCAAGTGCCGCATCAAGCAATGGTTGATCGGATAGTTCAGGAATTTGCAGATGTGTTTCTGGACGATCTGCCAAAGGGATTACCCTCCGATCGAGGTATGCCCTTCAAGATCGAGTTATTGCCAAGGAGTACTCCAATGAGTAGACCAATCTATCGGCTCTCACCAAAGGAGTTGGAGGAGTTGCAAACAACACTTACAGAGTTGTTGGAGAAGGATTTCATACGACATAGTACCTCTCCTTGGGGAGCACCAGTACTATTTGTTCCGAAGAAGGATGGAGGACTTTGTTTCTGTATTGATTATTGTGGACTCAATAAGCAAACCGTGAAGAATGCATATCCCTTGCCTCGAATCGATGACCTACTTGATCAACTAAGTGGAGCACGTTACTTTTCCAAGCTGGATCTTTGTAGCTGCTATTGGCAAATTCCTATTGAAGGAGAGGACATGCAAAAGACTACTTTTCACACAAGGTATGGACATTTTGAGTGGAGAGTTCTACCTTTTAGACTCACTAATGCTCCAGTAGTCTTCATGGATCAGATGCATTGGGTGTTGGATGGACTATTGGATCGGGTCCGTGGTGGTGTTCTTAGATGATATCTTAATCTATAGCAGGACAGAGGCAAAACACGTGAATCATGTGCGAGAAGTCCTAAGATGACTACGAAAGTGGAAATTTTACTGCAAGAAGTCAAAGTGTGCTTTTTGGCAGAAGGAGGTTACCTTCTTGGGTCATAAGATCTCATCAGAAGGGATCAAGATGGAAGAAGAGAAGATCAAGGCCATTACTGATTGGCCTACCCCAAAGGATGCTACAGAAGTACGAGCATTCAATGGATTGGCCAGTTTTTACCGACGGTTCATCCACTATTATGCTCACGTGGTTGCACCATTGACTGACCTCTTGGGAAAGAACT
The DNA here is from genome assembly GCA_948567375.1 of Lunularia cruciata. Taxonomy (NCBI): domain Eukaryota; kingdom Viridiplantae; phylum Streptophyta; class Marchantiopsida; order Lunulariales; family Lunulariaceae; genus Lunularia; species Lunularia cruciata. Next base: position 8,391,701 of record OX419759.1, on the reverse strand, counting down.
TGAGCTTCCAATGGACCACCAAGCATGAAGAAGCATTCCAGAAGTTAAAGCATATGGTGTCTTCAAGACCTATTCTTCAACCATATGATCCTCAACTACCTTGTGTGGTTGATTTTGATGCTTCTAACTTTGCAATTGGAGCTGTGTTGCAACAAGAATTTCCAAATGAACTACATCCTATTGCCTTTGTGTCTTGCCGACTAAATACCGCTGAAAGAAATTACTCTGCTCAAGATTGGGAACAACTTGCAATGGCATATGCCACCAAGGTATAGAGGCATTATCTCTTGGGGAAGCAAGTGATCATGCAAACTGATCACAAGCCATTGTTGCAGACCTTATACTTGGAGCACATGAAGAGTCGGCATCATTGATGGGAAGAGCAACTCCAACTGTTTGACATCAAACTTGAGTACAAACCAGGTCGGTTCCATGTCATCCCCGATGCTCTATCACGACAACCTGATTTGAAGGATCTTCCTCTCATCACGGTGGCAATTACAACGGTGTCCATTGACCCTAAGGTCCATAATGATTTTCAATCAGCTCTCCAACAAGATCCCTTCTTCCAAATGGTACACGGTCGTCTGACAACACATGACAAGGAGTACAACACCTTCTCCTTCAAGGAAGGCCTCTTATTCCATGCGGACCAGATCTATGTTCCAGCCTAAGGTGATCTTCGACTTGTGCACCTTCAAGAAGCCCATGATTTACCAATAGCTGGTCACATGGGAGTGGACAAGACCTTGGGCACCGTCCAACGCCAATGGTGGTGGCCCATCATGACACAAGATGTTCGAGACTTTGTCCGATCATGTGAGAGTTGCCAACGGAATAAGGCCAGCAACCAGAAGCCGAGTGGACTCCTTCAACCACTCGCCATTCCATCTGCTCGTTGGGAGCATGTGAGCTTGGATCTCATCACATCCTTGCCAAGGACAAAACAAGGACACACCGCAATCGTGGTGTTTGTGGATAAGCTTAGTAAGCAAATCCACTTGGCACCAACTTGCGATACCGTGGATGCTCCAACCCTAACGCAAATCTACTTCGACAATGTCTTCAAGCATCATGGGATGCCACGAGTACTCATCTCTGACAGTGATCCTCAATTTACCGGGAAGTTTTGGCAAGCACTCTTCCAGATACTTGGCACCAAGCTTGCTTTGTCCACGGCCTATCATCCTCAAACTGATGGACAAAGCGAACGTGCAAATCATACATTGGAGGATATGTTGCCGGCCTTTGTCAATGTCCACCATACCAATTGGGATGAATGTCTTGCAGCTGCAAAATTTTCCTACAACAATTCCAAACAGGCAAGCACCGGATTTTCTCCCTTCTTTCTCAATTTTGGCCTAGATCCGCTTCTTCCAGATTCTCTTCTTGCTCCCCCTCCATCTCAAGTTCCTCATACTTCCACATTCTTGACCACTATATCCCAATCGCTCCAACAAGCCAAGTCTCACCTCCTTGTTGCTCAGAATTGCCAAAAACAATGTGCGGACCACCATCGTCGTGATCTCACCTTTGAAGTTGGTGATAAAGTCATGCTATCCTCCAATAACCTCCCTCTCCCACTTGATACCCAAGTTTGTAAACTTGCCCCTAACTGGATAGGACACTTTGATATCACCCAAATGGTCTCTCCTGTTGCTTATCGACTTGCCTTACCTTGTCACATGCGTATCCATCCTGTCTTTCATGTTTCCAAGTTGAAACCCTTTGTTCCTAACCCCTCTTCTTTTCCTCTTGAGTCCAACCTCCCCCTCTTCTTGTTCCTATCACTGATCATGAAGAGTACGAAGTTGATCGTATCCTTGCACGTCGCCATATCCAACAAGGCCGTCGCCAACATACGGAGTACAAGGTCCTTTGGAAAGGGTATCCCCTTCATGATGCCACCTGGGAACCTCTTTCTCACCTCCAAAATGCACATAAGTCCATCCAAGAATTCGAAGCTTCATTGGCGACGAGAACGTCACCAACTAGCGGCGGGGGAATATGTAAGAATATGGAGTTTAGTGACGAAGTTAGTCAGGCTCACGATGTGGCACATAAGACAAATTAACCTAGAATATTCCGGAAGTATCTAGGAAGCTTCTTGGGAAGCTTCCCGATTAGCTTAGCTTGCACCTTAAGTAAGTAGCTTCTAGAAGGAAGCTTCTAGAAGCTTCCAACTAGCTTAGCTTGCATGCCAAGTAGGCGGCTTCTAGAAGGAAGCTTCTTGAGAAGCTTCCTAGTTAACTTGGCTTGCACTCTAAGAAAGCGGCTTGAGGAAGCTTCTTGAGAAGCTTCTCAAGGGCCTTGTATGCTACCTATAAATACCAAAGCCAAAGCTCATGATAGGCATTCAGAGTTTTCACTCATTCAAGTGTCCCAATGTGAGTTTCCATTATCCTATTTCTCTCCTTGGATTCGGTCTTTTACATTGGTATCAGAGCAGGAATGGGATGGATGGAATTTATGGACCACCAAATCCACTTCTGCCAAACCATTGGGACTTTCATGTCCAGATATTACCAAAGCATCGTTTCACACAATTCATCACCTCACGCTTTGGGCAAGATTTTCTACATATGATCACCGTGTCAGAAGAACCCTTGATACTTCCAATTGTAACTTATGGAGAACGGTGGATGTGTTGTATCTATGTGTTAATCAATTAGATAAATTGAGAGTAGTGGAATAGAGTAGTAGCGATGGCGGCAATACCTGTTGTTATCCTTGCAATGCAACAACAAATTGAGCATCTTACTCGATTGTTGGATGAACAAGACCAGCAACGACGAGAACAGATAGATAGAGTGCCAATTCGAGATGGAGAAGATCACATTCGATTTCCGAAACCCAAGGTGTTTGAAGGCAAGAATCTTCCAAGAATAGTGGAGAATTTTGTGTTTGACTGCGAACGTTACTTTGAAGCCACCAATCTTCAAGACGAGCAGAAACAAATTCTCTTGGCTTCTAGCCAATTGGATGGCGTGGCAAAACTTTGGTGGTGATTCCGAGTAGAAAGAGCTGAACGACAAATTGTTACACCGATTGACATGGGCAAAATTCAAGGATGCAATACTTGGCAGATTTCAAACTATAAATGCCACCCGAGCCGCATGAGATAAATTGGCAGAGTTGAGGCAGATTGGTTCAATGAGAAGCAACATCACACAATTTCAGAACATCATCATGCAAATTCTAGATATCCAAGAAGGTGAAGTTCTGGATGGATTTGTGCGAGGATTGAAGTCACAAACCAAATTGGAGGTGACCATGCGGGAGCCACAAAATGTAGAAGAAGCCCATGCAATTGGCTGAGCGTTTTGATTCCTTGGTTGCAACAACTTGGTCTTGACCTCGACCCACACAAAGCCTACCAGTACCACGAGTGGAAGAACCAATACCAATGGAGATTGATGCTATCCAATGAAGACCACTTGGCACAGCAGATAGAGAAAGACTATGAAAAAATGGAGGTTGCTTTTATTGTCGCCAAGTTGGACATCGCATTGCTGAATGTCCACTTAGGAATGGACGACCCCGACAAGTTGCCCAGATGGAGTTTGTGGAACAGAATGATCAAGGAAACAAAGAATCCCAGTAGGAGATTTTGAGCCGCCTACTGGGAGCTTGATTAGTTCCAATGGGATTGAAGGCTCGACCTATGCAAGTTTGCTTCACTTGCAAGGTATGATATCTAATCGGGGTTTTAGAATTTTGGTTGATTCTAGGAGTTCAGAGAATTGCATGTCTATGCAAGTAGCAAAGGAATTGGGTATTCCTATCAAGCCAGTGATTGGGAGTAGTTTGATGATGGCGAGCGGTAGAAAGAGTTCTGCATTCCACCCTCGCATCCTATTACCTCAAGATTGGGAAGGAGTATTTGGAGTGTATGAGGTTTGTAGTGGCACCTCTACACTATGATATCATTTTGGGTCTACCTTGGCTTGAACGTCATAAGGTTCAATTCGATTGGACCCGACGCCAAATTCAAGTACAACACCAAGGTAGGAATTTCCAATTAGGTTGTCTGGCACCTCTGAGTAAGACACCTAAGAATAGTCAGTCCCAAGGTGGGAAGTTTGTCGAGAAGGTAGAGCGAATCTGGAAGGGAGATGAGTCCCAAGATGGGAAGTTTGTCACAAAGGCAACCATGGAGCAAGCTTGGAAGAGAGATGAGTCCCTAGAAGGGAAGTTTGTTAATGAAGCAGCCATAGAGCAAGCTTTGGAGGAAGATAAGTCTGTATTTGCGGTGTGGATCAAGCCGATTGCACAAGAACAATCTGAGGAGGGCCAAGTGCCGCATCAAGCAATGGTTGATCGGATAGTTCAGGAATTTGCAGATGTGTTTCTGGACGATCTGCCAAAGGGATTACCCTCCGATCGAGGTATGCCCTTCAAGATCGAGTTATTGCCAAGGAGTACTCCAATGAGTAGACCAATCTATCGGCTCTCACCAAAGGAGTTGGAGGAGTTGCAAACAACACTTACAGAGTTGTTGGAGAAGGATTTCATACGACATAGTACCTCTCCTTGGGGAGCACCAGTACTATTTGTTCCGAAGAAGGATGGAGGACTTTGTTTCTGTATTGATTATTGTGGACTCAATAAGCAAACCGTGAAGAATGCATATCCCTTGCCTCGAATCGATGACCTACTTGATCAACTAAGTGGAGCACGTTACTTTTCCAAGCTGGATCTTTGTAGCTGCTATTGGCAAATTCCTATTGAAGGAGAGGACATGCAAAAGACTACTTTTCACACAAGGTATGGACATTTTGAGTGGAGAGTTCTACCTTTTAGACTCACTAATGCTCCAGTAGTCTTCATGGATCAGATGCATTGGGTGTTGGATGGACTATTGGATCGGGTCCGTGGTGGTGTTCTTAGATGATATCTTAATCTATAGCAGGACAGAGGCAAAACACGTGAATCATGTGCGAGAAGTCCTAAGATGACTACGAAAGTGGAAATTTTACTGCAAGAAGTCAAAGTGTGCTTTTTGGCAGAAGGAGGTTACCTTCTTGGGTCATAAGATCTCATCAGAAGGGATCAAGATGGAAGAAGAGAAGATCAAGGCCATTACTGATTGGCCTACCCCAAAGGATGCTACAGAAGTACGAGCATTCAATGGATTGGCCAGTTTTTACCGACGGTTCATCCACTATTATGCTCACGTGGTTGCACCATTGACTGACCTCTTGGGAAAGAACTTGAGCTTCCAATGGACCACCAAGCATGAAGAAGCATTCCAGAAGTTAAAGCATATGGTGTCTTCAAGACCTATTCTTCAACCATATGATCCTCAACTACCTTGTGTGGTTGATTTTGATGCTTCTAACTTTGCAATTGGAGCTGTGTTGCAACAAGAATTTCCAAATGAACTACATCCTATTGCCTTTGTGTCTTGCCGACTAAATACCGCTGAAAGAAATTACTCTGCTCAAGATTGGGAACAACTTGCAATGGCATATGCCACCAAGGTATAGAGGCATTATCTCTTGGGGAAGCAAGTGATCATGCAAACTGATCACAAGCCATTGTTGCAGACCTTATACTTGGAGCACATGAAGAGTCGGCATCATTGATGGGAAGAGCAACTCCAACTGTTTGACATCAAACTTGAGTACAAACCAGGTCGGTTCCATGTCATCCCCGATGCTCTATCACGACAACCTGATTTGAAGGATCTTCCTCTCATCACGGTGGCAATTACAACGGTGTCCATTGACCCTAAGGTCCATAATGATTTTCAATCAGCTCTCCAACAAGATCCCTTCTTCCAAATGGTACACGGTCGTCTGACAACACATGACAAGGAGTACAACACCTTCTCCTTCAAGGAAGGCCTCTTATTCCATGCGGACCAGATCTATGTTCCAGCCTAAGGTGATCTTCGACTTGTGCACCTTCAAGAAGCCCATGATTTACCAATAGCTGGTCACATGGGAGTGGACAAGACCTTGGGCACCGTCCAACGCCAATGGTGGTGGCCCATCATGACACAAGATGTTCGAGACTTTGTCCGATCATGTGAGAGTTGCCAACGGAATAAGGCCAGCAACCAGAAGCCGAGTGGACTCCTTCAACCACTCGCCATTCCATCTGCTCGTTGGGAGCATGTGAGCTTGGATCTCATCACATCCTTGCCAAGGACAAAACAAGGACACACCGCAATCGTGGTGTTTGTGGATAAGCTTAGTAAGCAAATCCACTTGGCACCAACTTGCGATACCGTGGATGCTCCAACCCTAACGCAAATCTACTTCGACAATGTCTTCAAGCATCATGGGATGCCACGAGTACTCATCTCTGACAGTGATCCTCAATTTACCGGGAAGTTTTGGCAAGCACTCTTCCAGATACTTGGCACCAAGCTTGCTTTGTCCACGGCCTATCATCCTCAAACTGATGGACAAAGCGAACGTGCAAATCATACATTGGAGGATATGTTGCCGGCCTTTGTCAATGTCCACCATACCAATTGGGATGAATGTCTTGCAGCTGCAAAATTTTCCTACAACAATTCCAAACAGGCAAGCACCGGATTTTCTCCCTTCTTTCTCAATTTTGGCCTAGATCCGCTTCTTCCAGATTCTCTTCTTGCTCCCCCTCCATCTCAAGTTCCTCATACTTCCACATTCTTGACCACTATATCCCAATCGCTCCAACAAGCCAAGTCTCACCTCCTTGTTGCTCAGAATTGCCAAAAACAATGTGCGGACCACCATCGTCGTGATCTCACCTTTGAAGTTGGTGATAAAGTCATGCTATCCTCCAATAACCTCCCTCTCCCACTTGATACCCAAGTTTGTAAACTTGCCCCTAACTGGATAGGACACTTTGATATCACCCAAATGGTCTCTCCTGTTGCTTATCGACTTGCCTTACCTTGTCACATGCGTATCCATCCTGTCTTTCATGTTTCCAAGTTGAAACCCTTTGTTCCTAACCCCTCTTCTTTTCCTCTTGAGTCCAACCTCCCCCTCTTCTTGTTCCTATCACTGATCATGAAGAGTACGAAGTTGATCGTATCCTTGCACGTCGCCATATCCAACAAGGCCGTCGCCAACATACGGAGTACAAGGTCCTTTGGAAAGGGTATCCCCTTCATGATGCCACCTGGGAACCTCTTTCTCACCTCCAAAATGCACATAAGTCCATCCAAGAATTCGAAGCTTCATTGGCGACGAGAACGTCACCAACTAGCGGCGGGGGAATATGTAAGAATATGGAGTTTAGTGACGAAGTTAGTCAGGCTCACGATGTGGCACATAAGACAAATTAACCTAGAATATTCCGGAAGTATCTAGGAAGCTTCTTGGGAAGCTTCCCGATTAGCTTAGCTTGCACCTTAAGTAAGTAGCTTCTAGAAGGAAGCTTCTAGAAGCTTCCAACTAGCTTAGCTTGCATGCCAAGTAGGCGGCTTCTAGAAGGAAGCTTCTTGAGAAGCTTCCTAGTTAACTTGGCTTGCACTCTAAGAAAGCGGCTTGAGGAAGCTTCTTGAGAAGCTTCTCAAGGGCCTTGTATGCTACCTATAAATACCAAAGCCAAAGCTCATGCTAGGCATTCAGAGTTTTCACTCATTCAAGTGTCCCAATGTGAGTTTCCATTATCCTATTTCTCTCCTTGGATTCGGTCTTTTACAGGATATGTGAAGGGGACCATGCTTTGATATCTTGACTCTCAAGCCTACAAGTTGTAGCTTGGTAGTCAAGTGATCAAAGGCTTGCCTAATATGATCTATGGAGCCCACAATGTATGTATTGTTTGCTAAGGAGAGAAATACACAACTTGGCATGGCCAAAGTAGTAGATAAGAGAGCTCTAAAGTGAGCCATGGCAAACAAAGGTTCCCTTGAAGGATCTCCTAGTCGTGTACCAACAACTACTCCAAGATAGAGATTCCCTCTTGTGACCACCCATGTTGGTTGTAAAAGGAAGTAGGAGAGCTATAGTACAACCATACAAAAGGAATGAGACTCACCAAGGATCCATCGGCTTCCTTAAGCTCTCTGAAGCTGGATGCTCAAGAGATGCTATTAATAGTGTCTCAATATCCACTTGTAGAACAACCTACTCCGGATAGATATTTAGAGTACCTTGATGCTTAAGGAAATAGCCTTGCAACCTCCACATATGGCTACTCCAAATTGATATGGATATGCTCTCAAGAGTGAGATCAATGCTGAAGGACAATGGTGCGGCTAAAAAAGTGCAAAAAGATATCTCCAATAGCAATAGGTCTAATGCCCACATGCCTGTCTCCAACCACGAGAAGTCAAGTAGCTCCTAACACCCAACTAATTGACATAGGAATATCCCCCTTTGCTACTATTGTAGCCACTTGAAACAACTCAATAAATCCACTAGAAGGATCATCTACCTGAAGACAATCCCTAAGATGCTCATATACCATCTTTGACAAGCCTCCTCAAGAGAGGCAAAGGATAGTACACAATGGTTGTGAAAAAAGCGAGTTATCAAGTATAATGTTCAAAGGACAAGAGAACCCCAATAGAAACACAAGAAAAGAAACACAAGCTTCAACAATCAATACTTTGATGCCCCAAAGGAGCACCTTGTTTGAAAAGATGAAGCTTACTGATGAGTTAATCAAGACTAAAAAAGTAGCAAATAGGCCAAATAGAATATTTTAGAAATATTAAGAAGCTACTTAGCACCTTCCAAGTGTTGGGTAATGTGCATATTAAGGGGGAAGCTTCTTGGGAAGTTTCTTGGCTAGCTTAGCTTGCATGCCAAGTAGGTGGCTTTTAGAAGAAAACTTCTTGGGAAGCTTCAGGGTTAGCTTAGCTTGCACGTCAAGTAGGCAATTTTTAGAAAGAAGCTTTTTGAGAAACTTCTTGATTAACTTTGCTTGCATTCCAAATATGGCTTTTAAGAAGCTTGTCAAGAAGCTTCCTAAAAGCCATGCTTGAGCCTTATATCAAGAGCCTTGTATATTTCCCTTTAAATACCAAAGCCTAAGCTCATGTTAGGCATTTGGAATTTCTTTCATTCAAGTGTCCCGATGTGATCTTCCACTTTAATATTCCATTCTCTTATTTCACTCCTTGGTCCTGATATGTTACATTGTCTTTATTATATAGTAAAGAAGATCACCTCAAAGGAAGCTCCACCCTTGGATCAAATACATAGATTGGTGATATGTCAATGATTTCCACCCTTAAATTAGTTGCATGGATGGGTGACATGTCAATCCTTGTCTTATCTTGTTGGTCACACAAGTTTGACCAAAGGAATCTTTAGGGAATCTTCCTATAGGAAGCTCAAAATAGCATGGGTGAGGTACCATTGGAAAGCTCTCAATGAGATTAAAAAAATTTGGGTTAGGGTGGGGTGGGGTGGGCAAGCCTTTACAGGCAAAGATGGAGGATCTTGCCAATTTCAAGGCCAAATTCATCTATGTAGGCCTTTGAAATTGGCTTTGAAGTGTCAAGACATAAAATTTGCTCAAGCTGATAAGCTGAGACCTCTAATGGTACTCCCTCTCCTGCCATAGGATGTAGTGAACATAGACAAGAGATAGTCTCATTAGTGTGGCTAGCAATCGACAAAGGGTGTAGTGCTCGTGATGCTTTACCAAACTCTCCTACTTGACCCAATGTCCTTCATCGTCATAATTGAGTGAACTTTGTGGTATCATGTGGTAGAATCTGTCTTCTAAAACATGTAGCCCTAATTGAATCCTCTTGTAGGGCAGCACAATCTCCTGCTCGGGATCAATGAAATCTAGCAACCACCTCTCTATGCCCCACACATCCCCCTCTAGCATAACAAAGGCACCATAGAACTTGTCATATACATGAGAACTTATAAATATAATTTGTTGATTTTTATATAATAGAATAATATGTGGTTAAGTTGGTCTTGAAGTTCATATCAGTCTAGATTTGATTATAATCTACTTAATGCAATCATCGAGAAAAAGACTTAAAAAAAAGTCAATAAGTTCTTTAGATGTAAGGTAGTTACTATAGAAGAGATTTAAATTAGTCATGAAGAATCATGATAAGTGTATTTTATTCCTAATTAATAAAATTAGATCTTAATAATTTAATTTAATTTTTAAATATTTCAATATAAATAAAAGTGCAAATGATATTGTTCATATTTTTCTAAGAAAATGTCTACTATGACATTTGGACATGACTAATTAACAAAAAAAAGTTAATGCAATTGAAATAATTTAGTGACTACATAATTTTTGTCAATAATATTCAACTCTCATGCAACTAGATATTTTGAGAAGAATATTTAACCACTTCTTGATAGAAAAGTCAAATTATCAAACATGAATAGAACACATCGCATTGCAACCGTCAAAAGCTTTATACTCTAAGAATCCTTTACACAATAAATTCATCTAGCTATTTATTTTACATTAATACACATCTCTTTTTTCTTCTATAGCTGGACCTTACAACACGGTTAGCTCCATGTTTAACCTTTCTTGTATCTTGTCTTACTCAAAAGGCGACTGCTAAGGATAACAAGAAGGATGGGAGGATCCCGCTTCATTTTCTATAGTTGGACCCTTACAACATCGTTTGCACTACGCTCCAACACAGCGCATTAGGACAGGATCTTCAACTCTGTTTTATCCTGTACGGCTTGATGGGGGCCGTCCCGTCCTTCTTGTTATTCTACGCCATTGATGGCCTTTGCTCAACTATTTCGTTTAGCCAATCAAATCCTATATTTTCTGTTTTAGGTCTATTTGAAACAGTGAAAATTTTTCCCAAAACGTCTATTAGTCCCATTTTACCTCATTATTCTTCCTTGTACGGTTTGGAGCTTAGTCCCATCTTACCTCATTATTCTTCCTTGTACGGTTTGAATGGGGTCTTCCCATCTTCCATGTGTTCCACGCGGTCGCCCCTTTGCCTTTTAGACTTTTGATGCACTGAAAACTCCTCGATAACAAGCTGGTAAAGAAAAGGCGACTTCTCTGTATTTGTGCAGGAGCACGTCATCAGGAATAGGCATGAACGCGTTGCAGTACCAAGATATTAGGCATACCTACTGTCCATCTATAATGAGTTAGCGCGTGTCTGATGCATGCATCACCATGCAAGTAGTGTGTGAAACTCTCGAGGAAACATGAAGGTGGAACAATAGCCACTTATGAGTGGACGAGCGAACAGCGTAGGATATCCAAAAGGATGGGAAGTCTTTGTCCACTTTACAACCAAAAAGTCTTTGTCCACTTTACCCCCACTTGATGGGGTCTTCCCATCCTTCATTTATCCTACGCGGTCGCCTTTCTTTACAACCTTCATTACAACACTTCACTAAACCTTCACAACTTTACAACCTTCCCATCCTTCATTTTTCCTACGCGGTCGCCTTTTACAACCTTCATAAAAAAGGACGGGAAGTCTTTGTCCACTTTACAACCTTCATTACAACACTTCACTAAACCTTCACAACTTTACTACCTTCCCATCCTTCATTTTTCCTACGCAGTCGCCTTTTTCTCTTTACAACCTTAGGGAATGATACCATTAGGGACATAGTGTTTCCTATGACACAGGAGAGTGTATACTTGGCTTGGCTTGGAAAGAGCATTTGTATACATTGCAGACGATAAGTGTGAATGCAAACTTATACTTGGTCAGACGAGATCAAGTGACGAGAATGGATGTCGTGGTTACTGACCTTACGCAAGATCCAATTTTGGAGGGAGTGATTACCCATCCCTTTGGATGGGCGGCGAGTGTAGTAGTAGGTCGCAAGGTCTCCAAGTACAGGGGCATGCAGCAAAGTCATCTCTTTGTTCCTCTAGAATTGGAGTTATATGGAGCTATGGACATTGCATTTGACATATTTGTGAAAGGGTGCGCGAGAGCTTATCATGTTAGGCGTCAAGGGATACCACTCTCACTCTCATACTTTGTAGCATATTTTAGACAACGTGTGTTCATTGCTTTACAGAGTGCGGTGACTGGTGCAATCCATAGGAGAGCAATTAGATGATGTTTCTTAGAATGTTCCCGTAGTGTGTAGACCGTACTACTTGCATAGCTCAAATATCTTAGGTGCAGTAGGGCAGATTTCTCATATAGACTCTATTGGGGCTTAGCTCCATATTACCTTCATTGTCTCTCCCTTGTACGGCTTGATGTGGTCTTCCCATCCTTCATTTATCGTACGCAATCGCCTTCTATCTCTTTACAACCTGCACATGCATTGACACATTGCTCCGGTTGTTTGTTTGTAGACCATAAGATTGGCATAATTCCGATATCTTAGATGTTATAGGGTAGATTTTTCACATAGACTCCGTTGGAGCCTAGTTCCATTTTACTCTTTTGTCCCTCCTTGCATGTAGACCATAAGATTGGCGTAACTCTAATATCTTAGATGCTATAGGGTAGATTTCTCATATAAACTCCATTAGTGCATAGCTCCATTTTACTTCTTTTGCCTCTCCCTTGGACGGGCTTACCCATCCTTCACGTTCTCTACGCAGTCGCATGTTGCGTAAAGAGAAAAATGCGACTGCATTTTTCTCTTTACGACCGGAAAGTGGACAAGAGTGGACCACCTCTATTTGAACATGTGAACTAGTCTGACATATCAATTTCAGTTGCTTATGAAGCTATAGTGACTTATATTTACAACCGTTAATGTGGAAGTCGGAATAGAAGTCATTACATTAATCGTAAATATAAGATAATGAGATTAGATTACATCCTTTTACTAAACGTGCAGGATAGATATCAGTTGACCAAATCGATGATCTTTTTAGACAAATGGTGTGTGGATACTCATGTCATGGATTGATTTAAAATTAATTATAAATTCTGATTTGAAATTTATATCATAAAATAAGAACAATACTTATATTTTTATGTATTAAATTGAAAACTAAAAATTTTTATTATCAAATTTCATATAATATTATATATAAAATACTTTGAAATTTACAATTTAAAAATTTATTTTTATTTTTATATATTAAATATCTAAATATATAAAATTATTTACAAATAATTATATATAAATATCTCTATAACTTCAAATACTTATTATAATCAATATTTAAAAATAAAATTATAATTTTCTAAATTTTACCATACAATTTTATATATTAACCCATCTACATTAGATATGCCTCTTTTAATAACAGATGACTTACTTGATAGAGATCTCCCGGGGCTTTCCCAGGTTTACTGAGGGCATGATATTATTTGAAATTCGTCCCGCTCTCCCGCATTGTAAGCTTCATCATGAGCCCCACATATATGTAATGGGAGCTGTATCGGTTTGTACGCACCTAAACCTTTCCTGGGAATTGTCTTCTTTATTTCAATTAAATTCGGGCGGTTGAACAACAGGGAGAAGGGACCGCTTAGCAAAGTATAAGGATAGGAAGACCCGTCAAGTCAAGCCGTTCAAGGGAGAGATAAAAGAGTTAAACAAAATTTATTCCAATTTGGGGTTGACTCGTCTCAAATAGCCATTACGTAACGAATGGCCACGTCCTTATCACCACAGATAGCGCAAACCTGCCCACCCTTCAGCCCACCTCGAGAATCTTTTTTGGGATGGTGCTCAGCAACATTAGAACTGGATAACGCGTCTTGCCCGTGAATAGAGGTACGAGATCTCTTTTGGAGATATTGATATATATTTCTTTTATAATGTTTTGGCCAAAATTTAAGTATGTATATGAAAGTAAAATATAAAGTATATGAACTTAATCACTATGAATGAGACGATTATTCCACGAGGCCACACTCAGCCTCTTTCACTCTAAATAACGCTCATACATCTCAAAATATAATTTATTTTACAATACATACTTTCAATTTTAACTTTTAATCAATTTGAATCAATTTAATATCACAATCAATTTTATATAACTTAAGTTTCAAATCAAATTTATCGTCATCATTAACCATAAAATGTGATTTTGTTTCGAAACAAAGGCATGCCCGTGCCATGAGCTTCTGGAGTCCAAAAATTGTTTCCGCTTTCTAGTCCCGAAATCCACACTACTCTCCATACTATACTCTTGTATTTCCCATTATTTATTGAATTCAGTAGATTCATATATAGTAGATTCATATATAGGGCTTACCTATTGTGTGTGCTTCCTGTAGAGCCCATCTCCATTAAAAGCTTAGGATAGATGTACAGCATCAAGCTCTCCATTGTAGCCCAAGAGAATCCTGGAGTTCCGCAGCTGCTAAACTTATAAAGCAAGTGAGTTGCTTCTTCCTGTTTCATTTCTGGCATGGATCCAAACATTTTGTAATTAATCTCCAATGGGGGCAGATTCCAGGAGCGTTTTCTGCGTAATCTCTGTCTGGCTCTTTTCAGTATTCGCCACTACCCAAGTTTGTATGTGTGGAGGTGAATCATGGCTTTCTCCAACCTCCCTTAGTTCCCGTCGGTCCCCAGGAAGCTACCACAGCCTTACTAAAAGCGTTCACTGGGAGTTCCATGCTAGACAAAAACTGGAATCGGTCACGAGATCATTTGATCTCCATTCTTCTAGATCTGTGAGTTCCAGGAACGTGGAGTTTCACGGTGCTAGGAAACCACTCGTGATCAAATACACATCAGCAAACGTCTACACTCAGAGTCGTATCAACGTTGGGAATCTTGTTGGTGACTATCAAGCCAAGCCAATTGGAACTTCTTTTCAAGACGGGTTGGAATCCTAAACTCTAACATGCACTAGCGGAGCGGATGTTATTTGCAAGCATTGTGTTGACTTCAAAGTGTGTCAGCTCTAGGGTGTAGCACAGAGATGTGGTATTTCCGTGCTTCACAAAAACCACATTTGAAGACGATGGCTGGTTTCTTCTGATACTCAACATGTAATCTGGCAGGGAGGCGCTGTTGGAATTCAAGAATGGAATTTCAGATGATCCGTCTGAAGCTCTAGCGGACTGGAATTCAACCAACTTGTCCAATTTGTGCAGTTGGAGCGGAGTTTCTTGCAACGAAGCCAAGCGTGTGTCTTCCTTGTTTCTGCCACAAAATCAACTCATGGGTACTATCAGTTCGTTTCTAGGCAACCTCTCTTATCTTCAAGATCTCAACCTCTCTTCTAACCGCTTCAGCGGAGCAATTCCTCCCAGCTTGCGACTCTGCGAGCGGCTTCTAGAATTGGATCTGTCTGAAAATATGCTAATGGGTGGAATTCCAACTGAACTGGGGCAGCTAAAGAATCTAACTTTTCTCGCTCTCCAAGGAAATGTATTGGAGGGAAATATTCCAATCGAGCTGTCGCACCTGGAGAATCTTCAATACTTGTATCTGTTTTGGAATTCCCTGAGTGGGAGCATTCCGAAGTCACTGTTCAACATTTCGACGTTGCTCGAGGTAGTGCTTGCACATAATAACCTTTGGGGCATCATCCCATCAGTGCAGAACCTTCCGAGGCTCCAACATCTTGATTTGAGCAGCAATGCACTCACGGGTGGCATTCCGGAATCTCCGAGCCTCCAACATCTTGATTTGACCGACAATGAACTCACGGGTGGGATTCCGGAGTCTCTTTACACTTGCAAAGATCTTAAGCTTTTATCGTTAGGTCACACTGGTCTGGATGGTGAAATATCCTCCCAGATTGGCAACTTATCAGGCCTTGAACACTTCTCTGTTTACGGTAATCATCTGGAGGGTAGTCTTCCACCAGAAATTGGAAACTGTTCTGCTCTGATTTTTTTTGACGTAGGTTGGAACAGTTTGGAAGGACCCTTCCCTGCACACATTACTCAGTTGGTAAACCTGGAGGTACTTTCAATTGTAGGAAACCGTTTCGAAGGAGAAGTACCCCATGGGCTCGGGAAACTGAAGACGCTCAACTACCTTAACGTAGGCAACAATCGTTTGAACGGTACTGTTCCTAGTGACATTGGATTGTGCTCTATGCTCGCACATCTTCATTTGCAGGTTAACTACTTTTCAGGGTCCATTCCTCAGTTTGTTTCGAACCTCACGGGGCTAATAGTTGCAGACTTGAGTACAAACCTCTTCGATGGCGAGATCCCTGCAACATTGTTCTTGTTGCCGCAACTGGAGGCGTTGTACTTGCTACGCAACAATTTGAGTGGAGCAATCCCGGAGGAAATAGGTTCTGCGACGAGCTTGCGGCAGCTCTGGGCGTCAGACAACAACATCTCTGGATCCATTCCATCGAGTACAGATAACCTTTCCAACCTCACGTTGTTCAGCGTGAAGAGAAACCAGCTTAGTGGTCTATTTCCCACCTTCGGCCCTTATCTGGAGATACTCGAACTGTCGGACAATCGCTTCGAAGGAAGCCTACCCTCGAGCATTGAGAAGTACACACGGCTCCAAATGTTAAAGCTGGATGGCAATCACTTCAGTGGCAGTGTTAAAATCAATTTCGACTTTCTGCCAAACCTCGAGATATTGCAACTCTACAAAAATAATCTAACGGGTCAGATACCGACTTCGTTACAGTCGTGCACAAATTTGAACGTGCTCGACTTGAATGCGAATAAATTCAGTGGAGTCATACCAGACTTTAACCAAAGCTTCCCGGTTCTTGAAGTCTTCAGCTTGGCTAGGAACCAGCTTTCCGGAGGCCTCCCGGGTTGGATATGGCGCTCAAACTCGTTGAAAGTGGTTAATCTTGCTAGCAATAATTTGAGCGGGATAATTTCTGATGATATCTTTAAGATGAAAAGATTCATTTCAGGAGAACAGATTCCATCCGGTAATGTGGTGGGTCTTAAGAGCCGAGAAAAGGACAGCCAGTACTACCTTGAGTATCTAGACGTAGGTACGGGTGTGGGTAGTCCAGACCTTGTTTCCTATGGTTACAGTCGGTATTCGTCCGTAAGTGCCACAGCCTTAGATCTCTCGAATAATTGTTTCACTGGACGTATACCAAGCAATTTAGCCGTTTTACGTGGTCTGCAGCTCATCAACTTGGCCAGCAATAGCCTCGAAGGTGCTATAGATAAAGGGTTTGAGAGGATTCCTTCCCTAGTATACCTGGATCTTTCAAGAAATCGCCTATCCGGCTCCGTTCCCGCCAGTTTAGCGAATCTGGGGTCCCTGGAATACTTGGCTCTTAATGATAATAAGCTAGGCGGGAAGTTGGAGCTGCATTTCGCAAAATCTGCGAAATGTTCGCTTCATTTCCTATCGTTCGCCAACAACAACATCAGTGGAATGGTACCTGCATCCATTGGACATTGTCCCAAGCTACAGGTGCTGGATGTCAGCAATAACAACTTCTCTGGAGTGTTTACGGTGTCTCTTTCGAAATTGTCCAAGCTCGGCGTCTTGAAGATTGGTTCCAATAACTTTTACGGACCCATACCGCGTTGGGTCTGGGAGCTCAAGAGTTTGCAGGTACTAGACCTCTCAGTTAATAACTTCGAAGGATCACTTCCTTCCAATTTCAGCGCGCTGCAAAGTTTCATGATGAAAGGCGGAACACCCTCAGAGCAGGACAGTTCAGATTCAGCCAGCAATGGGGCATATGGAATTTCTGTTCAATTTGCCGTGGAGCTGCAGGACAAGGGCATTGGACTTACCTTCGAATACATTTTGTCGGCTTTTGCATTCATGGATCTTTCCAGTAATCTACTACATGGTGGCATTCCTAAGGAGCTGAGTAGTTTGGTTAGGTTGAGATCACTCAACTTATCTAGAAACATTTTCACAGGAGAAATTGTACGTGAGTTCGTATTGTTGACAAGTTTAGAATCCCTCGATATATCCAACAACCATTTGACCGGGGGCATCCCAACTTCGTTTGGCTCCATGTATACCCTTGCTGTTCTGCGGCTAAACCGAAATAATCTCTCTGGTCAAATCCCGCAGGGTGGTCAGTTGGATCGATGTGAGAGAGAAACGTTCTACCCAGGAAACGATAACCTTTGTGGTCGTTTCAAGGGGAAGGAATGCTTGGAGACAGGCACTGCCGTTGGTTCGGAAGCAATTCCCGTTTCGAAGTCAAGTATCTTTAATAGCTGGGTTTCAATTCCCGCAACCTGGATTGGGTTTGTTGTAGGAAATATCTTGACGGGATCAGTTCTTTTCTTCTCCAAGAAGACGAGAACTTGTGTCTTCGGATTCGTCCGACTTCCTGAAGTACATGTGTACCATCCGAGAACTTACGGTGAATTTAGAGAAGAGTGACCGTAAATGTCTGGCTTGATCGGATTCCATATGTAAATAGCTTGATCAAAGATAAATGGAGTATCTGGGCGTTTTCTCCCATTCTCTTGGTCTCTGAGTTCCCCCACAATAAGCTTTATTATGATAGTCCTCCCAATTGATAGCTGTAGCATATCTCTGCTGTAAAGTTAAACATTGGAAGGATAGTTTATCAAACAAAAAATACCGATTATGTCTTATACAGATCAGTAATGAGAAGGTAAATATTTCACAGCAAGACTCAGTAATGTAGTAATATATTCTAATATAAATTTTGAAAATAAATCTTATATAAATTGAAATGAATAAAAATTTACGACTAGAATATATTGTACATAGCATGATTTAGAAATGAATAGTTATTATTTTATCAAGATAATATAGCAGAAGACATAAACAATTGACGTCCGGCGTTGAAGCTTCACAGTTAGTATCTCATCCTTAGTAATATGAATGAAAAAAAATACTAATTTATGATTGTATGGATATGAGTATAGTGAATAAAATATTTGTTTAGCCATTATGTAACTATTCATCCTATAGTGGAAACGATGCCCTATGATAAGGAAATTTTGTGCAAAATTCATATATTATTATAGACGTTTGCACATGTAATCATCCAATTATCAATTGGACCACAAAGTTCAAGGTTATGTTACAAATCTTGAAATCGGATCTCCAAAATATTTTACAAATCATATACTTACCTTAGCAACTCCTTTTCAATAGTTCGAGTCCAACAATGAATTCATTTGTCTTCTGGTCAATTGACTCTTTGCAAATGTGACGCTATAAAACTCAAGGTAGAAAATTGGTTATAAGTGAAAGACTCCTTAGAGTATGAAAACTTGTTGTGTGGTAGTACTGTTGTGCAGTTGCAGCATCCTTTGGAACACGACACGTGGAGACCAGGTGATAGTTTTTTCAGTTTGGATCGCTATCAACTTTGATATTGACAGGCCCTTAATTAGGTGAGAATTTATATTGTTTGGTTGGTTATGTCAATCTTTGAATGGTTTCTCACTTGAATTCATTTGTCTTCTGGTCAATTGACTCTTTGCAAATGTGACGCTATAAACTCAAGGTAGAAACTCGGTGATAACTCAAAGACTCCTTAGAGTATGAATACTTGTTGTGTGGTAATATTGTTGTGCAGTTGTACCATCCTTTGGAACAGGACCCGGGGAGACCAGGTGATAGTTTTTTCAGTTTGGATCGCTATCAACTTTGATATTTGCAGGCCCTTAATTAGGTGAGAATTTATATTTTTTGGTTGGTTATGTCAACCTTTGAATGGTTTCTCACTAGGAGGTGCATCTTTCCCCATTTAATATGGAGCTGTACTTGGAGAGAAACCAAAATTTAGATGAGATAAGATTAGATTCAAACCTAACCCAAGAGATGTAATATTAGAGAATGTAAGATATTGCAATAAGATAATAATCAAGGATATGTAAGATATATAACAATAGAATATAAAATCAAACCCCAAGATTAAAGTCATCAAGGGCAGAAACAAGGGATGCATTCTTACTTGGTCTAGCACTTATTTAAGGCAACTGAAGATAATATTTCAAACTAAGATTTCTGTAAGGAAATAAACTTAATAATTTTGTGGTGCCCACATTTTTGCATCATTTGTTTTTTTTTCTTTTCATCTTTATTTTAAGGGAATGATTGGTTACTACAGTCTTCAAGGAAGAAGCTCTTAAATATAGTATTCTTCTGAGTTGTGCTTAATGAGCCAGCAAGCTGAAGGAGAGATCATAAGTCAGAAGGTCAGCTAGACCAAGAATGCCAAAATCCACACCAGGCCGATCAAGGCTCAAGGGAAAATAACTTTGGTAGTGTAATACTCCAAAGAAAAGAGAACTCTCCAAGAAAGATACAAGAGAGAAAGCAAAAATTTCACACTCAATACTCAGATGCCCCCAAAGGAGCACTTGCTCTTTATGATATAGGAAAGAGTACCCCCTCCAAAGAAGCTCCACCTTTGGATCAGATACATGGACTGATGACATGTCAGCAAGCTCCACCCTTAGATTTATTGCATGGATGGGTGACATGTTGGTCCTTGTCCTATCTAGTTGCTCAACCTGGTTTGACCAGAGGGAATCTTTAGAGAATCTTCTTGTAGGAAACTCAAAATCATGGTGAGGTACTATTAGAAAGGTCTTATTGGAAAGCTCTTGATGAGATAAATTATGGGGAGGAGAAGATAAGCCTTTTCTCTTAGAGGGGAGGAATCTTTCCATTTTCAAGGCCTAGTTCATCCATTTAGGCCCTCGAAATTGGCTATGAAGTTTCAAGCTAATTTTAACTTCTGCCCTATTAGTAGTACTCTTTTGGTGATGTCTCTATCTGATCTAGCTAGCCCATCATACAAAACATCCTTCTAGATGTTACCAAACCAATTTTCAACTCTAGATAATATGTCTAGCTGTTGGTATTATAGGTAGAGAAGAGTGGCGACATGAAGATGTACATATAGAAGAACCTTCGGCCTTGAAGCACTTTGGCCAAGATCAACTCATCCAAATAAGTTTGCCCCAATCACCATTCATCCCAGAGCTGATAGATGTCAAAAACCATACACCCATTTGAATGTACCGCCACCTAGTTCAAGGATGACCATTTCAGTTCAAGAAGGATGGTTCACATTTCAAGGAAGACTATTAGCATGTTGATAATTACGTGCCATGGTAACAAGACCATTGAAGAAGACAATGTTTTGCATGGGCAGGAGGTCCCACATATTGTGTGCATGAAAAGAATACAAGGGAGTGACCAAACCACTTTTGGTTGAAGAATGATTGAAGACTTTGCCTATCAAATAAAGTGGAGAATGATCAATTCCACTTTTTGCAACATTGATGTGTTTTCAGTTTGGAAGCACAACTGAATTTGCAACCAAGTACTAGCTTTGCTAACTTTCATAGTTAGTTCCAAGCAATAAACAAAAATATATCTCTCTTTTTTGTTGGTTTTTTTGTCAAGATAGAGTAATTGGTAACTTGTCAAGCTCATAATCTGAATGTTGTGGGTTTGAATCCGACTCCCCCCAACAAAGGTGATGTTGAGAAAAAAATGCAAAAAAAAGCCAACCCACCCACAAAACATGAGGTCTGTCAAACCCTTTTCATTTCTTTAATAGTTTATCAAATATGGTGTTTGTTCTAAGAATGGCTTTTGGAGCCTTCCTCATGGGTCCAATGACGATGGCTCCCAAAGCCATTCTTAGAAGTCTAGTAGTAAATCAATGGGCAGTGTACTATAGGAGAGAAGTGATCTAGAGCAAGCATTTGGGTTACTTGCTCTAGGATTGGAACTTGACAGATATCAAGATGATCCATGAGATGATGTCAAAGAGGGAGAAGAATATAGGGGATTTGAGAAGAAAACCCAAAGAACACTATGCTTGGACCAAAGAACATTGGAAGAATGTTCAGCCTAGATTCAAGCACATCAAGGGCAATGGGCATCAACACTATGTATTCCAACAAGGAGCTGATCAAGTCTATCTTTGGAGAACCATGCAACCAAAATAAATGGTTGGCAGTTAGTTCTCACTTATAAGGGTCTAGCCCAAAGGGCAATAGTTGAGGCACTCATGAAGTTGTTTTGGCATAAATGGTGACTTAATTAACAAATTGTCAAGTAATTTTTCCTCCACAAGATGTATACAAGAGAATTGGTGAATTGAGCTCATGTTGTCCATTTACAACCCTAGACCTTTTACCAAGATCTCTTGGATGAAGGAGGAGCCACCTACCTAGCCCCATCTGCAATCCATTTCTACATGGGTCTCAATTTACTAAACAAGGAAAATGGAGGAGATTTCCTACCCTCTACCCTCCCATAGGGTACTTTGCTTCCCAACCTAAGGAGAAGTCATTGATCAAGAAATATCAAGAAATGGATGCAAAATTTGCGAGGATAGAAAATTTGTGCCTATGGAGGAAGAATCAAGTACTACCTTCCATGCCCAACAAGTAGAGGAAGTCCATACTCAATTTGTGGACCTGCTTGAAGAAGAAGCCAAAGAGAGAGCAACCAAGGCCAGAATCCATAAATTGAAGTTGCAACTACATAAATTGGAAGGGAAGACCTACTAGAGGAGAGGATGGATCAGCCTGCTCTTCACCTCCAAAGCCATATTGATAAAAAATTCAATGAGGTCCATAATTCCTATCTACTAAAGATTTTTGATTACAAGGAGTACACCAAAGAGGTTCTTTGATAACTCAAGGGTGAAGGGTGCCCTTCCCAACAAAATGTTGTGTTGAAGGATCTTGAGATACTAGAAAGAACCATTGTATTAGATTAGCTTATATTCTACCATGTTTTTTTGGCAATTATACATAGGACCTAGCAGATACTTGAAGATCTCCAAACTCATCCTTGTAGCAGAGGAAGTGCCTTGTAAATTTGTAATTTAGAACAAGACCAAAGACTTTAGCACAACAGAACTTTTTGGGGTGAATGCCATTCATCCATGTACTACCTTTCATGCCAATTCTCTCTTTGGTGCATTAACTTGGGAAGGGAATTTATTGCTTGCAACACATACTTTGGGGAAGAATTGAAAACTTCCCTAGCACTTGCCAAAATTTTAATTAGGTGGGATAAAATAGAAATTAAGACCATAATTGGTAGTAGCAGTGTAGTTAGGTTTGGCTATAAACTTGCTTAGCCATCCAAGACCCTTTGGTGCAAAGTGGAGTAGTGATAGGAAATAGTAAATAAAGCTTCAGCCCTATAATGAACAAATTAACTTTCCTATGCAATTTTTTATGCAATCCAAACTCTAGTCTGATCAATATATATTCACCTAGTGTCCGGCTTTGAATGCCCTTGCAAGAGTAGAGGGTGCCCTTACCCTCAAAATGGGAGTGGTTCTT
Organism: Lunularia cruciata; assembly: GCA_948567375.1. NCBI lineage: Eukaryota > Viridiplantae > Streptophyta > Marchantiopsida > Lunulariales > Lunulariaceae > Lunularia > Lunularia cruciata. The sequence goes on along the minus strand of OX419759.1, from coordinate 8,368,621 downwards.
GCACAAGAGATTAAAGAGCAAAAAGTAAACAGACTACATATTGTGAAACTTTCCCTTCACTTTTAGCCATTTCCAACCCATATCCTTGTGAGATAGACTTATTCTTACCATTTTATTATTACTACATTGACATTGGGTATTTAGGAAATAAATTCTATAGAAATTGCTTCCACTAGGTTATCTTTTGTGGATTCTATTTTGTGGACCTAGTGTCTTCTTGAAACCCATAATATATTGCAAGAATTTCCTTACTTTGTTCTCTACTATCAACCTCTATGATGCTACTAGTGAATGATGACTTAATATGAAATTGAACATAATCAAATGATGTTTTAGTCCTCTACTTCTCTCTTAGTATAGTATAGTATAGAGACTAAAAATCTCTTTCAATATTTCTTCTTCTCTTATAGCTTTTTTTTATGTTACATTTGTAATCTTGATGTGCATTATGTTTACCAACTTGAGGACTTTTGAATGCACTTTTCAATATTCTATTACAAGTCCTTGGCAATGTGCCATGGAGTCTTGGACACAATTATAGATGAAGGAAATTCTATCTTTAAGGTAGGCATAAAAATAATTTCCTTGATTGCAAAAAGGTTACAAGAGAATACATGTTCAAGGCTAATCAGATCCTATTTGCTTCACATCTTGATTAAAGAAGTCTTAATTTTGTGCAAGTCTCAATTTTGGTACTCAATAACTTCTTTAACTTCTCTTTTGGGGAAGCTAGATAGAAATTTGTAAGAATCTAAACAAAATTACCACTTTGAAGTACCATTTTTATCTAAGATATTTTCTTAGAGTTAAGCTAGGGAAGGGCAATCCTAAAATTGCTATTTTATTGTGAGATTAGAAGCTAATATTAGAAATCATAACTCCAAAGTTGTGGTTTCTAATTGAAGGTTAAAAGTTAAAGATAAAATAGAGAATCAAAGGCAATTGGTGGCATCCAAAATAAGTAAGAAATGATGAGCAATACTATCTTTATACTTTTGGAAAATTTTACAAATGGTCTAGATTGAATAGTTTGATTTGCTGACCAAGATATAGCATTTTGATTTGAGATCTTAGACTTGGTAGTTGGATTCTGATTGTTGATTAATGTTGTTCTTAAAGATGATCCAACTACCAAAACTTGTCTATTGGTGATGTCTTCCAGAGTTTGACATTTGTTAGACTTTTATTGAGAAGTAATCTTTGTGAGTTGAGCTATCCAAGAATTGCTTGACACCAACCATGGGTTCTAGAATGGTGGTACATCCATCTGTGTTAAAATTTAAGATTACCATTTCATTTTTCCCATTTTCATAGAGTAATGAGAGTTCAAGAAAGCTATGAATGCTAGAACAAGAGATTATGCCATTTATTATCGATCTAGAAGGTAAGCTCGCAAGAGGACAGAAAGATGACACAAGAAAAACACCATGGCTCCTCTGCACCCATGGATCATAAGGACAATGATCCTCATACCTCATAATTCTTTTGAACATAATCTTTGTGAGCTCATGATCATGAATTTTCAACAGTGATGACCATAGGGCTAGCATTTGTGAACAAAGAATTCCAAACTGACACCATTGGCCTAGTGGAAGATCATCAGCCTGGAACATCACCAGCATGAGAAACCTTTGGCCCAAACACCTTGGTGTATGACAAGGTTTATATCTCCATAGTTACATGTCCAAATGAAGTAAGCATTACTTTGTTAGAAGTGTAGAAACTTTCCATTGCAACCAAATCATAGCATTTAGAGATCCATAGCAAAAGTTACAAGCATATGACCATACAAATTTCATACAAAAATTTTACTTTGTATCTTGTACTTCATTTCATACCATATGTTGTACTTTATCTTGTACTCATACCTTGTGGTTCATATCCCATACTTCACCTTGTGTTTCATATATCATACCTTACCTTGTATTTTGTATCTCAAACTTCAGCTTGTACCTCACCTCATATTTCATATCTCATGCCTTACCTCATACTTTGTAACTTGTAATTTGTCTCATAACTCATTATCTCATAATTTGTATCTAGTATGTCATCTCTACTGGTACTTGGACCTTGTTTTTTTTGGTTAGCATTGCTTCTTGCACTTTATGTCCATGGAGACACTCATTGCAAAACTAGCTCCAAGTTCTAGGAGATGCATACTAGATTCACATGAGTAGTCACCAATTACAAGAAGGAGCTTGTAGAGCTCATTCAAATTTGTAAAGGCATAGGTAGTTTGTCATAGGTGCTGCCATATTTTCTTGTAGATGAGTGACGACTCCCAACAATATCATACAAACTTCACCTAGGAAAATTAGTAAAGAAAGGCTTTAGATACATCTTGTAGATCAATTACACCTCATATTTTGTTCACATTTTTTAGTCTTTTTACATCTAGTTATTTGTAATTGCAGTAAAGACACTTTGTACTATAAATAGTTCATAGACCTTAGTGAATATGAAATCCAAGAGGATCACAATACAACATGCAAAGATATGATGAATCTATTGAGGTGGTAGTGCCATGTCAAATGTACCTACTTGGAGATTAGATTAGGATAAATTAAGATAAGATTGGTGAGGACTAGATGTAACTAGAAGATCTGCAACACTATGTCTTTGGATCTCTTTGGCATCTAAGTAAAATGTATATAATGCTTAGATCCAATGTTTATTGTATTGATTTGGTGCATTATTTATTTGCAGTAAACAAGGTTATACCATCAAGATTGTTAAGACACTCTTGATGTTGATGTATGTGTATGTGTTGCTCTATGGATGAATGCTTGCATATTTAATCACTTAGTTGTGAGAAATCTTGGCATAAAGCAATAACTATTGGAGTGAAGGAATCATTTGTGTGGAGCTAGAGAGTGGACCTCTAAGTGCTCTATATAGTCCCAGAATGATATTGTAATTGACTTTTATAGGCATAGGTCTTATTAAATACCACAAATGGGGAGACTAAGCAATATGAGCCATTCTAACTTCCTATAAAGTAGTGCCTTCTATCATGCTATAGTTCTGATGATAGAGAGATAAGACCCTTGAGAGACATGACTCCAATTTAGTTTGTGCATTTCATCCTACTACTCGTAAGACTCCTTGAGCACTATTGATCTTGTATGGCCCAAAGTTCATAAAGTTAGTGTGGATGGTGGATCATGGGACAATAATGATGATAGTAGGTAAGAATTTGGTAAGGTTAGTTGGAGGATAAGGAAATTCCAAGGAGAAATGACCCTTGTTACAAATGATCCATCATCTTCAAGAGTCCTTTCAACTATATTTAAGTGAAAGTGATTGGCGGTTGTTTATATTTCCATAGTTCACCCATAAAGGTGAGACTACCCTCTTCTTGGAATGACTTTGCCCAAGAGGTTGAATATAAAACAATTGATTGTCATCATTGTGACACTTTTACCTCATTTTTAGTTATGTCCAACTTGTATCCTTGTGTGATCAACTTGTTCTTACCGCAATATTACAAATTTAAATGACACCATGTTGTTACACTAATCATGGCATACATCATGCCAAACATGCAAATATGGGTTTTCTTGAAAGGTAGAGGTAACTTATTTTGCCAAACATAATTTATGCTTCCAAAAATATCAAAAAAAATTCCTAAAATATGGTTTACTGAACTAAAGAATCTTACTTTGTTCTTTCATTGGCTTGCACTTTCTTAGCATTTTCTACTATCTTCTTTAGTTTGTGGAACACTTACTTACCTCTTTTGTTGTACATCCTTCATGTTTTGTTGGGTTATTTGCGCCTTTTTAGCATTTTTTTAGCTTATACTATATTGCTTTGGAAGTGATAATGTTATCTCTAAAATTGAGATTTGGAATTGCACTTTTGGAATCACACTTTTCACTTGTTTACAACATAGCAGAACTAGAATATGAATACTAGCTTGTCAAAAAATTAACATATGAGAATTGGGGTTGAAATGTATAAAATTATCAACGACAAAGATCAACAAACTAAATCTTCCAAATCTAAATAATATAGATTTTTTAAAATTCTAGATGGTTGAGAGTTTTGAATTATATGACTTCGATCTTGTTTATATAAGTCAATTTTATACTAGTACTTGGTGATCCTAACATTTACATCTAACTTGGTTTTAATTTTTATAAATGTTAATATGTAATTTTGGAATTATGCTTCTCCATATGCAAGAAATTTCAAATATCACAATCATTCTTAAGTTTTTTTATTATATACAAGTAGAGGATAGCCAAAATTAGATGTCAACTTAAAGCAAGCCATAAGTTGGAAAAAGAAGGGATTGGCCTTAACTAAAGAGTAAGAGTAAACATAGGAGGAAATAATTCTAATAGCAATCATTCAATCACAAAATACGTTGGCTCAAAGAGCTTGTGACTTTAGAACTAACTAAAATAACTTCACAAAAAAGCTGAAGATATTTGTGTGGTCTTGTAAGAGATTTTGAAAATATATTGAGTATATTCAAAATTTATAATAAATAATTATATTCAAAGGATAAAGGATAAAATTACAATGTTTCTTTTGAGGTCTATAAATGCTCTAGCTATCTAGTGAACATATAGGAAAGAGATATCTAATAGTAGTTCAGAAGAATTATGAAAAAAATCATTGTTCTTGGTTGCTAGATACAATTCTTGACTTTGTAAAGGTTTCATACCATTCTTCATTTGAGATTTGTTATGTTGATAACTCTACTTTTGAGCAAAGTGATACTTTTTGTTGACCTAATTTTTTTTATGTTAACAAAACCTTTTTGAAAGAATAACAATGCTAAATAGAGCTGATGGACAAATAAAAAGTTCATGCAAAATGCATAAGCATTAGAAGAGGGCGACCGCATAGATAACGCAAAGGATGGGAAGACCCCATCAAGTTGTATTGTAACACCCATTTGTGCATGTGTGTGGTATTATGATATTTAGCTTGGTATTACAAGTACTTGAGAGATATTAATTATATAGAGATAAAGGATGGTTCTACATTAGTCATGATTAGCTAAACTTAGTCATAGCTAAGATAGAGTGAACCTTAATTTAGAGGAAGTGGAAAAGATGAGCACTACTATTTTGGATTCTAGTGTGTTGACTTGGTATTATTCCTAGGTGTTTGGCTTTGAGGAAAGAGTTGAGAACTCTTGGGCCTGCAAGCCTTTTTGTTTTGGATTCTTCTATAGTCCAAGGATAGCCCATGTGAAGGAATCCTTGACTTAGTGGTTGGGTCAAGATAAGACCATATGCTTAGGGGAATATACCCATGTGAATGGATATTCCTTTTTACTTTTTGACTTTGCTTGACTTTTAGTCCAGTAACTTGAGTTACTATGGTAATTAGTAACTTTAGTGCGTAACTATTTCACAAGTATATAAACAAGGGGTGAGGAGGTATTCATCATCCTTTCATTTTGCAACTATCTCTCTCTCATTGAGTTCTTTAGTGAGCAATGCCTTGAATCTTGGAGTGCTAGCCTTGGAGGAGTATGATGGAGTTGGGGTTATGTTATGAGTTTTTGTGAGTGAGGTGGGTGGTTTTCAGACCAAATCTGAAATATGTGTGCTGAATAGAAAGGTGTCTAGGCCAAATGGCTTGATGAAAAGATCTGAAATTTTTTAGGGAGGGATGCCCTAGAGTTTTCATCAAGTGTGAAAAATTTCAAAGGATTATGACATACTAGTTGGGAGATTTGAGTGAAATTGTGAGGAAGAGTCAATTCTGCAAAGTGGAGATCTCATGCATGAGGAGTTTGAGAGCAACAAAAAGCATGTTTGAGTGTTTAGATTCATCTTGGGAACATGGAGGGTCATCAAGAGTGAAAATTGAGACTATGCAAGGTTCCACAAGGGTTTGAGGTGATTTTATGGGTGGATTTGAGGAAAAAAGAGTTTACAATAGAATTTGAAGAGAGTGTTGAGAGGATCCAAAAACCTACACCACTTGGAGGAAAGAGTGAGTCTAAGTGCTTTCTATGTGGAGAGAAGGTACATAAGGGAAGTTCATGTCCATTGACCTTTGAGAGCAAGAGATTGAGGGAAAGGAGAGGCTTACTTGACTTGGGTTTGCATGTTGGACCTTCTTCACCAAGATTGAGAGGGAGAAAATCTAAGACCAAGGAGTTGTGTGAGGTTTGTGAAGTTGAAGGACTTCCAAAAGGACATGAGTGTAGTAGAGTAAAATCACTTTTGAGACTTTGGTGAAGGATCTTGGAGAGAGTCTTAGTACAACTACAGAAATACTACCACCTTCATCAGCTAGTTTTCAAGATTAGTGATGGAGATAATCTTTCAACTTATGGATAAACTATCCATGAGGGTTCAATTAATATGCACTCTAGGATTTGATGTTGCTATAGAAATCTTGGAGCAACCTGAACCTTTTGTATTCCCTAGGGTGGATTACTCTCAAATGGTGTTAGTCATGTATATACTCTATTAGTTATAGTGAGAGAAAAGAAAAGAGAAAAAGAAAAATTGAGAGAAAAGAAAGATAGTGAGAGGTTAAGATGTGGAAACTTCCGGTTTTCTTTGGCAAGGATGGAGAAGATATGGAGGTCTTTGTGAGAGACTTCAAGAGAGCTTGCATAGGAAACAATGGGAGGAGGAAGAATGAGTGGGCCTCATTATTACCAGATTTCTTTGAGGATGCAGCACTTACATAGTATGAGTCAGAATACCAAAGGAGAGAGAGAGGAGAGATGGGCAAGAGGAGTCTTGGGAGACTTTTGACTTCAGCCTTCAGTGAGAAATTTCTTCCTGATGAGAGTTATGAGAGATTGATGAGCGAGGTTACCTTTCTCAAGCAAAGAGATGGAGAGAAAGTGAGGGTCTATGTAGAAAGAGTGGAAAAGTTAGAGTCCAGATTTTGCATAGTATTGAGGAAGCATGGGGATGATGTGGAGACCACTATGATTGGCATAGGGGCCATGCTCAACAAGAATTTTGTGGGAGGCTTGAGACCACAAATTAGAAGCAAGGTGAGATATGAGAAACCTTCTTCCAAGGTTGAAGCTATCAAGATCACAATTCGTATGGAGGAGAGTTTGGAAGGGGATGAGAGTGATTTGGTGGTGAAGAAGGTTGTGCATCCTCCTCAATGCTACAAGTATGGTGGAACTTCTAATACTTTGGTAGCAAGAGTTGCACCACAAGTAGTAGTTGCTCCAGCTCTTGCACCTCCACCAAAGGATCCACTTCAAACCATCACAGAACAACTTGCGGATCTCAAGATCAATGTGGTGCAACTATGGGAGAAGAGAGAGGTGGATCAGAATGTGGGGAGAGGAATTTGGAGTTATGGAAGTTATCCATATAGAGGAGGCCAACCAACCAACAATTTCAATGAGAGAAATTTTTTTGGTTATGGAGGAAGAGGTCACATCCAAAGGAATTGCCCAAATTCCACTTACCATGGAGGAAGGAGTTATGAGGGAGCCAATAGAGGGAAAGAGGGAGGTAGTGAAACCCAAGTGGCTCCTAATCTAAACAAAGGTAAGGGGATAGTATCCATACATGTGGTTGAGAGCAAGTATGAGAAGAGAGAGTGCTCAAACTCCAAGGGTAATTTGGAGCTTTTGGCACAAGAGAAGAAGAGAGCTTGTTTTGCAGAGGATGTTCACTCTTCTCAAGGATTTACTCCAAGCAAGGATACTCCTATGTCTACTAGGAGCACTCGCACCTCAACACCATCAACAACAAAGACTCCAAGGAAGAAGTTGGGGATGGAGGATTTCTTGATTTCAAAGCAACAATGGAACTACAATGTGTTGGAGGATGTTGGTAGTCACAAGGCTAACATCACAATGGGCCAATTGATTGCTTTGAAACCTACCTTGAGAAAGGAGCTTAGAGGTGGTTTGAGTTCTACAAGGAGTAAGAAGAAGAAGAAGGCAAAAGCTCCAATATCAACGGGGGTGGTGGATGCCAAGCCAGCACTATGGGAGGCTTGTGAATATGCCTCTAAGATTGATGTGAGAGTGAATGGTCACAACATCAAGGATGCATTGGTTGATGGAGGATCAATAGTGAATGCCATGTCAGAAAGGTTGATGAAAAATTTGGGTATGATACCCTCAAGACCTTCAACATTTGTGGTGAGCATGGCAAACAAGCAACAAGTTAGACCCGTATGGGTGATGGATAAAGTGGTAGTTTCAATTATGGGAGTTCAAAATCTCATGACTTTCCAAGTCTTGAAGGATTCAAGCTATGACTTACTTTTTGGGAGGCCATGGTTGAGAGTAGCACACACAACTAATCGATGGCACAAAGGGTACTTGAGGATTGGGCCATCAAACCATAGAGTCATAGTTCCTATGACTAACACCACCAACACTTCACATTCAGATACACCATCTTCTAATTCTTGGGAATCAGATTCTGAAGAAGGAGCTTCAGGTGTGGACACAAGCATGGAGGAGGAGACTTCCACTGAGGAGGATGAATCTGAATCTGATTCAGATGTGTATCCCTTGTGTGCTATGGATTTTGCATCTAAGCCAGAGGTTTTGAAGGACCTAGATAAATAACCATTGACACTTGAGGAGGTAGAGAGAAGGTTAGCTACCCTCAAGTATGGCCCAAATGTTACCAAGGAGGAGAAGGTGAGATTTGAGGAGATTTTCCGCAAGTTCATCCATGTGTTTGCTTTTAGTTACAAGGATTTGACGGATGTCAGCTTGGAGGAGCACAAGATAGAGGTGGAGTCACATGCAAAACCAATCCGCCAAAAGCAATGTTGCATTAGCACACCAATATCTTTGGTTTTGAAGGAGGAGATTGATAAGCTCAAGGAGGCCATATTTATCTTTGAGGTGGAGAATTCAGAGTGGGTGTCTCCAATTGTCATTGTGAAGAAAAAGAATGGCAAGCTTTGGGTATATGTGGATTACAAGAAGCTCAATGCTATTACCAAGAAGGACTACTACCCATTGCCATTCATTGATGAGATCTTGGAGGAGGTTGCAGGTCATGAGAGGTATAGTTTTGGAGATGGTTATAGTGGATATAACCAAATCAAGATTGCACCAAAGCATCAACAACTCACTACATTCACCACACCTTGGGGGACTTATGCTTTCAAGGTCATACCTTTTGGGCTTTGCAATGCTCCAGCCACATTCCAACGGTTCATGAACAAGGTATTTGAACCTTTCATTGGGAAATTTGTGAGAGACTTCATTGATGACTTTTGTGTCTATGGGAGCAAGGAGGAGCACTTTGAGCACCTAACCAAGGTCTTGCAATGCTTGGATGAAGCAAATGCATCACTCAAAATAGAGAAGTGCACTTTTGGATGTGAGAAAGGTCTACTTTTGGGGCACATCATATCTAAGGATGGAATAGCAGTTGATCCTGAGAAGGTGAGGAAAATCTCAGACCTTCCATTCCCTTCAAGCTTGACAAAGTTACGCCAATTCTTAGGGATGGTTGGGTATTATAAGAGGTTCATCGTCTCATTTTCCAACAAGGCTTATGCATTGACCATCTACATGAAGAAGGGTGTAGATTACATGGTGATTTTGGAGGACAAGGAGGCTCTCAAAGCTTTTGAGGAGCTCAAGAAATCCCTTGTTGTAGCTCCAATTCTTACTAAACCTAATTGGAGTAAGCCTTTCATCCTCTACACTGATGCTTCTAATGTAGCTATAGGATGCACTTTTAGTCAATTAGACCAAGATGGGCATGATCATCCAATAGCTTATGCTAGTAGGCAGATAGTTTCAGCAGAGAAGAACTACTCTGTCACGGAGAGAGAAGGGTTGGCAGTGATCTTTGGTCTCAAGAAGTTTAGATACTACTTGATTGGAGGGAAAGCCACCATTGTCACGGATCACAAGGCCTTGAAGTACATCTTCAACAAGCCAATGTGGAAGGGAGACTAGCAAGGTGGATGATACTCTTGTCTGAGTATGACTACACCATTGAGGATAGGCCAAGGAAGAAACATGCAAATGCAGATTTGTTATCTAGGGCCTATGATCATGATGGAGATGAGCCAATGGATGATTCCTTCTCGGATGAGGAGCTCATGACAATCTTAGTCACTCAAGAGGTTCCAATGGAGTACAAGGAGATTGTGGACTTTGTTATAAGAGGTAACTATCCAAGAGGGATGCATGCTAGGGAGAGGTAGGCCCTTGCAGCAAGATCTAGACCTTATACAATGGTGGAGGATATTCTTTTTCACCAAGGAGCAGATGGTCTACTTTGAAGAGTAGTGGGTAAGGAAGAGTTTATCCTACTCATAAAGGAGTTTCATGAAGGTTTAGTGTGTGGCGGACACTTTGCAAGAAAGGTAACTGCTTTCAAAATTGTAGATGCAGGTTACCATTGGAGAGGAATTTTCAAGGATTGTCTTGATTATTGCAAAACTTGTCATGTTTGTCAATGTAAAAGACCGAAACCGAGGAGAGAAATAGGAGAATGGAAACTCACATTGGGACACTTGAATGAGGGAAAACTCCAAATGCCTAGCATGAGCTTCGGCCTTGGTATTTATAGGTAGCATACAAGACCCTTGAAGCTTCTCAAGAAGCTTCATTGAGCCGCTTTCTTGGAGTGCAAGCCAAGTTAACTAGGAAGCTTTTCAAGAAGTTTCCTTCTAGAAGCCGCCTACTTGGCATTCCAGCTAAGCTAGTTAGAAGCTTCTAGAAGCTACCTGCTTGGGGTGCAAGTTAACTAATTGGGAAGCTTCCCAAGAAGCTTCTTAGATGCTTCTTGAATATTCTAGGCTATTTGGTCTTATTCTCTACTTCATAAGCCTGACTAACTTTGTCACTAAACTCCATATTGTTACATATTCCCCTACCGCTAGTTGGTGACGTCCTCATCGCTAGTGAAGCTTTGAATTCCTTGATGGCCGTCTGTGCATTTTGGAGGTGGGAAAGAGGTTCCCATGTGGCATCATGAAGGGGATAGCCTTTCCAAAGGACCTTGTACTCCGTATGTTGGTGACGGCCTCGTTGAATATGGCGACGTGCAAGGATACAATCAACTTCATACTCCTCATGATCATTGATAGGGACATGAAGAGGAGGAGGTTGGACTCAAGAGGAAAAGGAAGAGGGGTTAGGAACAAAGGATTTCAACTTGGAAACATGAAAGATAGGATGGATACGCATGTGACAAGGCAAGGTAAGTCGATAAGCAAAAGGAGAGACAATGTAGGTAACATCAAAGTGTCCTATCCACTTAGGGGCAATTTTACAAACTTGGGTATCAAGTGGGAGAAGGAGGTTACTAGAGGATAGCATGAATTTATCACCAACTGCAAAGGTGAGATCACGATGATGGTGGTACGCATATTGTTTTTGGCGATTCTGAGTAACAAGGAGGTGAGACTTGCCTTGTTGGAGGGATTGGGATATAGTGGTCAAGAATGTGGATATATGAGGAACGTGAGAGGAAGGGGGAGCAAGAAGAGAATCTGGAACAAGTGGATCTTGGCCAAAATTGAGAAAGAAGGGAGAAAATCTGGTGCTTGCCTGTTTGGAATTATTGTAGGCAAATTTAGCAACTACAAGACATTCATCCTAGATGGTATGGTGGACATTGACAAAGGCCTGCAACATATCCTCCAATGCACAATTTGCATGTTCGGTTTGTCCATTAGTTTGAGGATGATGGGCCGTGGACAAAGCAAGCTTGGTGCCGAGTATCTGGAAGAGTGCTTGCCAAAACTTCTTGGTAAATCAAGGATCATGGTCGGAGATGAGTACACATGGCATCCCATGATGCTTGAAGACATTGTCGAAGTAGATTTGTGCTAAGGTTGGAGCATCCACGGTATCACAGGTTGGTGCCAAGTGGATTTGCTTACTAAGCATATCCACAAACACCACGATTGCAATGTGTCCTTGTTTTGTCTTTGGCAAGGATGTGATGAGATCCAAGCTCACATGCTCCCAACAAGCGGATGGAATGACGAGTGGTTGAAGGAGTCCACTCGGCTTCTGGTTGCTTGCCTTGTTACGTTGGCAACTCTCACACGATTGGACAAACTCTCAAACATCTTGTGTCATGTTGGGCCAGCACCATTGGCATGGGAGGGTGCCCAAGGTCTTGTCCACTCCCATGTGACCAGCTATTGGTAAATCATGGGCTTCTTGAAGGCGCACAAGTCGAAGATCACCTTTGACTGGAACATAGATCTGGTCTGTGAGCCGGCCTGTCTCTCACTCAGGATGAACCTCTGATGGCTATTATGGTAGCGCACCATGGACTAAGAAGGCAAGGAACCCCAACTCCATCATACTCCTCCAAGGCTAACACTCCAAGACTCAAGACATTGCTCACTAGAGAACTCAATGAGAGAGAGATAGTTGCAAATGAAAGGATGATGAGTACCTCCTCACTCCTTGTTTATATACTTGTGAGATAGTTACGTACCAAAGTTACTAATTACCGTAGTAACTCAAGTTACTAGACTAAAAGTCAAGTAAAGTCAAAAAGTAAAAAGGAATATCCATTCACATGGGCATATTCCCCTTATCTTGACCCAACCACTAAAGCAAGGATTCCTTCACATGGGCTATCCTTGGACTAAAGAAGAATCCAAAACAAAAAGGCTTGCGGGCCCAAGAGTTCTCAACTCTTTCCCCAAAGCCAAACACCTAGGAATAATACCAAGTCAACACACTAAAATCCAAAATAGTGGTGCTCATCTTTCCTACTTCCTCTAAAGTAAGGTCCCATCTATCTTAGCTATGACTAACTTTAGCTAACCATGACTAATATAGAACCATCCTTTATCTCTATATAAATAATATCTCTTAAGTACTTGTAATACCAAGCTAAATATCACAATACCACACACATGCACAAATGGGTGTTACAGGTCTGCATGGAATAAAAGGCCTTCCTTGAAGAGAAGGTGTTGTACTCCTTGTTGCATGTTGTCAAACGACCATGTACCATTTGGAAGAAACAATCTTGTTGTAGAGCTGATTGAAACTCATTATGGACCTAAGGGTCGATGAACACCATTGTAATTGCCGCCGTGATGAGAGGAAGAGCCTTCAAATCAGGTCATTGTGATAGAGCATCAGGGATGACATGGAACCGACCTGGTTTGTACTCAAGTTTGATGTCAAACAATTGGAGTTGCTCTTCCCATCAATGATGCCGACTCTTCATGTGCTCCAAGTGTAAGGTCTGCAACAATGGCTTGTGATCAGTTTGCATGATCACTTGTTTCCCCAAGAGATAATGCCTCCATACCTTGGTGGCATATACCATTGCAAGTTGTTCCCGATCTTGAGCAGAGTAATTTCTTTCAGCTGTTTTTAGTCAGCAAGACACAAAGGCAATAGGATGTAGTCCATCTGGAAATTCCTATTGCAACACAGCTCCAATTGCAAATTTAGAAGCATCAAAATCAACCACACAAGGTAGTTGAAGATCATATGGTTGAAGAATGGGTCTTGAAGACACCATATGGTTTAACTTCTGGAATGCTTCTTCATGCTTGGTGGTCCACTAGAAGCTCGAGTTCTTTCCCAAGAGGTCAGTCAATGGTGCAGCCACGTGAGCATAATAGTGGATGAACCATCGGTAAAAACTGGCCAATCCATTGAATGCTCGTACTTCTATAGCATCCTTCGGGGTAGGCCAATCAGTAATGGCCTTGATCTTCTCTTCTTCCATCTTGATCATTTTTGATGAGATCTTATGACCCAAGAAGGTAACCTCTTTCTGCCAAAAAGCACACTTTGACTTCTTGCAATAGAAATTCCACTATCATAGTCATTTTAGGACTTCTTGCACATGATTCATGTGTTCTGCCTCTGTCCAGCTATAGATTAGGATATCATCTAAGAATACCACCACACACCGATCCAATAGTCCCTCCAACACCCGATGCATTTGATCCATGAAGACTGCTGGAGCATTAGTGAGTCCGAAAGGTAGAACTCTCCACTCGAAATGTCCATACCTTGTGCAAAAGGTAGTCTTTTGCACGTCCTCTCCTTCAATAGGAATTTGCCAATAGCCGCTACGAAGATCCAACTTGGAAAAGTAGCGTGCTCCACTTAGTTGATCAAGCAGGTCATCAATCCAAGGCAAGGGATATGCATTCTTCACGGTTTGCTTATTGAGTCCACGGTAATCAATACAGAAACAAAGTCCTCCATCCTTCTTTGGAACAAATAGTACCGGTGCTCCCCAAGGAGAGGTACTATGTCATATGAAATCCTTCTTCAACAACTCTGTAAGTGTTGTTCGCAACTCCTCCAACTCCTTTGGTGAGAGTCGAAAGATTGGTCTACTCATTGGAGTAATCCTTGGCAATAACTCGATCTTGAAGGGCATTGATCTTGAAGGGTAATCCCTTTGGCACATCATCCGGAAACACATCTGCAAACTCCTGAACTATCCGATCAACCATTGCTTGATGAGGCTCTTAGGCCTCCTCAGATTGTTCTTGTGCAATCGGCTTGATCCACACCTCGAATACAAACTTATCTTCCTCCAAAGCTTGCTTTATGGCCACTTCATTAACAAACTTCCCTTCCAGGGACTCATCTCTCTTCCAAGCTTGCTCCATTGTTGCCTTCTTGGCAAACTTCCCATCTTGGGACTCATCTCCCTTCCAGATTCACTCTATGGCTACCTTCTTGACAAACTTCCCATCTTGGGACTGACTATTCTTAGGCGCCTTACTCAGAGATGCTAGACAACCTAATCGGAAATTTCTACCTTGGTGTTGTACTTGAATTTGTCATCGGGTCCAATCAAATTGAACCTTATAACGTTCAAGCCAAGGTAGACCCAGAATGATATCATAGTGTAGAGGTGCCACTACAAACTTCATACTCTCCAAATACTCCTTCCCAATCTTGAAGGTAACAAGATGTGGGGTGCGGAATGCAGAACCCTTTCTACCATCCGCCATCATCAAACTACTTCCAAACATTGGCTTGATAGGAATACCCAATTCCTTTGCTACTTGCATAGACATACAATTCTTTGAACTTCCAAAATCAACCAAAATCCTACAACCTTGATTAGATATCATACCTTGCAAGTGAAGCAAACTTGCATAGGTCAAGCCTTCAATCCCATTGGAACTAATCAAGCTCCCAGTAGGCGGCTCAAAATCTCCTATTGGGATTCTTTGTTTCCCTGATCATTCTATTCCACAAACTCCATTTGGGCAACTTGTCAAGGTCGCCCATTCCTAAGTGGACATTCAGCAATCTGATGTACAACTTGGTGACAATAAAAGCAACCTCCATTTTGTCGTAATCTTTCTCTATCTACTGTCCCAAGTGGTCTTCGTTGGATAGCATCAATCTCCATTGGTACCGGTTCTTCCACTCGTGCGTTGTGTACTGGTAGGCTTTGTGTAGGTCGAGGTTGAGACCAAGTTGTTGCAACCAAGGAATCAAAACCCTCAGCCAATTGCATGGTCACCTCCAATTTGGTTTGTGATTTCAATCCTCGCACAAATCGATCCAGGACTTCACCTTCTTGGATATCTGGAATTTGCATGATGATGTTTTGAAATTGTGTGATGTAGCTTCTCACTGAGCCAATCTACCTCAAACTCCGCCAATTTATCTCATGCGGCTTGGGTGGCATTTATAGTTTGAAATCGACCAAGTATTGCATCTTTGAATTTTGCCCATGTCAAAATCGGTGTAACAATTTGTCATTCAGCTCTTTCTACTCGGAATTGCCACCAAAGTTTTGCCACGCCATCCAATTGGCTAGAAGCCAAGAGAATTTGTTTCCGCTCATCTTGAAGATTGGTGGCTTCAAAGTAACGTTTGCAGTCAAACAAAAAATTCTCCATTGTGCCTGGAAGATTCTCGCCTTCAAACACCTTGGGTTTCGGAAATCAAATGTGATCTTCTCCATCTTGAACTGGCGCTCTGTCTATTTGTTCTTGTCGTTGCTGGTCTCGTTCATCCAACAATTGAGTAAGATGCTCGATTTGTTGTTGCATTGCAAGGATAACATCCGGTATTGCTGCCATTGCTACTACTCTATTCCACTACACTCAATTTATCTAGTTGATTAACACATAGATACAACACGTCCACCATTCTCCATAAGTTACAATTGGAAGTATCAAGGGTTCCTATGACACGTTGATCATATGTAGAAAATCTTGCCCAAAGCGCGAGGTGATAAATTGTGTGAAATGATGCTTTGGTAATATCTGGACATGAAAGTCCCAATGGTTTGGTGGAAGTAGATTCGGTGGTCCATAAATTCCATCCATCCCATTCCTGCTCTGATACCAATGTAAAAGACCAAAACCAAGGAGAGAAATAAGAGAATGGAAACTCACATTGGGACACTTGAATGAGGGAAAACTCTGAATACCTAGCATGAGCTCCGGCCTTGGTATTTATAGGTAGCATACAAGACCCTTGAAGCTTCTCAAGAAGCTTCCTTGAGCCACTTTCTTGGAGTGCAAGCCAAGTTAACTAGGAAGCTTCTCAAGAAGTTTCCTTCTAGAAGCCGTCTACTTGGCGTGCAAGCTAAGCTAGTTAGAAGCTTCTAGAAGCTACCTGCTTAAGGCGCAAGTTAACTAGTTGGGAAGCTTCCCAAGAAGCTTCTTAGATGCTTCTAAAATATTCTAGGCTATTTGGTCTTATTTCTTTGCTTCATAAGCCCGAATAACTTTGTCGCTAAACTCCATATTGTTACAGTCAAGCTTTTGCTAGAAAATCTACTTCCACTCCACCACTTAGATCAATTCCATTGCTAGGACCTTTTGAGAAGTGGGAAATTGATTTTGTAGGTCCTCTCAATAGAACCCCAAGGAACAATTGGTACATTGTGGTAGTTATTGATAACCTTACCAAGTGGGTTGAAGCTAGACCATTGAGGGACAAGAATGAAGATGAAGTGGGTAGATTTCTTTATGAACGTATTATCACTAGGTTTGGATGCCCTTTGGAGTTGGTTTCTAATACAGGAGGAGAGTTTACAGGAAGCATCACTATAGCCATGCTACAACATTTCTCTATCACACATAGAGTAACTACATCCTATAAGCCAAATTCCAATGGCTTGGCAGAGAGAACCAATCAGACCTTGTGCATGATGTTGGCCAAATATGCAGAAATGGAGGGGGCTAAACATCATTGGTACAAGAGGATTCATGCGGTTTTGTGGGAGTATAGGACAACCATGAAGACTTCCACCGGATATTCTCCATTTCAATTGGTATACGGTATTGAGTCTACCTTACCTATTCACTTTGATCTTCCTACATTCCAAAGCATTCATAGGAGATTGAAGAAAGCACAAGGAGGTGATGCAGAGAAGTCAAGGAAGGAACAACTCATGGAGTTGGAAGAGGCAAGAGCAATTGCTATGGTTAGAGTGGAGCAAGCCCAAAGGAAACAAAAGGAGAGTTATGACAAGAGGGAAGGCAAGAAGAAGGTGGAGCCTTTGAAAGAAGGTGATTGGGTAATATTGTTTGATTCTATTCGATTCAAGAGAGTGCAAAAGAAGTTTTTGCCTAAGTACTTTGGACCTTTCATAGTGGAGAAGGCGTTGGGCAATTACACCTATGATCTCAAGGAGTTTGGAGGATGACACTTCAATAGGATTAACCATGATAAGTTGAAGATGTATCATAGAAGGTAGAGAGACCTTCACTTTGAGGACAAAGTGAAAACTTAGTCCGGGGGTAAATGTAACACCCATTTGTGCATGTGTGTGGTATTATGATATTTAGCTTGGTATTATGATATTTAGCTTGGTAATACAAGTACTTGAGAGATATTAATTATATATAGATAAAGGATGGTTCTACATTAGTCATGATTAGCTAAACTTAGTTATAGCTAAGATAGAGGGAACCTTACTTTAGAGGAAGTGGAAAAGATGAGCACCACTATTTTGGATTCTAGTGTGTTGATTTGGTATTATTCCTAGGTGTTTGGCTTTGAGGAAAGAGTTGAGAACTCTTGGGCCCGCAAGCCTTTTTGTTTTGGATTCTTCTACAGTCCAAGGATAGCCCATGTGAAGGAATCCTTGACTTAGTGGTTGGGTCAAGATAAGACCACATGCTTGGGGGAACATGCCCATGTGAATGGATATTCCTTTCTACTTTTTGACTTTACTTGACTTTTAGTCTAGTAACTTGAGTTACTATGGTAATTAGTAACTTTAGTGTTTAACTATTTCACAAGTATATAAACAAGGGGTGAGGAGGTATTCATTATCCTTTCATTTTCCAACTATCTCTCTCTCATTGAGTTCTCTAGTGAGCAATGCCTTGAGTCTTGGAGTGTTAGCCTTCAAGGAGTATGATGGAGTTGGGGTTCCCTACCTTCTTAGTCCATGGTGCGCTACCTTAATAGCCATCAGAGGTTCATCTTGAGTGAGAGACAAGCCGGCTCACAGTACAAGGGTGAGACCAAAAATTAAAATGGTGCTCAGCCCCAATAGAGTCGATATGAGAATTAAGGATATGACTCCCATATTTATTTGCAGCATAAAAGTTATCTAAAAGTACCTTTTTAAATATATTGAAAGAAAGAAAAATTTTAAAACTTCAATTGAGCATCTTTTATGTTCAAAAATTCAAAATTTCCATATCAAGATATAGCATATATGACTCTATCTCCTTGAACTTAGCTTTCAAGAATAATTTACTTGAAGAAATGCACCAAATCCTCTATTTAAGAACTTCTAATTGACATAAAACTAAACATTTTATGTTAAGGCATAATGTACACTGATCTCCAACATCAAGCATGGGCTTCAAATAATGTAACCTTTAGATTTATTCTACCTATAGTAAAATAGATTGGCATTTTAACTAGATCCAAGCAAAGCTATGCATTTAAATGTGAAAGGTAAACCTAGGGACCTACATATGCAAGGGAAACGGAAGTGCTTACATATGCATAGTAAACCTAGTCTGTCATCTATGCAAGGTAAACCTAAACACTCACATATGCTTGGGAAATCACACCTATACATGGCAAGACTAAGTACTCATATATGCATGGCAGAACTAGGCACCTATATGTACATGGCCAACCTATTTGTCCACCTATACACAACAATTTTATATTCTCATCTATGCAAGGCAAACCTTAGCACTCAATTATGGGTGGCAAACCTAAAAACCCACCTATGCATGGCAAAACTAGGCCCATATTTATGCATAGCAAACGTAAGTGCACATCAATAGATAGCAAACCTAGGTGCCCTATGCATAACATAGTTATGTTTTTTTATGTAAATAATACTAGTAGATATGGAAAGAGGAGTTGTATCTTTTTGATACATTTGCTTCTACCTTTTAGCATAAAAGTAATTTAATAAGTGTTTCTTAAAGTATCACTGGAAATGGTTAAATATAAGTAAAGAGTACTAGAGTTTAGTAAGGAGACCACTTCTTAAAGGAATATTAAAACTTATCCTTTTAGGCATTTGTCATTATATGCCAACAAAATAATTTTTAGTTCTTAAAAGAAGAGAGTAAAGAGTAAATATTTTGCTACAAAGCAACCAAATTTACTAAGTAGAAAATAATATTAAAAGATGAAGTAAAAAATAGAAACATTTGTATTATTGAGATTTATTCTACTAATTTTAAAATATCAAGTTTTGATTTTACTTTGATAAAGGCCATTATACTTAGGAAAACTGCATGTCTTTAAGACATGTACAAACAAGAAGATGCAAATGATTAAACAAGAATCTAGAAGGAAACATATTCTCAATAAATATAAGAAAATTTTAAGGAGGTTGTAAAACCTTAGTTTGATTATACCGAAGGATATATAGAGAGTAATATAGTCTGAATGTTTATGAAATATAGAATTTAGCATAGATTTTGTGTAAAACTAAATTTAATACGAGAGTACATGTATAGGACGAAACAAGAAATATTAGAAGTTATATGTATAGTGTTTTTTGACGTGAAGGGTAATGTGTATGACCTATGGTTCGCAAAACTTAGCAAGTTTCTATTGATAAAAAATGTTCAATCTTTATGAATTTCCCAATTTGGAAGAAATTTGTTGAAACTCTCTTCCACTAAAAGAGTTGTGTTTGACCTACGAGGCGCAAACTTGAGGAAGCTCTATTGACATAACTAATGCAGAAAATGGATGAATTTCTTCAATATTAGACATAAATAATTTGATGATGAATTTTCATTGTCCATTTTCCCAAAATATAGTGTAAATTGCAGATTACGAAAAGGCCGACCGCCTAGAAAACACGAAGGATGGGAAGACAGATTATGATTGGGTTATGCCAAGTGCACAGTATGGTATAATTGGAAACCTGTCTAAATTAAGTTTTTTATAATTATTCTTATACAATTTTAAAATAGAACAAAGAATTCAAATTTTGAACACAAAATAAATCTAGAAGTAGTACATTTTTGGATGTTCACCAAAAAGGACGGCATTCTTATACCAATACTAGGAAACATAATATTTTCAATTTTTTAAGAACCGAAGGACTAAAAATTTTATAGAACGTTTTTCCCCTACTTATCTTAAGCAATTATTATGTACATATTTTCTAGTCGAATGGATCACTGTATCTTCTTGTGTCGTGGATGGAAACAGACCAGGAAAATAAGCCTAGAGATATTTGAAATTGCTTTACCAACAAAACAAGACTCCAAACTTTAGATTATTTTTTAGATTCTAGATGAATAAAATTAGACTAATTTTTTTTATCATACTGTGTGTAATACTTTTACCTTACTAAATAAAAGTCTTTGCAAGGAAAACACTGAATATTTCTAATTTATTGAGTGAATAGTCTTGATTATATATGTTACTCAAAGTACTTTTCAACATTACTATAAAAAATAAGATTCTAGATCCCACTTTGACAAACATATACAAGCAAACATTTGCTCAATAAATTAATAATATTTTAGTATTCACCTTAATATTCTTAATTTCTTGAGTAAAAAGTGTGGGTTGTACCCGTTGTTCCAAAGTGGGATTTAGAATCTTATTTCTATATTGGTAACATCAAATTTTCACATACATGAGAACTTATAAATATAACTTATCGATTTTTATATAATAGAATTGTATGTGATCAAGTATATTTGGTGTTGAAGTTCATATTAGTCTACATTTGATTAAATTCAACTTAATGCAATCATCGAGAAAAGACTTAAACAAATATTTCAATTAAGTTCTTTAGATGTAAGGTAATTACTATAAGAAGAGATTTAAATTAGTCGTGAAGAATCAAGATAAGTGTATTCCTCATTAATAATTAATAATAAATAAAAATATAATTTCATCTTTAAAGATTTCAATATTAAAAAAAGTAAAATGATGTATTCATATTTTTCTAAAAAATTGTGTACTAAGTCATTTGCACATGACTAACTTTGAAATAAAATATTAATTAATTGAAATAATTTAGTGACTACATTAATTTTTGTCAATAATATTCAACTCCCATGCAACTAGATATTTTTGGAAGAATATCTAACCGCTTCTTGATAGAAGAGTCAAATTAGCAAACATGAGTAGAACACATTGCATTGCAACTTTCAAAAGCTTTCTACTCTAAGAATCCTATACACAATAATTTATCTAGCTATTTATTTATAGTAATACATGATCTCTTTTTTTTTCTATAGCTAGACCTTACAACAAAGGTAGCTCCATTTTAGACCTTTCTTGTATCTTTTCTTACTCAAAAAGAGACTGCTTAGGACACCAAGGAGGATGGGAAGAGCCCACTTCATTTTCTATAGTTGGATCCTTACAACATCTAGGGGTTTTAGAAATAGATTTGATGGATGCTACAGGATAAATAACAAACTTCGTAATAATTTTTAGTGAACTCTATAACAGGATGAGATTGAAATAAATGAACATAAATGAAATTAAGTTACGGGATATTTTATCCAAATTGCATTCATTTATAAAAATCAAGCCCTATGTTATGGATGTTTAGGAATGCCGTAACTAAATAAATGATTGTTAGGCAAAGTGACGTGTTTTATCAAGTGGGTGGTCATGTGGTTAGATGAGTCAAATATGATTTATGATTTGGTTTGCGTATTCAAAATCCAAAATGCCCTTCCTCAACAATTCAAAATTCTAAACTTGAATTCACTACCCTCCCGAGCAAATGTGCAAGTTGTTAGGAAACTAAATGGCGGTTTTGTAGTTTCACACTGGTATGGGAAATGATCAGTGCTGCCATGCGGCAACCAAGAAATTGACTAAGGGTCAAGGAATTTTATGTTGGGACTGCAACAAAATTTTTGCAATGGGAGATCAAGTACCTTGTTTTAGTGCAAGAGACTCACTTTTGGACGTTGATCCAGGACCGATAGAGTCATCGTTGAATTTTCAACCTCAACAACCATTAGGGAAATTTGGAGACCTGTTGAGGATGGCTTCTTTCGTGCCAAGAAAAACAAAGGAGGATGAACAATTTTGCATGGCAACGTACCATTATAGCCAAATACTTGATTATTTGTAGGACTCCGAGCATTTTGCATAGATTCATGGTGGGAATTGCAAAAAGCCCATTCAAAAATGAACAGCATTTAGTTTCATGGCAACCTTTTTCAATTAGGGAGGGACAAGGATTTTATACTTCTATGACAGGTGATAGGCTTTACAAGAAATGGTTGAGGTATATGAAATAGTACAAAGAAACTTGGGAGCTTAAGAACAAGTCTATTGGAGAAGGTCTCACGGAGAAGGAATATGGCAAAGGGTGGAGAACTATAGAAGATAAATTGAATGGAATGTGCTCACATTTTGCAAGAATGGAAGCCATATTTGGGACCAGAGCAAACATAAGTCCACCTGCAATGGTAAGTTTAGGAGATTTTAATCCCAATTTGAGCAAGATTTGTGAGGTTGGTGAGGAGGAGGTCCATGAAGGTGCACTAGAGTGCTCACAATTCCCATCTCCTCCTGAGGTGGTGCTCCTTGACTTGGGCCTCCAGTTGGTCCCAACACCCAAGGGGTAGAAAGTATACCAAGTGGTATGGATAATGGAATTCTATCACCCGAGGATGAGTCTCCATTTGTTCCATCGATCTAGGACTTGCCTTTCATTACACCACCACCTTTAACTTCTACAAGGGATGGATCCGAGTATGCTTTCATTGACCAAGAAGGGGAATGTGACCCAAAGAGGAGGAAAGGTGGAATATCAGCAAGTAAGGTACCTAGGTTGTCACCTAGTATGTCATTATCTCATGATTTAGCAAAAATTACCATGTTGAAGGCATATACTATAGAATCCATGGAGAGGTTATGACTAGCTGAACTAGAAGCCACCAACATGAGGAAAAGAGAGAAAAGAATGATGAGAATAGAAGCAGAGCATGTTAGATTAGAGATAGAGAAGATGAAAATTGAAATTGAGAAAAAATTGAGTGTAGATAAAAAGAAAGCTAGGGCAGACAAACACAAATTTAAGGAGAAGAGTTTGGAATCAAAGCGCACTCATGAAATCAAATGAGTCTCATACAGGCAAGGAAAACTCTTGAGGAAATAAGTCACTATTTTAAAGTGCTCACTCAGGTTCAACGTCCATTGTACTCTACTAATAGCTAATAGTATACCAACATGTAACCTTTATTATGATTATAATAAAGATGAGTTATGGAAACTTGATAAATACTACTAGTATTTGCTCGATACCGCTTGTTACCACTCAGTGCCGCTCCTTACTACTTAGTTCCTCCCATGTTTTTTCTTTGCCACACCTAGTCAGCCCAAGATGCCATGAGTTGCTGCTCAATGCCGCCCATCAACTCTTTTCTACCGCCGCTAGTCTTTGCTCAATGCCGCACTTTTTTGAATTAAGGCCAGCTAGCGCTTGTAGATGCTCAAAAGTGCTTGCAGGCACTCATAAATGCTTGTAGGCGCTTGTAGGCAATGGTAGGTGCTTGCAAGCACTTGCGTTTAATTAGTGGCGCTTGTCATGGCTCGTAGGTGCTCGTGAGTAATCAATGACACTCATTGACATCCGTTGGCACTGAGTGACGCCTGTAATGGGTTAAGTGTGGTGACTCATGATGTGGGTGGCGCACATAGGTGCCAGGTGACATCCCATTTGATGCACAAGGCACAATTGAGTATATAGCACATGAAAATATGGGAGTTAGACAAAAATATGAGAGTTTCACAAGTGTAAACTAAAATATATATGAGTATAAAAGATAAATGTATACATGAGGATAAATGAACAGAAGATGTATATAAATGGGGAGCCAATAAAACCTAACCTTGTCACTATGGTAGAGGAGGAGGTTAAGAAAAAGAGGGAGATGCACCATGGTGTCTAAGTGCTGCTACTCTGTCCTCAAGTCTATGACGGTATACATGATGTTGAATCCTAAATGGACTCAATGACCACCATAGGGGCCACTCGCTCTCATCCAAGTTTCAGTGCCTGATACCGCTAGCAAGAAGAGAATATGGGTCACTACTATAAGAACTCAGTCTACTTGATGTCCACTCCTCTTCTGCCAACTAACAACATGCCTATCATCATGGACAAATCTGTCCAAGGCACTCATCAAAGGGTCAAATGACCAAGTGTGTGATGCTCTCTATACCCTATAAGGACAGAAGTGGGTAGGGTGGGTAGCACCATGTGGATGGTTCCTATAATAAGAGAGTGCATAACTATCTAGGATCAAAAGATCACAAAGAGGTAAACCTCATGAAGTAAGATGCTCATATGATCTAACTCTAAGTCCTATGAACTCAAAATCTTGCTGGATATCTGCAAAACACAAACAGGCCATGAGGCAAGACCCCATGTGAACTCCCTTTGGGAGTTCGGACCACTACCACATGCTCCGTAGCAACCACTCCACTCCATCTAGAGTAAAATCTATCCACAAGATAACCTCAAAGCGTAGCAAGTAGAACTAGATGAAATGGCTAACACCAGGATGGGCTACCCACCCTACAGGCCCGAACTATGTGTGAGGGCACCAACCATGCCTAGTCATCCCGCTCTCCCATGCATGGAAACCGATAGCACCATGAAGCCATAATGATGCCAAACAAGTAACATCCATAATAATAATCTTCTTCCGTAGGAAGCTTGGGAAGAGAATACATGGAATATACTCTCTTGATAGATGAAGCCTCTCTTTAAACTCAGTCTAAGTGCCCTAAGTCTCCACACTATGAGATAATATATGGGTGGCATCAGTCTAGGTTTGCATCTCATGACGAGTATGGGTCTGGCGAGCAATAGTACGTAGTCTCAATCCAAGATAAGCCACACGAGCCCTCATCTGAGCTAGAATACTCTCACTCTCCTCTACCTTAACATTTGCACTCTTGCACCTCTCTATAGCATATGCTAACTCTCATGCCTGATTCTGTAATTGGACCCTATAACCCTCCGCCATGGCAGTGGCACCTAGTATGTCCAAGTCCAAGTAAGCTAATCTATGCTCTCTCTCCATCTCAATAGTAAGCAAGGTCAGATGCCGTTCCTCCTTTGCAGCAAGTAAATCCTCTCGCTCACAAAGGAGTCTCTCTCGCTCTAGCAGTAATCTCTCTCTCTCCTCTACATCTCCAATCTACTCTTGCACTCAAGTAATAATCTCTCTCTCTCCTCTAAACTCTCCAATCTACTCACACTCAAGTACCAATCTCTCTCTCTCCTCTACACTCTCCACTCTCCACTCTACTCTCATGCTCAAGGAGATTTCTCTCTCTACACTCAACCACTCAAACACAATCATCTAAAAATGATTGATGTCAACAGAACAAGGAGGAGGTGAAGGTACTCTAAAATGTGTGGGATCACCAACCTCCTCCATAAATGGAGAAAGTGGTGAAGGGGAAGAAGAGGGAAAAAGAGCTATCTCAACAAAGGGTAAGGGTTGTGTCTCAACTCAAATCTGTTGAACAACTGTTCACAAGTGATACATTTAGTTATCCATCAAATATAAATTCATATTAGAATTTCAAAAATACACAAGTTCACAAGTTCATTAATTAAAGCATCTTAAATGAACTCATTTATTAAATCCGGTAATGGTATATACAAAAGAATTTTGTATGTTTTCCAACATACAATATATATATATATATATATATATATATATATATATATATATATATATATATATATATATATATAACAAAACTCAAACCTAATCAATCACTCACCATCCTCATGATCATCATCATGCTCTCCTTTGTGTATCTCCTCCTCTCCATCACTCAAGTATATCATGTACTCCTCTAGAATGAAACCTCTCTCCACAAAGAGATGAGTGAGTATCTGCCCAAGGAAGGTGACCCTAAACCTGCGCCCCTTCGGACTCCTCAATTAGCTTTGCAAACTTCCCACCTCCGCAATGATAGCTCTAAATGCTAACTCTCCTAATTATAATCCTCCACACCAAATCTCCTCAACTTGGTGTTGGTGTTGGATGCCAAATGCCCATGTACAATCTTGGGCCTAATAGTGGGTGCAACAAGTGCACCCATCAATTGGAAGAAAACTCTAAATGCAGGATATATACATTGCCTTGCAAGATATCTTTTTGCAACCCTATCCCTTTGTGGAAACCAGTCTGAAATAGCTGTGTAAGGAATTGTCCTCCGTCTTGGTGTTCTCTCCCTTGGCATGGGAAGTGCATCTCTAACTATATCTATGCTCAATTGTAATTGCCTCCCTCTTACCAAACTTGTGCAAGAGACCTTGTCCCACGAACTCACAAACTCTATACATGGAAGAACATGCAAAACCCACCAAGAAAATAACCTTTAACCTCAATCATAAGGACTGAAGACAATGTGTACCGCTTAAAGCCGCACCCGAACAGCAAGAAAGCAACAAGTGCCGCTGGGCACTCCTTGTTGCCACCCAAAGGTGCATAGGGACAATCGCCCCCTACGGGGCACCGGGGGGATGCCTGATGCCACACGTAAACACTGCCTAAAGGTGTAGTTGCATTGGAAGCCACTATGGGACAGGGCATTTCGAGAAGCACATTGATATGATGATGGGTGATGCTCGACAATGCT
The DNA here is from genome assembly GCA_948567375.1 of Lunularia cruciata. Classification (NCBI taxonomy): domain Eukaryota; kingdom Viridiplantae; phylum Streptophyta; class Marchantiopsida; order Lunulariales; family Lunulariaceae; genus Lunularia; species Lunularia cruciata. The sequence goes on along the minus strand of OX419759.1, from coordinate 8,341,614 downwards.
GGAAGGTGCTCACCCAAAAGGTTTAGGGTTTAGGGTCGGTGCCGGATGGCACTGGGAGGCGCTACAGGATACGGGCTGGGAGGCATTGACAATTTAGAGACCTATCGTGCATAAATCACAATCCTGAGGTGCTGGAACATTTGAAAGTAGAGAGAAATGAAGAGAAAACAATTAAGAAGGTTCAAAGAATACCTCTGGACATTGGTAGTGAAGTCCAAGTATAATTTTGAGGCCGATTACATCCAGATTGACCTCTTGAATTCCAGAGACAGCAATTCAAATCTGATGTTTGTCTAGCCAGCACAACTTGATGAAATTTGTTGGGTTTTGAATGGTATGTAAAGCTATGAGCCAATCTCCTTCCTGAGTATTTCTCATGTCATGCCCGTCAACAATCTTTTCATATCCCCAGATTTCTGCCATGGTTCAAATTCAGTTTACAATTTGCTCTTCCTCTCTATCTCTCAAATGCTCTCCTACTCTTCCTCTTGAATCTCAAATGCTCACTTCCTCTCTTTCTCAAATGCTCTCTTCCTCTCAAATGCTCTCCTTCAATTTGAATTCTGAATTTTGCTCTTCCTTTCAAAGTTCCAACTCTCTCAAACCTCACAGCGAGTTGGCCTCCTTCAAACAATGCGAGTTTGCCCCCTTCAACAAGTTTGCTTCCTTTGAGTTTGCCTCCTTTGAACACCCCATGTAGCAAAATGACTCCTTTGAACACCCCACACCCACACACCCACAAAATGACTCCTTCGAACACCCCACACCCACGTAGTGAAATGACTTCTGTTCAAATCTAGAAAGAGGAAGATTTATATAGCCCCACGGTAGAAAGAAAGTTTGAATATCCAAACACCCAAAATGTGCATATTTAGTGTAAAAATCAATATTTGAGAGGAAAGAACTCAAATCCCAAGTGGCAACATGCATCACTCTATGTCGCCAACCAGCGTACCCAAGCATTACATAAATCATGCAGCCCCTACCAGTGCCATCACATGATGCCTACCAATGCCACTCGGCACCGATAGGTGCAATAATTTTTTTGAAGCTAGAGGGTGGTCCCCAGTGCCCTCCAACGTCTACAAGCACCACACGGTGTCAATAGGTGCAAGAAAATTTTTGGCAAGTCGGAGGGCGGCCCCCAATGCATACAAGCACCATTGCACGGTGTCTACAAGCGTCATCGGGCCACTTAAACTTTTTTCCAACACCATATGTCTAGCGACTTTGAAGTGTAAACTTGCCCAACACCACACCTTCTCAACACCACATCGTGTAAGTGTAAGCTCAGGCCCTACAAATGTAGAGATTAAGCTCACAAGAATTCTTTTTGCATCACAAGAATTCTTATCCCAATTTTACATAAAGATACATTCATCGTCTAAGTTAGAGACTCATGGTCTAAGTTAGAAGGATAAAACATTTTTTTTAACTTGGTGTTGGTGGATAAAATACAAGAAACATTACCAAAATATGAGATATGAGATGAAGAATTGAAAAATAAATAATTTATTATATGGAAACTCACTCAATTGAGTATATCATCATTGTGATAATCAAGGCAATGTTGCATCACCCTTGATCTACTTTCTTCTCTACCAAGTTCTATACCATGAAAAGACATTTTTGAATCTATTTGAGTTTCCTTTGTAAATCCAGCATCATCATCTGACCAAATGTCAGACCTATTGATTAAAAAATTATGTAAAATAATACACATTGACACCCACTTTAACAAATAAGCATTTCTACTATTGTCTTTGAGTTGCACTCTTAGCTCATGAAGAGAATGCAATCTAGCTTTCAATACTCCTACACAATGCTCATTTATCACTATTGCCTTTGCCAAATATTTATTAAACTCCTGCTTGTCCTTTGATCAGGCCTGCTTGAAAGGGGGGACTAGGTGATGCTTGGGTACATAACCCGAGTCACCTAAAAGGTACTCCTTTGCCTCAAAAGTGTGATAACTTCCTCTCTGGTTCAAATCATTCCATAGTGAGGATTTTTTCAAACAAGTCATGTCATGACATGACCCTAACATTCCTGCAAATAACCAAATCAAATTATACTTTTAGTAAACCATACAAAGAGGATCACTGATGCATTAAAACAATACATAACAAAACAACACATAACATAGAACATACCTCCGAAACAGTGTATAATTCTCCTTTTATCATCACAAATCACTTGGCCATTTATGGAATATGAATCCTTGTGGTTGAAATATATTTCCCCGTCCATTGTTGGTCGAGCTGCAAGAGGAAACAATGTTCCATCTACCAAACCAACACAACCAAGAAAACCTTTCTGTGCAAAAATAGTGGATATCCTCCTCTTCTCCTTGAGCTCGGGCCAAGCAACTTGACTCCTCATCACATCTAATATGGCTGTCATAACTCTATCAATAAAAGCAATTGTTGAACCAACACTAATGCCCCAAATATTTAAACCCCGTGCAACACAAGCTCCATTGTCATGATGCCCAAATCTATCCAAGGCTAGGGCAACTTGGATCCATACGTGTGTTTGGTCTCTTCAATAGCTTTTTTCAAAAATCATGTGAGTCTTAATCAAATCCACTAATGTTTACAAAGAATTGATATCCATTCTAGTAAGTTGGCAAAAGGCCTTAGTATCAAGATTTCTAAAATACTTTATCACAAACTCTCTACTACGAGTGTAAGTAATAGGGGGTTCCAAGTATTGATGAGTATAAGCATACTCCCAACCACTAATAAAAAATTCTAGCATATCTAAATCTCCTCCTAATTCTTCATCTTTGTCTTCATCTTCTAATCCTTGTAGCGATATCTCCAAATCTAACCGAATCATTCATTGAATACATTTTCTAATATTTCTAGTTAGTTCTACGCGAGTGCTCCCTCTCGGCATGACTTGACTAGATTCTTAATCACCACAGATAATTCCTTATTGGCAAAGGGGCATCTCTATTCTTTGTGCATAGAAAAAAAAAACAATCTCATAAATTTCATTCCGTAACAAGATAACAAGTTCATGAATTTTATTTCATCACTCAAGGGGGAACAAGTGCATACATTTCATAGTCATACCAAGAGACAACGGTCATAAATTAAACTTTTAAATAATGAAATTGAGGATTTTGGAGAGTAACCCTTCAAACAAAATCACTCCTCCTTCTAACCTTCTCACATGCACTCAAATCTTCACACTCCAAACAAATTCACTCCCCCTTCCAACTCTGGCTCTGGGTCTCTCAAATCTTCTTCTGTTGTCAAGTTTTGCATGCCCTCAATTCTTTCCACTCATGGCCCCTCCAATCTTTCTCCGTGGTAAAAAATCGCGTTCTGGGTCATCTCGTGCATAAATCTGTGAACTTTTGATTACCATGGGTGTTCTCTAACATCATGGATGCTCCCTTTGGTAGCTGCCACTTTCACTCTAACCCTAAACAATATACTTTATTAACCCTCATATGGAATCAATACACTATGGAGTGAAAACGGAAAGTTCCTTATCCTTATTTTCTACAAATCACTTCATATGGAAAGTGCTAATAATAAAGAACTTGGCCCGTACTCAGTAGTGAAACCCTTTCTACTTCCTGTTCACACCCCTCACCGAGTTAGTCCACGCCTTGTAACTATCTATATGAATATGAAAAGTTATGAAACTTAAAAAATTTAGTTCTGAAACCTTCTCGGTTGCGCTACGCTCCAACACCGCGCATTAGGACAGGATCTTCTACTATGATGTTTTATCCTGTACGGCACGATGGGGGTCGTTCCATCCTTCTTGTTATTCTACGCCATTGATTGTCTTTGACCAATGATGCTCAACGATTTCGTCTAAGCCAATCAAAACTATATTTGCTGTTCTAAGTCTATTTCAAACAGTGAAATTCTTCGTTTTAGACTCTTTCCTCTTCCTTGTACGGTTTGATGAGGGTCTTTTCATCTTTCATCTTTCACCTTCGTGGTCACCGTCCGATGAGATCTTTCATTTGTTCTACGCGGTCGCCCCTTTCCCTTTTAGACTTTTGATGCACTGAAAACTCCTCCATAACAAGCTGGTAAAGAAAAGAGGCTTCTCTATATTTGTGCGGGAGTACGTGCCAATCAGGAATAGGCATCAACTCGTTGCAGTACCACAATATTAGGCGTACTTAATTTCATCCATATGAGTTAGCGCGTGTCTGATGCATGCATCACTATGCAAGTAGTATGTGAAACTCTCGAGGAAACATGAAGCCGGAACAATGGCCACTTATGAGTCGACCAGCGACCGCGTAGGCTAACAAGAAGGATGGAAGTCTTTGTCCAATTTACAACCATAAAGGTGAAAAGACGATCGCGTAGAAAAAATGAAGAATGGGAAGACCCCATCAAGCCCGTACAAGGAAGAGATTAAAAAAGTAAAATGGAGCAAAGCCTCAATTTACAACCATAAAGTGGACAAAGAGTGGACCACCTCAATTTCAGTTGCTTATGAAGGTATAATGACATATATTTACAGCAGTTAATGTGGAAGTCGGAACAGGAAGTCAATAGGTTAATCGTAAATATAAGATAATGGGATGAGATTACATCTATTACTAAAGGTGCAGGATAGGTATCAATAAAATAGGTGACCCCATCAAGCCGTACAAGGGAATAAAGAAGGATGGGAAGACCCCATCAAGCCGTACAAGGGAAAGAAAAATAAAATAACATGGAGCTAAGCCCCAATAGAGTCTATATGAAAAGGCGCATCTATCCTAAAGGCGCAGAATAGGTATCAATTGACCATATCGATGATCTTTCTAGACAAATATCCATGGTGGATACACATGACATGGATGGTTTTAGAATTAATCATATATCTTGATTTGAGATTTATGTCATAAAATAAGAACAATAATTCAGTTTATTCTGTGATTGAAATTGAAACCTTTATTTTTATTTTAACGAATTCCATGAATTACATATAGATATATACAATTTCAAGTAATATTAAGTTCATATATAAGATATAAAAAATAATTTTTAATTCCAAATTTCATCATACTGTTCTATATATTAACCCATCTACATTAGATACGCCTATTTTAATAACAGACGGGTTACTTTATAGAGACCTCCCAGGGCTTTCCCGGGTTACTGAGGGCATGATATTATCTGAAATTCGTTCCCGCATGATAAGCTTCGTCATGAGCCCCACATACATGTAATGGGAGCTGTATCGGTTTGTCCGCACCTAACCCTTTCATGGTAAATTGTTTTTTTTATTTCAATTAAATAAGGCAGTTGAACAATAGGGAGAAGGCGACCGCTTAGGAAACAAGAAGGATAGGAAGACACGTCAAGCCGTCCATGGGAGAGACAAAAGAGTTAAGCAAAATTTATTCCAATTTGGGTTTGACACGTCTCAAAGAAAAAAGGCGACCGCGTAGGAAAAATGAAGGATGGGAAGACCCCATCAAGCCGTACAAGGGAGAGACAAAAAAGGTAACATGGGGCTAAGCCCCAATAGAGTCTGTATGAGAAATCTGCCCTACCGCACCTAAGATATCCGAGCTATGCAAGTCGTACAGTCTACACACAACTGGAGCATCCGAAGAAACATCACCTAATGTGATTGCTCTCCTATGGATTGCACCAGCCACTGCCCTCTGTAGAGCAATGGATACACGCTGTCTAAAGTAAGCTACAAAGTATGAGAGTGAGAGTGGTACCCCCTGCCGCCTAACATGATAAGCTCTCTCGCACTCCCTGACAAATGTGTCAAATGCCGTGTCCATCGCTCCATATAACTCCAAGGCTAGAGGAACAAAGAGGTGACCTCGCTGCATGCCTCTTTACTTGGAGACCTTGCGACCTGCTGCTGCACTCGCCGCCCATCCAGGAGGATGGGTAATCACTCCCTCCGAAACTGTATCTCGCATAAGGTCCGTCACCACGACATCCGCTACTGTCACCTGATCATCTCGGACCAAGTATAAGTCTGCCCTGACACGTGTCGTCTGCAACGCATACGAATGCTCCCTCCAAGCCAAGTATCCACTCTCTCGTGCCATAGCAAACACTATGTCTCTAATGGCATCATGGGTAGCTATCCTCTGTCCTCCAAAAGGACACCGTGTCATGTGGACCGCCGCTGCATCTAGTGTAGAACCACACTCACAAGTGAGTAGTGAAGATGCAGATGGGTGGACCAAACCTAGGCGAAACCTCATCGCTGTAGAGAAAGTAGCCGGTGCGAGTCGGAAAGCCCTAATGCATGGTCGAGCTAGGATCCACGAGCCTGCACCCTTGCCGGAGCAAGAGCGTAGACGTGCTCTAGTAGCCTGAGGAATGGACGAGTCAACTAAGAGAGAATGTAGTGTATGCTCACACTGTCGCTCCATCAAGGAAGACTGTAGACCTCTAGTCCAATCTGATGATAGTGAAGCAAACGGTGGAAAACCCTCTCGTGCTCGTGGAGATAGACTATCTCTCGTCTGCCGCAATAACACCTGGAGAGAAAAGGATACTCCCTCCACCTCTGTCACATAAGTCTCCAAAACCGGCCTATCAGCAACCACAAAACGAGAGGCAAGTAGGGGTGCCAAGAGAGCCCAACTACCCAAAAACGCTATAGGTGCCATCTCCTCCATAGAAAGCAAGCCAACCCCACCACATGAGATCGGTAGAGCCGTCTGTCTACGTGCCAAATCCCCTGTCACACACTCAAAAGTCCCTGGTCCAATAATATCACCAAAGACTCCCATAATCCTCCTATCAAATGCTCTCAGACGTGATAGGAAGGACGATGAGGGGGGAACTGTACGGATGAGGTAGGATGGTCGACGAGCAATACTGGAAGAGAGTATACCAAATGCCACCTGCGGATCTCCTAGTAATGGAAGGTCATCCACATGGAGAACATCCTCTGCAAGGGCAACGTCCAAGAAGCGTGTGACAAAATCCTCCGATCCTACTGGCACTCCAAGAACACAAAGTCCCTCTGTGGATGTGATACAACCCTCTGGAAGCTCAAGGTGGGGAGGGATACCTAAAGGGGACCATGCCCTACACTTTGACACCTTGACTCTCAAGCCTACTAGATGTAGCTCGGTAGTCAAGTAGTCAAAGGCCTGCCTAATCTGATCTACAGGGCCTACGATGTGTGTATCATCTGCCAAGGATGGAAATACACAACCTGGCATGGCCAAAGTAGTAGACATGAGAGCTCTAAAGTGAGCCATGGCAAATAAGGGCCCCCCTAAAGGATCTCCCTGACGTGTACCAACAGCTGACTCCAAGACGGTGAGTCCCTCCTGTGAACCACCATGCTGGTAGTAAAGGGAAGCAGGAGAGCCATAAAAAGACCGCACAAAAGGAATGAGACTCGCCAAGGATCCACCAGCCTCCCTAAGCTCTCTAAAGATGGATGCACGTGAGACGCTATTAAAAGTGTTCTCAACGTCCACCTGTAGGACGACCCACTCCGGATGGATATCTAGGAGTGCTCTAATGCCTAGAGATATAGCCTCACATCCTCCAGGTGTAGCTACTCCAAACTGATGTGGACTAAGGTGCTGTCGAAAGTGAGAACGATGCTGAAGGACAATGGTACGACTGACCAAACGCAAAAAGATCTCTCCAATAGCAATCGGTCTAATGCCTCCCGTGTCCTTCTTGATCGCGAGAAGTCGACTAGCACCTAAGACCCGACTAACAGACATAGGAATATCTCCTCTCGCTACTGCTGCAGCCACCTGAAACAACTCGGTAAAACCACTAGAAGGATCATCTGCCTGGAAGCAATCTCTAAGGTGCTCATAAACCATCCCTGACAAGCCTCCTGAGGAAAGGTGAGGGGCAGCGCACAATGCTTGTGCAAATAGCGACCTATCAAGATATAAAGGCTGCTCAGGCTGATAATCTAAGACCTCTAGTGGTAGTCCCTCTACTGCTATAGGATGCAATGAGCGTAGGGAAGAGATGGTCTCATTAGTAGGACTCGCTATAGACAGAGGGTGTAGCGCTCGTGCTGCTCCACTAAACTCTCCCGCCTGACCCAATGTCCTACATCGTCGTAATCGAGTGGAATCTGTGGTATCCTGTGGCGATGTCTGTCTCCTAAATCGTGTAGCCCTAACAGACTCCTCCTGAAGGGCTGCCCAATCCCCCGCTTGGAATCGATGAAATCTAGCCGTCACCTCTCTATGCCCCGCACGTCCCCCTCTAGCATAACGAAGACACCATCGAGGGAGTAAGAGGAATAGGAACCACGCTAACTCATCCAAGGGATCACGTGCCAAACGATCCAGTGGTAGGCGAAAAGCCTGTCTAGCCTCATCATGGACTGTGCGGGGTAGCCTATGGAATAGACGTGGACATGGAAAACTAGTCTCAAATAACCCCAAAATGCAACCCGCCTGAGAAGCTAACCACTCCCACGACTCGATCGGTATCCCTGGAACGATCAACGAAGGTATAGAAGAAGCGTGCGTAATCCCGAGTGTCACTGCTGTCGATGTGGTCGCTCGTCTCACGTGTGCATCCCAAGTGGTCCAATCATAGTCCTTGTGCATCCTTCCCACATGGGTCTTTACCCCTTGCGAGGTAAAGCGTCGGTGACACACCGGGTATGGTGTATCCCGACCCGCTCTAGGTGACCCCACATGGGAAGGTGTAGCCATGGCTAGCACAAGAATAGTGATAGTAACACATGATACTCCTCTCCATATCTCCCCATATCTGCAAAACCACAACCCTTCACATCCCAACTCACATAAGAAAACAATCTCTCTCACAACCCTAAAAACTATAAACTCCCATAGCTTTCAATTTCCGTCTCCAAAATTTTCAAATTAAATTCCCATGGAACTTAGTCATGAAAACCTAGAGATTAAAAATGAAAATTCACAACCCATCACTCTCAATGTATAATGATAACTCTCAACCCAAAAAAAACTAAAAAACTTCATAACTTTCTACTCCATTCTCCATAGTCTTCAATCTAGGTGCCAATGGAACCGAAATTGAAAAACGAAGAGAATCGTCTATTCACTCGAAAGCTACATGCTAGAGAGCACTCAGATTTTATCAAAATTATCTCACGTCTCTCCCTCTCCTCTCCCGTCTCCACACTCTCCCCGCAGCTCCCGAAGTAGGAAAAACCCTAAACACGTCTCAAATAGCCATTACCAAAAATTCGCCATTACTAAAAAAGAATTCGCCACGTCCTTATCACCACAGATAGCGCAAACCTGCCCACCCTTCAGAACTGGATAACGCCACATTAGAACTGGATAACAACCACACTAGAGCTGGATAACGCTCGTGAATAGAGGTACGAGATACTCTTTTGGAGATATTGATGTATAGTTCTTTTCTCGAAGTTTTGGCCAGAAATTAAATATGTATAAAATACGTTTAATAAATTTTCATTTTAAAAACAAAATATAGTGTATATCATATATAAAATCATATGAATTTCATCACTGTGAATAATACGATTATTCCACGAGACCACACTCAGCCTCTTTCACTCTAAATAACGCTCATACATCTCAAAATATAATTTATTATAATAAATACTATCAATTTTAAACGAAGGTTTAATATCACAATCAAATTTATATAGCATAAGTCCCAAATTAAATTTATCGTTATTATTTAACCATAAAATGTGATTTTATTTCGAAACACAGGGTGCCCATGCAAGTTGGACGCCCGTGCCATGAGCTTCTGGAGTCCAAATTTCTTTCCATTTTTAGTCCTGGAAATCCACTACTCTCGATGCTATGCTCTTGTATTTCCCTCTTATTTATTGAATTCAGTAGATTCGTATGTAGGGCTTACCTGTTGTGTGTGCTTCCTGTAGACCCAATCTCCCTTAGAAGCTTAGTATAGATGTACGGCATCAAGCTCTCCATTGTAGCCAAAGAGAAACTTGGAGTTCCGCAGCTGCTAATCTTATAAAGCAAGTGAGTTGCTTCTTCCTGTTTCATTTCTGGTATGGATCCAAACATTTTGTAATCAATCTCCAATGGGGGCAGATTCCAGGAGCGTTTTCTGCGTAGTCTCTGTCTGGCTCTTTTCAGTATTCGCCACTACCCAAGTTTGTATGTGTGGAGGTGAATCATGGCTTTCTCCAACCTCCCTTGGTTCCCGTAGGTCGCCAGGAAGCTATCACAGCCTTACTAAAAGCGTTCATCGGGAGTTCCATGCTAGACGAAAGCTGGAGTCGGTCATAAGATCATTTGATCTCCATTCTTCTAGATCTGTGAGTTCCAGGAACGTGGAGTTTCACGGTGCCAGGAAACCACCCGTGATCAAATACACATCAGCAAACGTCTACACTCAGAGTCGTATCAACGTTGGGAATCTTGTCGGTGACTATGAAGTCAAGCCGATTGGAAATTCTTTTCAAGACGGGTTAGAATCCTAAACTCTAACATGCACTATCGTAGCGGATGTCATTTGCAAGAGCATGGTGTTGACTTCAGAAGTGTGTCAGCTCTAGTGTGTAGCACAGAGATGTGGTATTTCCGTGCTTCACAAATACCACATTTGACGATGATGGCTGTTTCTGATACTCAACATGTAATCTGGCAGGGAGGCGCTGTTGGAATTCAAGAATGGAATTTCAAATGATCCGTCTGAAGCTCTAGCAGATTGGAATTCAACCAACTTGTCCAATTTGTGCAGTTGGAGCGGAGTTTCTTGCAACGAAGCCAAGCGTGTGTCTTCTTTGTTGCTGCCAAGGAAGCAACTCGAGGGTACTATCAGTTCGTTTCTGGGCAACCTCTCTTATCTTCAATATCTCAACCTCTCTGTTAACGGCTTCAGTGGAGCAATTCCTCCCAGCTTGGGACTCTGCGAGCGGCTTCTAGAATTGGATCTGTCTGATAATATTCTAATAGGTGGAATTCCAGCTGAACTGGGGCAGCTAACGAATCTAACTTTTCTCGCTCTCCAACGAAATTTAATGGAGGGAAATATTCCAGTCGAGCTGTCGCACCTGGAGAATCTTCAATACTTGTATCTGTTTCTGAATCCCCTGAGTGGGAGCATTCCGAAGTCATTGTTCAACATTTCGACGTTGCTCGAGGTAGTGCTTGCAGATAATAACCTTTGGGGCATCATCCCATCAGTGCAGAACCTTCCGAGGCTCCAACATCTTGATTTGAGCAACAATGCACTCACGGGTGGCATTCCGGAATCTCCGAGCCTCCAACATCTTGATTTGAGCGGCAATCAACTCACGGGTGGCATTCCGGAATCTCTTTACAGTGTGAAAGATCTTAAGCTTTTACGGTTAGGTGACAATGGTCTGGATGGTGAAATATCCTCTAGGATTGGCAATTTGTCAGGCCTTGAACACTTCTCTGTTTCCGATAATCATCTGGAGGGTAGTCTTCCACCAGAAATTAGAAACTGTTCTGCTCTGGTTTTTTTTGACGTAGGTTGGAATAGTTTGGAAGGACCCTTCCCTGCACTCATTACTCAGTTGCTAAACCTGGAGGTACTTTCCATTGTAGGAAACCGTTTCGAAGGAGAAGTACCCCATGGGCTCGGGAAACTGAGGGCCCTCAACTACCTTAACGTAGGCAACAATCGTTTGAACGGTACTGTTCCTAGTGACATTGGATTGTGCTCTATGCTCGAAAATCTTCGTTTGCAGGTTAACTACTTTTCAGGGTCCATTCCTCAGTTTGTTTCGAACCTCACGGGGCTAATAATTGCAGACTTGGGTAGAAACCTTTTCGATGGCGAGATCCCTGCAACATTGTTCTTGTTGCCGCAACTGGAGGCGTTGTACTTGCTACGCAACAATTTGAGTGGAGCAATCCCGGAGGAAATAGGTTCTGCGACGTGCTTGCGGCACCTCTGGGCGTCAGACAACAACATCTCTGGATCCATTCCATCGAGTACAGATAACCTTTCCAACCTCGAGTTGTTCAGCGCAAAGAGAAACCAGCTTAGTGGCCCATTTCCCACCTTCGGCCCTTATCTGGAGGTACTCGAACTGTCGGACAATCGCCTCCAAGGAAGTCTACCCTCGAGCATTGAGAAGTACACACAGCTCGAAGTGTTAAAGCTGGATGGCAATCACTTCAGTGGCAGTGTTAAAATCAATTTCGACTTTCTGCCAGACCTCGAGATATTGTACCTCTACAAAAATAATCTAACGGGTCAGATACCGACTTCATTACAGTCGTGCACAAATTTGAACGTGCTCGACTTGAGTGCGAATAAATTCAGTGGAGTCATACCAGATTTTAACCAAAGCTTCCCTGTTCTTCAAGTCTTCAGCTTGGCTAGGAACCAGCTTTCTGGAGGACTCCCGGGTTGGATATGGCGCTCAGAGTTGTTGAAAGTGGTTAATCTTGCTGGCAATAATTTGAGCGGGATAATTTCTGATGATATCTTTAAGATGAAAAGATTCATTCATTCAGGAAAACAGAGTCTATCCAGGAATATGGTGGGTCTTAAGAGCCGAGGAAAGGACAGTCAGTACTACCTTGAGGATCTAGACGTTGGTACGGGTGCGCGTCCAGCACTTCATTCGTTTGGTTACCATCGTTCGTTCCTAAGTTCCAGAGCCTTAGATCTCTCGAATAATCATTTCACAGGACGTATACCCAGCAATTTAGCTGTTTTACGTGGTCTGCAGTTCATCAACTTGGCCAGCAATAGCCTCGAAGGTGATGTAGATAAAGGGTTTGAGAGGATTCCTTCCCTAGTATACCTGGATCTTTCAAGAAATCGCCTATCCGGCTCCATTCCCGCCAGTTTAGCGAATCTGGGGTCCCTGGAATACTTGGCTCTTAATGATAATAAGCTAGGCGGGAAGTTGGAGCTGCATTTCGCAAGATCTGCGAAATGTTCGCTTCATTTCCTATCGTTCGCCAACAACAACATCAGTGGAATGGTACCTGCATCCATTGGACATTGTCCCAAGCTACAGGTGCTGGATGTCAGCAATAACAACTTCTCTGGAGTGTTTAGGGTGTCCCTCTCGAATTTGTCCAAGCTCGGGGTCTTGAAGATTGGTTCCAATAACTTTTACGGATCCATACCGCGTTGGGTCTGGGAGCTCAAGAGTTTGCAGGTACTAGACGTCTCAGTTAATAACTTCGAAGGATCACTTCCTTCCAATTTCAGCGCGCTGCAAAGTTTCATGATGAAAGACGGAACACCCTCAGAGCAGAACAGTTCAGATTCAGCCAGCAATGGAGCATACGGAACTTCGGTTGAATTTGCCGTGGAGCTGCAGGACAAGGGCATTCGACTTACCTTCGAATACATTTTGTCGGCTTTTGCATTCATGGATCTTTCCAGTAATCTACTACATGGTGGCATTCCTAAGGAGCTGAGTAGTTTGGTTAGGTTGAGATCACTCAACTTATCTAGAAACATTTTCACAGGAGAAATTGTACGTGAGTTTGTATTGTTGACAAGTTTAGAATCCCTCGATATATCCAACAACCATTTGACTGGGGGCATCCCATCGTCGTTTGCCTTCATGTATAACCTTGCTGTTCTGCGGCTAAACCGAAATAATCTCTCTGGTGAAATCCCGCGAAGTGCTCAGTTGGATTCATATGAGAGAGAAACGTTCTACCCAGGAAACGATAACCTTTGTGGTCGTTTCAGGGGAAAGGAATGCTTGGAGACAGGCACTGCCGTTCGTTCGGAAGCAATTCCCCTTTCGAAGTCAATTATCTTTAATAGCTGGGTTTCAATTCCCGCGACCTGGATTGGGTTTGTTGTAGGAAATATCTTGACGGGATCCGTGCTATTCTTCTCCAAGAAGACGAGAACTTGTGTCTTCGGATTCGTCCGACTTCCTGCAGTACATGTGTACCATCCGAGAACTTACGGTGAATTTAGAGAACAGTGATCGTAAATATCTGGCTTGATCGGATTCCATATGTAAATAGCTTGATCAAAGATAAATGGAGTATCTGGGCTTTTTCTCCCATTCTCTTGGTCTGAGTTCCTCCATAATAAGCTTTATTATGATAGTCCTCCCAATTGATAGCTGTAGCATATCTCTGCTGCAAAAGTTAAACAGTGGAAGGATAGTTTATAAAATACAACAATACCGATTATGTCTTATGCAGATCAGTAATGAGAATGTATATATTTGACAGCAAGACTCAGTAATGTAGTAATATATTCTAATAAATATTTTCAAAATAACATTTTATATAAATTCAAATCAATAAAAGTTTTCACGAGTAGAATATATTGTGTATAGCATGATTCGGAAATGAATAATTATCATTTTATCAAATTAATATTGAAGAAGACAATCAACAATTGATGTCCGGCATTTGAACGCATGATTTCAATCAGCGTAGTTCAAAGTGATGTACATATATTCTATCTGTTTTTCCCTTAGATTTGTATACCATCTTGACTCCTTAAGTGCGTTATATATACGGAATACCACTATTTGGGACTTTTTCTGTCATATGGATTTTCATTGAAGGCTTATGGACAAGTGTGCTCTGCTTATGGACACATGGCCCACCTGGTCCTTCATGGAACATGAGGCTGAATTTGCATCCATGGTTTGCCCTTTGCTAGATGCACTAATTCTTTATAGTGTTGTTACTTGTTTCTATGTTCTCCTTGGTTTCTCCCTCTTGACATGCCTAGTCCCTTCTTGTGTAGCATTGAGTTTCTTGCGCTGATGTTTCTTGTTTCCCACTACTTCTGAGTGGCACTTTAGGGGACCAACCGAGTTTACCTTGACACTCATGACTTTTTGAGCATAAACTCGGTACAAGGGGTATTTGCAATTGCTCAGCTGCTTCGGCATTGCGTGAGGCACTGATGAAGTTGCAGGTGTTTTCATAGAGATTTACTATGGCCGCCTTCTGCTTCCCTTAGCTGTTTAGCGTCTCAGGACTCCAACGTCCATAGCGCTGGTTGTGATATTATTTATATCCTGTCCTCTCACACTTTGCTCTCATTCCCTTTTACACTTTGCCCCATTTTTGTAGCCACATCATCTGCAACCTCTTGTTTTGTTCCACTCCTCCATTCCCAAACTAATTCCCTCCATAGTATTTTCCCTTCCTTTGCTCTTTGCTTGCTTCTTGCTTTGCCCTCTTGTGCCTACAATGTTCCTACTCAACTCCAGCCCATGGTCTTTATATTTGTTCATGCACGGCTTACTGGCAGGTTCTTCATCGTTGTTTACGCACTGCTTATTCTTACATCATGTTTCCTATTCCTCGCTATTGTTTGCATAGATGCTCTTGATTTAATGTTCTTTACTAGTCTGTTGGCTCATCAGTTATTCTCAATTTGTTTCAATTATGCTTTTGCTGCATGTTACATTGGATGCATTCTACCTTAGTGCTTTAACACTACTCTGGCATTGTGATTCATGTACATATTGCTTATCGATCATTTGCACTTCATGAGTTCAAGATAACCCGTTCCCTGAATGACTTCTCGTATGCCAATATATACCATGCTGGCACACTGCAACCGCAATGGCGGGGTTTGTGCTCAACCATCTCTCTATTTTATTTGGAAACAGATCTTCTATTTCTTCATTAAAACATTCAGACCACACAACAACAGATGATTAGGATAGGTAAGTTCATGCATTACTGCTTATTTTATCATTGAATGGATGCATTTCTCATTGCAGGTATTCATTTTTCTGAATAAGACTTTGCTCCAAAAATACTGTTTGCTCCTGCCTTTTCTGCATGCCTCCATGGTTTTATTCACATCATTCCTTTCTTCACATTCACACCCCTGCTGTCTGTTATATCTTCACTTCACTCCCTTCATTTTGTCTCCCTTCATACCCTCGAGCTTTGTTCAATGTTCAATGTCCACCTAGTCAACCCTTGTTATATCTTCACTTCAATCCTTTCATTCTGTCTCCCTTCATACATAACCCCTCCCTTCACATCCTCGAGCCTTGTTTTATGTCACCTTCTCAATCCCTTGAGCCTTGCTCCAGGTCCAGCTATACGTGCCACCTCTATCTATTCATGTTCATGGGCTTTGGGTCTATCTGCCTTGAAATGTGAATGACTCTGTTGAGTCTCGATCTTTATTCAGTCCTCCTCATATTATTTATTTTTTGACAAGTCCCTAGGTCCAAATTGCTGAGTCTTGATCTTTATTCAGTCCTCCTCATTTTATTTATTGTTTGACAAGTCCCCAGGTCCAAATTGTACTCCTCTCGGCCGCCATTTATTGCTTCATCACATTTGTTTGGTCCTCATTTCTCGGACCTTGCTGACTCACCCGTCCACATCAGACTTACTGTTCATAGTTTCTGTTCTGCCCAAGGTTCACTCCTAACATTGTGTTTTTTACATGTCCATCTCATTCTGTTTATTGATGTCCTTGTCCTAAGGTCCACATCAACCTCCTCTGGTCGGCCACTTTCTGTTCATAACATTCATTTCATCCTTGCTTCTTGGATCATGCTGACTCACTTCCGTCCACATCAGACTGACAGTTCTTAGTCACTATCCCGCCCATGTTAGGTGTTTCTCTATGACTCACCTCGTGGCACATCAACATGCCTCCTATTCCCTATTATGGGATTTATAGCTTTACCCATCCCGCTTTCACCTACACCTTACTTCTTCCATGTGGCACACATGGGGACCTCTCTGCATGGACATACATTTTTCAGATCAATCTCTACACTGAACCATACACATAATTTCCCATTCCCTCCAGGAAGAATTGATTGGCTCATGGTTAGGACACATTTACTCACTAGTCATTTTTCTACAAACCCCGACCCCATTTTGTAGCAGTTAAGGACTTTGAGATTTTGCCATATAGGGAATGTTTTGCATCTTCACCCCTAAAATGACTTTGGAATGATATACATCATTTACTCCTTGCATAATGGCAAGTGCTATGTGGTCCAAACGGCGGGCTCTGCTTTTCAATGTTTCCAACAACACTACTGCTTGGGAAAATCTCTCTAGGTTCTTTGTTCTTCTGCTTTTGAATTTACTCCTTTGATGGTAGCCATGGCCAAATTTGGGTTCCATAGCTTCAGACTGTTCCTTATGGCCAAGGTACCTCCAAGTACTCACTTTAGAGATTTTGCCAACATGGAGGAGCTCTTTTGGATCTGTCTCCTCAACTGTTGGACTCCTCAAGGGTACAACATTAGTGGAAGAGCTTCTCACATCCACTTCAAGAGTCATCTGAGAGTAAACACCCTTTTCCTCCCTTTCTACACCCCCTTTGGCCACCTCTCCCATTTCTCGTAGATATGTATATAAAGACTACTTACATTGAATTTCTCATCTTTTCATGATGCTTGACTCTAATACCCTCTCTGATTCCTTTCTTGCCCATTTTAGAGTTTGGAACTTGTTGTAGATCATTCATGTCCTTAAAACAACTCTTTCTGCAGTGTTACTCAAGACTGAGTTTGATATCACTACACTCCTCCAACACCTTTTGCTTTTTCTCTCCATACCTCTCGAACCAAAGATCTTCTCCAGACATTTGGCCCACCCTTATCATCTCCCTTTTACCTCTAAGGAGATAGATAAAGCTTTCTTGCAATCTTTGTTGTGCGACCCTAAAGTCCACTAGGATTTACCTCCAAGTACTCTATTTACTATCCCCATTGTTGCTTTTGAGTACGGGTAAACTCTAGGCAGTTTATACTTTAACTTTGCCTCACTATCGTGCAAGTTATCAAATTTTTCTTCTCCTCCTTCTCCTTGCAGTTGCCTTCATCATCCAGTTTCATTAACCCTTCATATGGACATATCATTATAGCTTCACTTCAGATTCACCCTTCCTCCACCATATCACTTCTTTTCTCTAGAGGAACCAAGTTTTGTCTTTTGCCCACCTCTCTCCCCTCTACTTTCTGTGCTATTCAAACTTGCATTTGGAACTTTGCTCTTTCTTATGAAGTGATCATGGGCACCAAAGGTAATTTTGACCAATGGAAAGTCACCCTTCTACATAAAGTTAAATTTTTACTCAATCTCCCTCCCATTTTGGATGATTTCAATTCTCTAGATCCAATTTTCCTGTCCCCTCATGATTGAAAACTTCTTATTCATTTCAAGTCCAATTTCATTATTACTTACATAGACAAGTGTCCTAACAATTTGTATTTTTTTGTAGACAATTTTACATTCAAACTTTACTTAACGAGCTTCATTCTCCTTTAGCTACCTATAAACACTCACTGATTCCTCAAACCCAGCTCTTACTTTCTCACCACAATTTCAATACTTCTCATGGATTTTGCACTTCCAAGGATTTTGAGAAACTCCCTACTTGTGTTGTGCTTGGAAAATCCATAAGTTTCTTGTTGTTCCTAGGTTCAGGTTTGTTGCTGCAGGATACTCTACTTCATTATTTGAACTTTCTTGTTGGCTCAGCTCCTTCTTCAAAGCACTACCACCTTCTGCAACGACCTCTAGAGGAATGAATTCTTACGTGTGGGGCTATTTGTCAACTCTAGCTGGATCTTGGATGACTATTCTACAGTTCCAGTTTTACTTGAGAAAATGCAAAGATTATGCAAGACAAGATGCTCTACTCCCCCAGCCTCTAGTTTGCAGCAGACTCATGCCACCCTAGAGAAAGTTCTTTTTCAGAATTTTGATTTCACCACCCTTTATACAAAGATCCATCTCCATGATCTCAAAACAAGGTTTTCTACTCTCATTAGATCTATTTTCCATTACATGTTCACTTTGAATCAGGAAACTGTGTTGCTTGTCAAGACCTCTACACTTGATTTCAAATATAGATGGGTTGAAATTAGAAACAATATCTCTCAATTAGCAAAACACCTTAAATTAATGGCTGTTGATGTGGAATTGCTTATCTGTTGGATGTTATTCCTTTTTGATAACCTCTACATTACTTTTGGGAATCAGCTCTTCCGTCAAGAGATTGGGATTCTTATGGGGACACCTTGTGATGTCTTTGTGGCTAACCTATACTTCTTCACCTATGAACTTGATTTCATATGCAGATTACTGGATGCCAATGATGTTGGTCTGTTGCACGACCTATCCCAAGTTTGCAGATATGTCTATGATCTTCTTGTGGTAGGCTCGGGACTTGATCATTTTACAGATTTCATGTATAAGGATGATGTTGCTAGAGGTGGTGGAATATATCCTAGACTTTCCTGTGAGTTATTCTGAACTCATGTTGGCACTCATTGTGATTATCTTGACTGTTGCATTACACAAGACAACTTCAACATCTTTGTCTCTATCTATGATAAGAAAGAGCTACCTGACTTTGCTCACATCAAGACAATCTTGCTCCATCATGTTCTTTCTGATATTTCCTCCAATTGTAAATTAGGGATTATAAAATTAGAGTGTGTTAGATATAGACATATATGCAATTCCAATAAGTCAGCTTGTAGGAAACTTATAGATAACTTTGTCTCTAAAAATTACCCTCTTCACTTGATCCAGAAATTTTTTTTGCTTTATCTTCCGAAAAGAAAACAATATCCATGGTTATCATGGGCTTAGTATCTATAGAGATTTGAGAACATCTGTTCTTCTGCAAGGTAGGGAGCTCATTTTTGAGCTCACTAGTAGTGTTTTCCTTAGACTTGTATACCATCTTGACTCCTGAAGTGTGTTACATATACTGAATACCACTATTTGGGAACTCTTCTGCCATATGGATTTTCATCGAAGGCTTATGGACATTGTGGCCTCTGCTTATGGACAATTGGCCCACCTGGTCCTTCACTTAACATGAGGCTAAATTTTCCTCCATGGTTTGCCCTTTCGTGAGATGCCTTAAATTCATTTTAGTGCGCTTACTTGTTTCTTTGTTTGCCTTGGTTTCTCTCGCTTGAGATGCATAGTTCCTTCTTGTGTAACATTGAGATTTTTTGCTCCCTCATCATCCCTTTCCATGCAGTGTTGAGTTTTCTTGTGTTGATGCTTCTTGTTTTCCACTACTTCTGAGTGGCACTTTAGGGGAGCAATTGAGTTTGCCTTGGCACTCATGAGTTTTTGAGCAGAAACTTGGTATGAGGGGTATTGGCAATTGCTCAGCTACTTTGGCACTACGTGGTGCACTGATGAAGTTGCATGTGTTTATGGAGGTTTACTATGGCTGTCTCCTACTTCTCTTAGCTGTTTAGCGTCTCAGGACTCCAACACCATAGCGCTGGTTGTGATATTATTTATATCATGTCCTCTTATGCTTTGCTCTTGTTCCCTTTTACACTTTGCCCCATTTTTATAGCCACATCATTTGAGACCTCTTGTTTTGTTCCACTCCTCCATTCCCAAACTAATTCACTCCATAGTATTTTCCCTTCCTTTGCTCTTTGCTTGCTTCCTGCGTTGCCCTCTTGTGCCTGCACTGTTCCTACCCGACTCGAGCACACGTTCTTTATATTTGTTCATGCATAGCTTACTAGTGGGTTCTTCATTGTTGTTCATGCACTGCTTATTGGCGGCCTTTTACATCAAGTTTCCTATTCCTTGCTATAGTTTGCATAGATGCTCTTGATTTAATGTTCTTTACTAGTCTGGTGGCCATCAGTTATTCTCAATTTGTTTCAATTATGCTTTTGCTGCAGGTTACATTGGATGCATTCTACCATAGTGCTTTAACACTATTCTAGCATTGTGATTCATGTACATATTGCTTATCGATCATTTGCACTTCATGAGTTCTAGATAACTCGTTCCCATAACAACTTCTGTTCTCCTATACAAATATATGCTATCTGTTTTAAGTAAATATATGTTCATATATGTACTTTGGTATTCAATTCAATCTAGTAAACTTTCCATTTGATTAATGGGAATATGGAGTTAGAAATTCTGGCACTTCTTGATAGTTCTTAACTCAGAATTATTTGACCTCATATCATTTGCACTTCATGAGTTCTAGATAACTCGTTCCCAGAATGACTTTTGTTCTCATATACCAATATATTCTATCTGTTTTAAGTAAATTTATGTTCATATATGTACTTCGGTATTCAATCCCGTCTACTGTACTTTCCATTTGATTAATGGGAATATTGAGTTAGAAATTCTGGCACTTCTTGATAGGTCTTAACTCAGAATTGTTTGACCTCATATCACGTCAGTTCACAATCAGTATTTTATCAATGAAAAAAATTTACATTTATAAGTTTGTATAGTGAACAAAATATTTATTTAGCCAACAGATAACTATTCATCCTATAATAGAAACGATGCCTTAGGATAAGGAAATTTTGTGCACAATTCATATATTCATAGAGGTTTGCACATGTAATCATCCAATTATCAATTGGACCACAAAATTCAAAGGTTATGATACAACTCTTGAGATCAAATCTCCAAAATATTTTATAAACCATATACTTACCTAAGCAACTCCTTTTCAATTTTTCAAGTCCTAGAATAAATTAATTTTTGTGCACTTCATTTGTCTCTGGTCAATTGACTCTTCGCAAATATGACGCTATAAACTCAAGGTAGAAAATTAGTTACAGCTCAAAGACTCCTTAGAGTATGAATACTTCCTGTGTGGTAGTATTGTTGTGCAGTTGTAGTATCCTGAAATAGACCCGGGGAGACCAGGTGGTACTTTTGTTAGTTTGGATCGCTATCAACTTTGATATCTAAAGGCCGTTAATTAGGTGAGAATTTATATTGTTTGGTTGGTTATGTCAACCTTTGAGTGAATTCTCACTTGGAGGTGCAATTTTCCCATTTAATAAGGAGCTGTACCTGGAGAGAAACCAAATTAGATTCAGACCTAACCAAAGAGAAGTTATATTAGAGAAGGTCAGATATTGCAACAAGATATATAATCAAAGATATATAACTACAGAATATAGAATCAAACCTCAAGATTAAAGTCATCAAGGGAAGAAACAAGGGATATCTTACCTGGTCTAGCACTTATTTAAGGAAACTGAAGATAATATTTCAAACTAAGATTTAAGGAAATAAACTTAATAAATCTGTGGTGCCCACATTCTTGCATCATTTAAAACTTTTTTTTAATTTAATCTTTATTTTTGAGGAAATGATAGGTTACTATAGTATTCAAGGAGTGAGCTCTTAAATATAGCATTCTTCTGAGGTGTGCTTAGTGAGCCAGCAACCTGAAGGAGAGATCATGACCTAGAAGGTCAACTAGACAAAGAATGGTGAATGCTACACCAGGCTGAACAAGGCTCAAGGGCAAATGGCTTTGGTAGAGAAGAACGGCAGCATGAAGATGTACATACAGAAGAACCTTTGGCCAAGACTGAAGTCAGCCAAATGAGTTTGCCCCAATCACCATTCATCCCAGAGCTGATAGATGTCAAAAACCATACACCCATTTGAATGTGCCTCCACCTAGTTCAAGGACTACCTAGTTCAAGAAGGGTGGTTCACATTTTGAGGAAGACTGTTCGTATTTGGCTAATTACTTGCCTTGGTAACTAAGACCATGGAAGAAGAAAATTTTTCACATGGGCAGGAGGTACCACACATTAAGTGCATGATTGGGACACGAGGGAGTGGCCAAACCACTTTTGGCTGAAGAATGATTGAAGACTTTGAGTCTAAACAAATGGAGAATGATCAATTCCACCTTTTGCAACATTTATATTGTTTTTAATTTGGAATAACACTTGAATTTGCAACCAAGTACTTGCTATGCCAACTTTCATAGTTTTTATCAAACCTTATTCATTTATTTAATAGTCTATCAAAGATGGTGTTTGTTCTAAGAATGGCTTTGTGAGCCTTCCTCATGGGTCCAATGAGGAAGGCTCCCCAAAGCCATTCTTAGAAGTCAATTAGTAAATCAGTGGGCAGTGTACTATAGGAGAGAAGTGATCTACAACAAGCATTTGGGTTTCTTGCTCTAGGATTGGGATTTGACAAATTTCAAGATGATTCATGAGACGATGGTAAGGAAGGCAAAGAATACTGGGAATTTGAGAAGGACCTCTATGTTTGGACCAAAAACATTGGCAGAATGTTCTCAGCCCAGATGCAAGCCCATCAAGGGCAATGAGCATCAATACCAAGTGCTAAGAGAAGGAGCTGACCATAGAGATCAAGTCTATCTTTGGAGAACCATGCAACCAAACAATGGCTAGTGGTCGGTCTTGTTATATGGGTCTAGCCCAAAGGGCAATAGTTGAGGCAGTTATGAAGTTGTTTTGGCATAAATGGGTGGCTTACTTAACAAATAGTCAGGTGGTTTTCTTCCACAAGATGTATGTGGGCGAATTGCTGAACTGGGCTCACATGTTCTATTGACAAGCCTGGACCCTTCACCAAGATTTCTTGGAAGAAGGAAGAGCCACTTGCCTAGCCCACTTGTAATCCATTTCTACATGGGTCTCAATTTACTGAAGGAGGAAGAATGGAGGAGATTTCCTGTCTAGTACACTCCCATAGGATACTTTGCTTCCCAATCCAATGGGAAGTCAATGATCAAGAAATATCGAGAAGTGGATGCAAAATTTGCTAGGATAAAAGATATCTGGGCTATGAAGGAAGAAGTAGAGGGGCCAAAGTCCAACAAGAAGCATGCTCCTCCAATTCATACTACTACTCCAATGAAGAAGAGAGCAAAGAAGAACTCTCAAATTATCTAAGTGACTTTTGATGAGGAGGATGAAGCAATTTTGGAGGAAGATACCAAAGAGAAAGACAAGAGCAAGAAGAGCAATACAAGGATGCTCAATCTGCTTCCCATCTGGAACCCTTAATAAATGAAGAAGGTAAGGGAGAAGCCAAAGGAGGACAAGGAAGAATAGAAAGTACCTTACCCTTCAACACCACTCCTCAACCTCCTTCATTGGCAAAGGAGATTGCACCATGAAAAGAAGGGAATGAACTTTGGCCTAAAGTTCAAGAAGGCATTTGGCTTGGAGATAATGATGGAGCCAAAGACAAACAGACTGATATCATCCTAGTGGATACTCCAACACCAATAACAAAAGAATCAGAAGTCCTTGTTCAATAGGACAAAGAAGTGAAAGTTAGTTGATCCACCACTAACCAAGTTTCAAAGGAAGCACACTTTGTCATTCATTTGGTGGGGGTGATTTTACAGTTGATGGAACTCCTACTACCACAATATCAATGAGAGTTTCTTGAAATTTTAGATTACACTACCTTGGTGAGGAGGGTGCACAAGGAGATCTACACAAACAAAGAAAAGGAGGACAAGCTCTAGGAAGAAGTCAATTGGGCTAGAAATCATTTCAAGGAGGAAGCCAAGAAGGTAAACTCCTTGATGTAGGAATTATTTGAAGAGAAGAAGCAGAAAGCCTCTCTTGCTAAAGCGCACCAAAACTAAGAGAAAGAATTGGGATGAGTATATTGCAAATTGAGAAGAAGGAGATGCAATTGAACTATGAAGACCAATTGCAAGCAAGAGATGAGGAGGTGCTAAGCCTGCACCAAGAGCTCATTATACCCTAGTTCAAAATTCCATTGTAGACCTTCAAATCCTTGAATACAAGAAGGAGGTGGCATTGGAGCTAGAATCCTAAGCAAAGGAACTAGCATCGGCAATTGAGAAAGAAGTTGAACAAGATTGAATGTACAAGATATTGGAGGAAGGCTTTTGGGCAAGGTGCATGCATTTGGAGGAGAAGAAGAAGGAAGAAATCCAACAAGTGGAAAAAATCTAGACTTAGTAGTTTGTGGAATTGCTCCAAGAGGAAGCCAAAGGAAGAGCAACCAAGAGAAAATACACAAATTGATGTTGTAGCTACATAAATTGGAAAGGAAGACCTACTAGGAGGAGAAGATAATTGAGCTTGCTCTTCACCTCCAAAGCCATATTGATAGGAAATTCAGTGAGGTCCATAATTTGTATTTAATGAAGATTGATGATTACAAGGAGTGTGCCAAAGAGGTTCTTTGACAACTCAAGGGTGGAAGGTGCTCTTGTTAGTAAAATGTGTTACTGAAGGTTCTTGAGATACAAGAAGGAACCATTGTATTAGATTACCTCCTATTCCACCATGTTTTCTAGCAATTGTACATAGGACCTAACACATACTTGCAAATCTTGAAACCCATCTTCTAGAAGAGGAAATGCCTTGTAAATTTGTAATTTAGTAAAAGACCAAAGCCTTCAGCCTAGTAGAACATTTTGGGATAAATGATATTCATCCATGTTCTACCTTTTTGGCCGAGTACCACTTTGGTGCAGTAACTTGGAAAGGAAATTTATTACTTGCATTGCATAATTTGGGGAAGAATTGACCACTTCCTTAGCACTTTATCTAGGTAGGATAAGATAGAAATTAAGACCATACTTGTGGTGGTGTAATTTAGGTTTGGCTATAAACCCACTAAGCCATATCAAGATCCTTTGGGGTAAAATGGAGTAGTGATAGGAAATTGTACATAAAGCTTCAGCCCAATTATCAAAAGTTCACTTTTCCATGCAATTCTACATACAATCCAAAGTCTAGTCTAAACAATATATATTCATATAGTCTATGACTCTGAATGCCCTTACAAGAGTAGGATTGCAAATTGTATAGTAAGATTTTAGTGTTTGAATGCTTGGAAGATGGTTGGCAATTGGATTCTGAATATGGAGAGTGGCCTAGTGATGGGTTTGATTAGTCCAAAGTCCAACAAGTAACACATAATCAAAATTCATGGAAATTCACTTGCTAGTTAAGCCCCTTTGATAGTGTGCATTTTGAGAAGGGTAGAACATGCCATCAAGGTTGAAGGCTTTGGAGAAAAGTGAGCCATCAGCTTCAAGGTACCTTTGGTTACAAGTAGATTTGAGAGTGATTTAGGATCTTTTTGGTTTATCATAGAGTGCCATAGTGGGTGTAAAAGACCAAAGAGACAAATAAGAGAATGGAAAACCAAAGTGGAAGATCACAATGGGACTCTTGAATGAGGGAAATGCTATATGTCTAGCACAAACTTAGGCTTTGGTATTTATAAGAAATATACAAGGCTCTTTGGAAGTTCTCTAGGAAGCTTCCTACCAAAATTCACCTTCTTGGAGTGCAAGCAAGGTCAATAGGGAAGTTTCCAAAGAAGGAGCCATCTACTTGGTGTGCAAGCTAAGCTAATAAGGAAGCTTCCTAAGAAGCTTTCTCCTAGAAACCACCTACTTGGTGTTGTATAAAGTATAACCTACCAAAAGACCGATATCCTTGCTGAATAAACTCATGTTTGTTTGGCTATAATTGTTAATTGGGTTTTATTGCTTCTCAACACTCATTATTCAAAATTGAATGTTTGAAAAGCATTGGAATACCCATACTCACAAATTTTATTGTACTTGAGATAAACTCAAAGAATTTACAAAGTATGATGCTCATCATTTCTATATGAAGGCTATTGTGAAATCCCATAGATCCTAACAATCTTAAACCCTTTGTCTGCAATCCATTCTATACACCTTTAATCTCCTTTCA
Source organism: Lunularia cruciata (assembly GCA_948567375.1). NCBI lineage: Eukaryota > Viridiplantae > Streptophyta > Marchantiopsida > Lunulariales > Lunulariaceae > Lunularia > Lunularia cruciata. The sequence goes on along the minus strand of OX419759.1, from coordinate 8,315,220 downwards.
ACCTCATCCTCATGAACCTCCTTCATTGTAAAATCTCTTAATACTCCAACTATTGGTGTGTAGAATTTTTCTTCAACAATTGAATGGCTTGAAAATGCTCCTCAAGAAAAAATCAAGAACCATCACCAACAACAACCAAGTGCAAGCCGCACTACTCCTTAAATAGGGACCTCCAAGAACAAACACAAGTGGTTTTGTAATTGCCAAATGACATGCAAGAAGACATGTTAGTAAGTACAAGAAATTCACAAAATGGGAAGTTGAGGAGAAACAAGTATAGGAAAACCAAAGTCTTGGTTACTTTCTTACTTCTTGGTTACTTGGAAAGTCTAGACCTTTGTTTGCCATGATCTTGGTATATATGGAAAGCCCTTGAGACAATGATTCCATTGAGATAACACACAGTTTGTTTAGGCAAGTAACCATGGAGAAAATAGTTAAGATGTGAAATATGGGATACCTTATGTTAGCCAATAGCTGAGCCCGTAGTTTGGACCATAGTATATTAACCCATGCTAAGCCCTTAGTTTAATGCATAGTTGAACATTAATAAAATATAAATTTTAGAACTAAAGAGAAATTGTATTGAAATATATTTGAAGTTTTTTTTTTATGAGTAGGCAATCCACTTCATGATAGCATGCAAGCTAAGCTAGTTGGGAAGCTTCCTTCTAGAAGCTACTTATTTGGCATACACATTATTCAATACTTGGAAGGTACCAAAATTTCTCTAAATACTTCTACAACATTCTTAGACTCCTTGGCTAATTTGGCCTAATTGCTAACTTGTTAGTCTCTACTAATTTGTCTGTTAACTCTATATTGTTATATGTTCCCCATTTCTAATTGGTGACATCCTTGTTGCTATGGAATGTTTAAACTCTTGGATGGCCATTTGTGTTTTTTGGAGATGAAAAAGAGATTCCTAGATGGCATGATGAAGGGATACCCATTCTAAAGGATTTTGTACTCAGTGTATTGTTGGTAGTCACGTTGGATATTGCCACATGTAAGGATACAATGAACTTCATACTCCTCATTTTTTGACATAGATAGGAGGAAGAAGGTGTTGGACACAAGTGGAAAAGAAAGATGGATTAGAAACAAATGGTTTTAACTTTGAATATGAAAGACAAGATGGATTCACATATGATTAGGCAAGGTAAGTCAATAAGCAATAACAGAGATGATTTTGATATAATCAAATGGGCCTATCTAATTGGGAGTACGTCTACAAACTTGAGTATCAAGTGTATGGGGGAGGTTACTAGAATAAAACATGACCTTATCACCTAGTTGAAAGGTGAGAGCATAACAATGTTGATCAATGTATTGCTTTTGCCACTTTTGAGCAAGAAGGAGATTAAATTTGGCTTGCTGTAAGGATGTAGATATTGTGGACAAGAAGGTGGAAGTATGAGGAATGTGAGATGGCAGGGAATCAAGAAGGGAATGTAGAACAAGTGAGTCTTGACCAAAATTAAGGAAGAAGGGAAAGAATTTGATGCTTGCGGGTTTGGAGTTATTATAGGTAAATGTAATAGCTACAAGGCATGCATCCAAATTGATATGGTGAACATTGAAAAAAGGCATGAAGCATATCCTCCAAGGTGCAATTTTCATGTTTGGTTTGCCTCTCAATTTAAGGATGATAGTCATAGATAAAGTAAGCTTGGTGCCAAGTTGTTTGAAGAGTGCTTGCCAAAATTTACCATTGAATCAGGGATCATAGTCAAACATAAGGACACAAGGCATCACATGATGCTTGAAGATGATGTCAAAGTAGATCTAGGCCAACATTGGAACTCCACTATATTAAAAGTTGGTGGCAAATGAATTTGCTCACTAACTTATCAACAAACACCATGATTGTTGTATGACCTTGCTTTATCCTTAGCAAGGATGTAACAAGATCTAAAATCACATGTTCACGTCAAGAATATGGGATGGGAAGTGGTTGGAGTAGTTTACCTAGTTTATGGTTGCTAGATTTTTTGCATTGGCAACTCTCACAAGATTAGACAAAGTCTTGAACTTCACATGCCATGTTTGGCCGCCATCAATAATGTTGTAGAGTACTCAAGGTCTTGCCTACCTCCATGTGTCCCAAAATTGGTAAGTCAAGCACATCTTGAAGTCATGCCAAGATCACTTGAAGTTAGAACATAGATACAATTCTCACAATATAAAAGTCCATCTTTGAGTGAAAAGGTATTACACTCCTTATCATGTGCTACAAGATGACCTTAAACCAATTGGAAGAAGGGATCTTGTTGTAAATTGGTTCAAAACTTGATTTGGACCTTCAAGTTGATTGATATTATTATAATTGCTATTGGGATGAGAGATTCAAGAATAGTCTTAATCTTAATATCAAACAAATATTTTTGTTCCTCCCATCAATTATTTCTACACTTCATATGTTCTAAATACAATGTCTATAATAAGAATTTATGATTGGTTTGCATAATCACTTGTTTCTCCAAGAGATAATGTCTCCAGATACCTTGATCATATATACCATTAGTAGTTGTTTTTGATCCTAAGTAAAATAATTCCATTTTGTAGCATTTAGTTGGCAAGACACAAAGATAATGAGATATAACCCATTTGGAAATTCATGTTGCCACAAAAATCCAATGGAAAAGTCAAAAGCATCAAAACCAACCACACAATGTAGTTGAGGATCATATGGTTGAAGGATGGGTCATGAAGACACCATATGCTTTAATTCTTTGAATGTTATTTTGTACTTGGTGGTCCATTGAAAGCTTGAGTTCTTCCTTAAGAGATAGGTCAATGGTGTGACCGCAAGGGTGTAATTGTAACAATATTGAGTTTACAAACAAGTTAGTCAAGACTAATGAAATAGCAAATAGGATAAATTAGCCAAGAATTGTAAGAATATTCTAGGAGCATCTATGAAACTACTTGGTACCTTCCAAATATCAAGAAATGTGTATGCCAAGTGGTGACTTCTAGGAAGAAGCTTCTTAGGAAGCTTCTCGCCTAGCTTAACTTGCATGCCAAGTAGGTGGCTTCTGTAAGCAAGCTTCTAGACTAGCTTAGCTTTCATGCCAAGTAGATGACTTTTAGAAAAAAGTTTCTTGGAAGCTTCTAGGTTAGCTTGGTTTGCACTAAGAACGTGGCTTTTAGAAAGCTTCCTAAGAAGCTTCTGAAGAGCCTTGTATGTTCCTTATAAATACCAAAACCCAAGTTCATGTTAGGCATTTGGAGTTTCCCTCATTCAAGAGTCGCAATGCAATCTTTCACTTTGATATTCCATTTTCCTATTTCTCTCCTTGGTCTTTTACATTGGTGTTAGAGCAAGAATGGGATGGATGGATGGGATTTATGGATCACCAAATCCATTTTTGCTAAACCATTGGGATTTGTGTATTTTTTTATTACTCAAGCATCATTTCAGATAGTTCATCATCTCATACTTGGGCATGATTTTTTAATATGATTACTTTGTCCAATAAACCCTTGGTACTTCTAATTATAATTTATGGAGAACGGTAGATGTGTTGCATCTACATATTAACTTAGGTAGTTTGATAGAGTAATAACCATGGCGGCAATGCCTGAAATTATCATTTGTATATAGCAACAAATCAAGCACCTTACTCAATTGTTAGAAGAATGAGATCATCAACAATGTAGAGAGATTACCATTTTGAGAAGGAGAAGAGCAAATCCAATTCCAAAATCCCAATGTAACAATATGGAGTTTAGTGACGAAGTTAGTCGGGCTTACGAAGTAGAGAATAAGACAAAATAGCCTAGAATATTCTAGAAGCATCTAAGAAGCTTCTTAGGAAGCTTCCCAACTAGTAACTTGCGCCCTAAGCAGGTAGCTTCTAGAAGGAAGCTTCTAGAAGCTTCTAACTAGCTTAGCTTGCACGCCAAGTAGGCGGCTTCTAGAAGGAAGCTTCTTGAGAAGCTTCCTAGTTAACTTGGCTTGCACTCCAAGAAAGCGGCTCAAGGAAACTTCTTGAGAAGCTTCAAGGGTCTTGTATGCTACCTATAAATACCAAGGCCGAAGCTCATGCTAGGCATTCGGAGTTTTCCCTCATTCAAGTGTCCCAATGTGAGTTTCCATTCTCTTATTTCTCTCCTCGGTTTTGGTCTTTTACATTGGTATCAGAGCAGGAATGGGATGGATGGAATTTATGGACCACCAAATCCACTTCCGCCAAACCATTGGGACTTTCGTGTCCAGATATTACCAAAGCATCGTTTCACACAATTCATCACCTCACGCTTTGGGCAGGATTTTCTACATATGATCACCGTGTCAGAGGAACCCTTGATACTTCTAGTTGTAACTTATGGAGAACGGTGGACGTGTTGTATCTACGTGTTAATCAACTAGATAAATTGCAGGTAGTGGAATAGAGTAGTAGTGATGGCAGCAATACCGGATGTTATCCTTGCAATGCAACAACAAATCGAGCATCTTACTTGATTGTTGGATGAACGAGACCAGCAACGACGAGAACAGATAGACAGAGCGCCAGTTCGAGATGGAGAAGATCGCATTCGATTTCCAAAACCCAAGGTGTTTGAAGGCAAGAATCTTCCAGGCACAGTGGAGAATTTTGTGTTTGACTGTGAACGTTACTTTGAAGCCACCAATCTTCAAGATGAGCGGAAACAAATTCTCTTGGCTTCTAGCCAATTGGATGGAGTGGCAAAACTTTGGTGGCGATTCCGAGTAGAAAGAGCTGAACGACAAATTGTTACACCAATTTTTACATGGGCAGAATTCAAGGATGCAATACTTGGTCAATTTCAGACTATAAATGCCACCCGAGCTACACGAGATAAATTGGCGGAGTTGAGGCAGATTGGCTCAGTGAGAAGCTACATCACACAATTTCATAATATCATCATGCAAATTCCAGATATCCAAGAAGGTGAAGTTCTGGATCGATTTGTGCGAGGATTGAAGTCACGAACCAGATTGGAGGTGACCATGCGAGAGCCACAGAATGTAGAACAAGCCATGCAATTGGCTGAGCGTTTTGATTCCTTAGTTGCGAAACCTTGGACTCGACCTCGACCTACACAAAACCCACCAGTACCACAAGTGGAAGAACCGGTACCAATGGAGATTGATGCTATCCAACGAAGACCACTTGGCACAGCAGATAGAGAAAGATTATGACAAAATGGAGGTTGTTTTTATTGTCGCCAGTTGGGGCATCGCATTGCTGAATGTCCACTCAAGAATGGACGACCTCGACAAGTTGCCCAAGTGGAGGTTGTGGAGCGGAATGATCAGGGAAACGAGGAATCCCAGTAGGAGATTTCGAGCCACCTACTGGGAGCTTGATTAGTTCCAATGGGATTGAAGGCTCGACCTATGCAAGTTTGCTTCACTTGCAAGGTATGATATCTAATCGGGGTTGTAGAATTTTGGTTGATTCTGGAAGTTCAGAGAATTGCATGTCTATGCAAGTAGCAAAGGAATTGGGTATTCCTATCAAGCCAGTGATTGGAAGTAGTTTGATGATGGCGGATGGTAGAAAGGATTCTGCATTCCGCACCTTGCATCCTGTTACCTTCAAGATTGGGAAGGAGTATTTGGAGTGTATGAGGTTTGTAGTGGCACCTCTACACTATGATATCATTCTGGGTCTACCTTGGCTTGAATGTCATAAGGTTCAATTTGATTGCACCCGACACCAAATTCAAGTACAACACCAAGGTAGGAATTTCCGATTAGGTTGTCTGGCACCTCTGAGTAAGACACCTAAGAATAGTCAGTCCCAAGATGGGAAGTTTGTCGAGAAGGTAGCCATAGAGCGAATCTGGAAGGGAGATGAGTCCCAAGATGGGAAGTTTGCCAGGAAGGCAACCATGGAGCAAGCTCGGAAGAGAGATGAGTCCCTAGAAGGGAAGTTTGTTAATGAAACAGCCATAGAGCAAGCTTTAGAGGAAGATAAGTCTGTATTCGCAGTGTGGATCAAGCCGATTGCACAAGAACAATCTAAGGAGGGCCAAGTGCCGCATCAAGCGACGGTTGATCGGATAGTTCAAGAGTTTTCAGATGTGTTTCCGGATGATCTGCCAAAGGGATTACCCTCTGATCGAGGTATGCCCTTCAAGATCGAGTTATTGCCAGGGAGTACTCCAGTGAGTAGACCAATCTATCGGCTCTCACCAAAGGAGTTGGAGGAGTTGCAAACAACACTTACAGAGTTGTTGGAGAAGGATTTCATACGACATAGTACCTCTCCTTGGGGAGCACCGGTACTATTTGTTCCAAAGAAGGATGGAGGACTTTGTTTCTGTATTGATTACCGTGGGCTCAATAAGCAAACCGTGAAGAACGCATATCCCTTGCCTCGGATCGATGACTTGCTTGATCAATTAAGTGGAGCACGATACTTTTCCAAGCTAGATCTTCGTAGCGGCTATTGGCAAATTCCTATTGAAGGAGAGGACGTGAAAAAGACTGCCTTTTGTACAAGGTATGGACATTTTGAGTGGAGAGTTCTACCTTTTGGACTCACTAATGCTCCAGCAGTCTTCATGGATCAGATGCATCGGGTGTTGGAGGGGCTATTGGATCAGTCTGTGGTAGTGTTCTTAGATGATATCTTAATCTATAGTAGGACAGAGGCAGAACACATGAATCATGTGCAAGAAGTCCTAAGACGACTACGACAGTGGAAATTTTACTGCAAGAAGTCAAAGTGCACTTTTTGGCAAAAGGAGGTTACCTTCTTGGGTCATAAGATCTCATCAGAGGGGATCAAGATGGAAGAAGAGAAGATCAAGGCCATTACTGATTGGCCTACCCCGAAGGATGCTACCGAAGTACGAGCGTTCAACGGATTAGCCAGTTTTTACCGACGGTTCATCCACTATTATGCTCACGTGGCTGCACCATTGACTGACCTCTTGGGAAAGAACTCGAGCTTCCAATGGACCACCAAGCATGAAGAAGCATTCCAGAAGTTAAAGCATATGGTGTCTTCAAGACCCATTCTTCAACCATATGATCCTCAACTACCTTGTGTGGTTGATTTTGATGCTTCTAACTTTGCAATTGGAGCTGTGTTGCAACAAGAATTTCCAGATGGACTACATCCTATTGCCTTTGTGTCTCGCCGACTAAATACAGCTGAAAGAAATTACTCTGCTTGAGATCGGGAACAACTTGCAATGGTATATGCCACCAAGGTATGGAGGCATTATCTCTTGGGGAAACAAGTGATCATGCGAACTGATCACAAGCCATTGTTGCAGACCTTACACCTAGAGCACATGAAGAGTCGACATCATCGATGGGAAGAGCAACTCCAATTGTTCGACATCAAACTTGAGTACAAACCAGGTCGGTTCCATGTCATCCCTGATGCTCTATCACGACGACCTGATTTGAAGTCTCTTCCTCTCATCGCGGCAGCAATTACAACAGTGTCAATTGATCCCAAGATTCATAACGAGTTTCGGTTAGCCCTGCAGCAAGATCCCTTCTTCCAAATGGTACACGGTCGTCTAACAGCACGTGACAAGGAGTACAACACCTTCTTCTTCAAGGAAGGCCTTTTATTCCATGCAGACCAGATCTATGTTCCAACCAAAGGTGATCTTCGACTTGTGCGCCTTCAAGAAGCCCATGATTTACCAATAGCTGGTCACATGGGAGTGGACAAGACCTTGGGCACCCTCCAACGCCAATGGTGGTGGCCCAACATGACACGAGATGTTCAAGACTTTGTCCGATCATGTGAGAGTTGCCAACGGAACAAGGCCAGCAACCAAAAGCCAAGTGGACTCCTTCAACCACTCGCCATTCCATCTGCTCGTTGGGAGCATGTGAGCTTGGATCTCATCACATCCTTGCCAAAGACAAAACAAGGACACACCGCAATTGTGGTGTTTGTGGATAAGCTTAGTAAGCAAATCCACTTGGCACCAACCTGTGATACCGTGGATGCTCCAACCTTAGCGCAAATCTACTTCGACAATGTCTTCAAGCATCATGGGATGCCACGTGTACTCATCTCCGACCGTGATCCTCGATTTACCGGGAAGTTTTGGCAAGCACTCTTCCAGATACTCGGCACCAAGCTTGCTTTGTCCACGGCCTATCATCCTCAAACTGATGGACAAACCGAATGCGCCAATCGTACATTGGAGGATATGTTGCGGGCCTTTGTCAATGTCCACCATACCAACTGGGATGAATGTCTTGCAGCTGCAGAATTTGCCTACAACAATTCCAAACAGGCAAGCACTGGATTTTCTCCCTTCTTTCTCAATTTTGGCCAAGATCCGCTTGTTCCAGATTCTCTTCTTGCTCCCCCTCCCTCTCAGGTTCCTCATACTTCTACATTCTTGACCACTATATCCCAATCTCTCCAACAAGCCAAATCTCACCTCCTTGTTGCTCAGAATCGCCAAAAACAATATGTAGACCATCATCGTCGTGATCTCACCTTTGAAGTTGGTGATAAAGTCATGCTATCCTCTAGTAACCTCCCTCTCCCACTTGATACCAAAGTTCGTAAACTTGCTCCTAATTGGATAGGACCCTTTGATATCACCCACATTATCTCTCCTGTTGCTTATCGTCTTACCTTACCTTGTCACATGCGTATCCATCCTGTCTTTCATATTTCCAAGTTGAAACCCTTTGTTCCTAACCCTTCTTCCTTTTCCTCTCGAGTCCAACCTCCCCCTCTTCCTGTCCCTATCAATGATCATGAGGAGTACGAAGTTGATTGTATCCTTGCGCGTCGCCATATTCAACGAGGCCGTCACCAACATACGGAGTACAAGGTCCTTTGGAAAGGGTATCCCCTTCATGATGCTACATGGGAACCCCTTTCTCACCTCCAGAATGCACAGATGGCCATCAAGGAATTCGAAGCTTCACTGGCGACGAGGACGTCACCAACTAGCGGCGGGGGAATATGTAACAATATGGAGTTTAGTGACGAAGTTAGTCGGGCTTACGAAGTAGAGAATAAGACAAAATAGCCTAGAATATTCTAGAAGCATCTAAGAAACTTCTTAGGAAGCTTCCCAACTAGTAACTTGCGCCCTAAGCAGGTAGCTTCTAGAAGGAAGCTTCTAGAAGCTTCTAACTAGCTTAGCTTGCACGCCAAGTAGGCGGCTTCTAGAAGGAAGCTTCTTGAGAAGCTTCCTAGTTAACTTGGCTTGCACTCCAAGAAAGCGGCTCAAGGAAACTTCTTGAGAAGCTTCAAGGGTCTTGTATGCTACCTATAAATACCAAGGCCGAAGCTCATGCTAGGCATTCGGAGTTTTCCCTCATTCAAGTGTCCCAATGTGAGTTTCCATTCTCTTATTTCTCTCCTCGGTTTTGGTCTTTTACACCCAAGGCATTTGAAGGCAAGAATCTCTGAAATGTAATGGAGAATTTTGTGTTTGATTGTGAATATTATTTTGAAGTAAAAAATCTTCAAGATGAATGGAGATAGATTCTCTCGGCTTCAAGCCAATTGGATGGAGTAGTAAAACTATGGTGGCAATTTCAAGTGGAACAATCTGAATGGCAGTTTGTTGTCCCAATCTCAACATGAGAATAATTCAAGAGTGCAATAATTGGACAATTTTGAGTTATAAATGCCACACACGAGATAGATTAGTAGAATTGGTTTTGTAAGAGATACCTCACTCAATTCTGAACACCATAATGTAAATTCTAAATATATCAGAAAGTGAAGCTCTAGATAATTTGTGAGGGGTTTAAAGTCACACAAAAAATTAGAAGTGACCATGCGGGAGTGCAAACACTTGGGAGAAGCCATGTAGTTGGATAATCACTTTGATACCTTGGTTGTGACAACTTGATCTTGACTTGGATTTTCATAAAACTTGTACACACATTACACACAACTGGAGGAGCCGGCACCAATGGAGATCAATGCAATCCAACATAAACCACTTGGCATTATAGAGAGAGAAAGATTATGATAAAATGGTGGTTTCTTTTATTATCACCAAATTGGGCATCACATTCCTAAATGTCCACTCAAGAATAGACGACCTTAACAAACTGCCCAAATGGAATACGGAACATGATGATAAGGAAAACAAAGAATCTCAATTGGAGAATTTAAACCATCTATTGAGAATTTGATTAGTTCTAATTGGATTGAAGGCTCAACCTAGGCAAGTTTGTTTCACTTGCAAGGTATGATATTTTATCATGGTTGCAAAATTTTGGTTGATTATGGAAGTTTAGAGAATTGTATATCCATACAATTAGCCAAAAAAAATTTCTTATCAAGCCAGTAATTAAAAGTAGATTGATGATGGCGGATGGTAGAAATTGTTCTACATCTTGTACCTTACATCCTATTACATTCAAAATTGGGAATGAGTATTTGGAGTGTATGAGGTTTGTAGTGGAACCTCTGTAATAGAATATCATTCTAGATTTGGCTTGGCTTGAATGTCATAAGGTTCAATTTGATTGAACTCAACAAAAAATTTAAATACAAAAACCAAAGTAAGAATGATTGATTAGATTATTTGGCACTTTTGAGTAAGATATCTAAGAATAGTCAATCCTAAGATGAGAAGTTTGTTAGTAAAGTAGCTATCGAGCAAGCTTTAGAGAAAAATATTTCTATTTTTGTGGTGTAGATGAAATAGATTGTGCATGGAAAATCTAATGAGGGCTAGATACCTCATCAAGCAATGGTTGATCAAATATTTCAAGAGTTTGCAAATGTGTTTCCATATGATGTACAGAAGTGATCACCATCCGATTGTGGTATGCTCTTCAAGATTGAGTTATTACCAAGAAGTACTCTAGTAAGTAGACTAATCTGTTGGCTCTTACCAAAGAAGTTAGAAGATTCAAACAACATTGACTAAGTTTTTGGAGAAGGATTTTATACAATATAGTACATCTCCTTGGCGAGCATCAGTACTATTTACTCCAAAGAAAGATGGAGGACTTTAATTGTATATTGATTATCATAGCCTCAATAAATAACCAATGAAGAATTCATATCCATTGCCTCAAATTGATGACTTTCTAGATCAATTGAGTAGAGCATCATACTTCTCTGAGTTGGATCTCCAAAGATGCTATTGGAAAGTTCACATTGATAAAAAGGATATGCAAAAAATTACCTTTCATACAAGGTATGGGTATTTTGAATGGAGAGTTAATCTTTTGGGCTCACTAATGCTCCAATAGTCTTCATAGATCAAATGTATTAATGTTGGATATTTTATTGGATCTATACATGGTGGTGTTCTTGGATGATATTTTAATATATAACAAGACAAAGGAAAAACACATAAATCATGTGTGAGAAGTCCTAAGATGACTATATCAATGGAAATTTTATTGCAAGAAGCCAAAGTATGCCTTTTGGCTGAAGGAAGTTACCTTCTTGGGTCATAAGATCTCATCAGAGGGGATCAAGATGGAAGAGGAGAAAATCAAGGCCATTATTGATTGGCCTACTTCAAAGGATACCACAAAAGTGCGTGCATGTAATGGATTGGCAAGTTTTTATCAATGGTTCATCCTTTACTATGCTCATGTGATCGCACCATTGACCAACCGCTGGGGAAAACCTCAAGCTTGTAGCGGACCACCAAGCACAAAGAAGCATTCTAGAAGTTGAAACATATGGTGTCTTCAACCCATTCTTTAACCATATGATCCTCAACTACCTTTTGTGGTTGATTTTGATGTGTCTACTTTGCTATTGGATATGAGTTATAATAGGAAAATCCAAATAGGTTACATCCTCTTTTTTTCTTTTTGTCTCACCAACTAAACATCACAAAAAAGAATTAATTTCCTTGAGATCAAGAACAACTAGCAATGGTATATACCACCAAGGCATGGAAGCATTATCTCTTAGGGAAACAAGTGATCATGCAAACCAATCACAAACTTGTAGACATTACATTTGGAACACATGAAGAGTTGACATCATTGATGGGAGGAACAATTATAAATTTTTGGCTCAAATTTGAGGACAAACCCAAATAGGTTTTGTATCATCACCAATGCCCTATCATGACGACTTGATTGAAGTCTATTCTTCTTATCACAATGGCAATTACAACAATATCAATCGACTAAAAAGTGCAAATCAAGTTTAGGACCACTTTACAACAAGACCTCTTCGTTCAGATGGTACAAATCATCTTGTAGCACATGATAAGGAATACAACACCTTCTATTACGTGAGAACTGGATTTATGTTCTAGCCAAGAGTGATCTATGAGTTGTGTGCCTTCAAAAAGTCTATGAATTACCAATTGCTGGTCACATGGGTGTGGACAAGACCTTGAGTACCTTACAACACTAATGGTAGTGGCCCAACATGGTGCAAGATGTTCAAGAGTTTGTCTAATCTTGTGAGAGTGCCAATGCAACAAGGTCAACAACCAAAAATTGAGTTGGACTCCTTCAACCACTTCTCATCCCATTTGCTTGATAGAAACACATGAGCTTAACTCTCCATACATCCTTGCCCAAAATAAAGCAAGATCACATAGCAATCATGGTGTTTGTCAATAAGCTTAATAAGAAAATCCATTTGGCACCAGCCTTTGATATAATGGATGCTCTAAAATTGGCCTAAATCTACTTTGATAATGTCTTCAAGCATCATGGGATACCTCATGTGCACATCTCTAACCATGATCTTTGATTCATTAGAAAATTTTAGCAAGCATTCTTCTAGCTACTTGGCACCAAGCTTGCTTTGTCCATGGCCTATCATCCTCAAACTGATGGACAAATCAAATGTGCAAATTGCACCTTGGAGGATTGCTTCATGCATTTTTCAACATTCATCATACCAAGTGGGATGAATGGCTTGTAGTTGCTAAGTTTTTTTACAATAATTCCAAACATGTAGGCATCAGATTCTCTCCCTTCTTCCTTAATTTTGGCCAAGACCCACTTGTTCTAGATTCCCTTCTTACTCTTCCTCCATCTCATGTCCCTCATACTTCCATCTTCTTGACCACCATATCCCAATCCCTACAACAAGACAAATCTCATCTCCTTGTTCCTCAAAATTGTCAAAAATAATATGTGGACCAATATTGTCATGATCTCAACTTTCAACTAGATGATAAAGTCATGCTTTTTTTTAGTGACGTACCCCTCCCATTTAATACCTAAGTTTGTAAACTTGCTCCTCATTAAATAGGTCTATTTGAGGTCCAAATCATTTCTCTTATTGCTTATTGACTTGCCTTGCCTTGCCATATACAAATTCACCTTGTCTTTCATATTTCCAAGTTTAAACCCTTTGTTTCTAATCCATTTTCTTTTTCCTCTTGTATCCAACTCCCTCCTCCTTCTATCTCTATCAATGATCATGAAGAGAATGAAGTTGATCATATCCTTGCACGTTGTCACATTCAATTTGGCTGCCAATAGCATACTGAGTACAAAGTACTTTAGAAAGGGTATCCTCTTCATGATGGCACTTGGGAGCCTCTTTCTCATCTCCAGAATGCCAAACAACCATCCAGGAGTTTGAAGCTTCCATGGTGACGAGGACATCACCAACTAATGGTGAAGGAATATGTAACAATATGGAGTAAGCAGATGAGTTAGTTGAGACTAACAAAGAAGCAAATGGGCCAAATTAGCCAAGAATTATAAGAATATTCTAGAAGAATCTAAGAAGCCTTTTGGTATCAAGTAATGTGCATACCAAGTGTTAACTTCTAGCAAAAAGCTTCTTGGGAAGCTTCCCAACTAGCTTAGCTTGCATGCCATGTAGACAAGCTTCTATAAAGAAGCTTCTTGGGAAGCTTTCTAGTTAACTTAGCTTGCACTTTAAGAAGGTAGATTTTAGGAAGTTTCTTGAGAAGTTTCTCAAATTCATACTAGGCATTTGGATTTTCTCTCATTCAAGAGTCGCAATGTGATCTTTCAATTTGATTTTCCATTCTTCTATTTCTCTCCTTGATCTTTTATAATAATAGTGAATAAACAATTAGTAAAACCATACCAATTTATTAAATGCTTGCACTTTTATGGCATCTTTTGGAGTAAGCAATTAGTAATGGTCTTGATTTTCTCTTCTTCCATTTTGATCCTCCTTGATGAGATCTTATGACCCAAAAAGGTAACCTCTTTTTACCAAAAGATACACTTTGACTTCTTATGATAAAACTTCCGTTGCCATACTCATTTTAGGATTTCTAGGATGTGATTCATATGTTATGTCTCCATTTATTATAGATTACAATAGTATCCAAGAACACCCCCATGTACCAATCCAATAGCCAATCCAACTATAATACTCCAAGGATAGGAGACTTGAAGAGAAACACACCATGAGAAACACACAATTTCACACTCAAAACCTCCGATGCCCCAAAAGAGCACCTTCTCTTTATTATATAGACAAAGAGGATGTCTTCCAAGGAAGCTCCACTATAGGATTAGGCACATAGATGGGTGACCTGTCAACAAGCTCCACCCTTGGATTACTTATTTGGATGGGTGACGTGTCGGTCCTAGTCCTATCTGGTTGGTCAAACAAGCTTTGATGGGAGAGAATCTTTTAAGGAATATCATAATCATGTGGGTGAGGTACCATTGGAATGCTCTCAATGAGATAAAGTGGGGGGGGGGGGGGGGGGGCAGGGAAAGTTATTGTTTCCTTTGTTTGGGGGCAATTGGCACATTTTTTAGGCCTAATTCATCCGTTTAGGCCTCCAAAATTCCCTTCAAAGATTTCAAGCATATTTTGGTTCCTACTTTATTAGTAGAAGTCCCCTTTTGGTGATACCTCTTTCTACTCTATTTAGTCTATCATGTGTAACATCCTTTTAGATGTTACCAAGCCAATTCTCACCTTTAAATCATATGTCTAGGTATTGGTTCTAATGTTTTCAAGTCTATTTTGGTTTTTGCCCTATTAGTAGAAGTACTCTTTTGGTGATATTTATATCTGATCTATTTTGTCTATCATGTATAACATCATTCTAAATGTCACCAAACCAAATTTCATATCTAGATCATATGGCTAGCTCTTGGTATTACACCAACACTTGATGATGCATCTAATCCATGAAGATTGTTGGAGCATTAGTGAGCATAAAAAGTAGAACTCTCCATTCAAAATGTCTATACCTTGTGCAAAAGATAATCTTTTGCATATCCTCCCATCAATGAGAATCTACCAATAGCGACTTCAAAGATCTAACTTAGAGAAGTACTCTGCTCTGCTCATTTAATCTAGCAAATCATCAATTCAAGGCAACTGATGCTCATTCTTCACAATTTCTTTATTAAGACCATGGTAGTCAATATAGAAGCAAAGTCCTCCATCCTTCTTTGGGAAAATAGTACCAATGCTCCTTAGGATATATATTATGTTATATAAAATTCTTCTCCAACAACTCCTTTAGTGTTATTTGAAGCTCTTCCAATTCCTTTGGTGAGAGCCAATGGATTGATCTACTCATTAAAGTACTTCCTTGCAATAACTTGATCTTGAAGGACATACCACAATCAAAGGATAATCCCTTTGGTAGATCATCCAAAAACATATTTTCAAATTCTTGAACTATTTTATCCACCATTGCTTGATGAGGATTTTGGCCCTCATCAGATTCTTCGTGCATAATGAGCTTGATCCATATTGCAAAAAAAGGAATATCTTCTTCCAAAGCTTGCTCTATGGATGCTTTATTGATAAACTTCCCATCTTGAGAGTGACTACTGTTAGGTGTCTTACTCAAAGTTATCAAACAACCTAATCTATAATTCTTACCTTGGTACTGCAATTGAATTTGTTGTCTTGTCCAATCAAATTGAACCTTATGATATTCAAACTAAGATAGACCTATAATGACATCATAATATAGAGGCATTACTATAAATCTCACATAATCTAAAGACTCATTCTCAATCTTGAATGTAACATGATGTGAGGTGTAGAACACAAATCCCTTTCTACTATCTATTATCATCAATCTATTTCCAAAATTAGCTTGATAGGATTATATAATTCCTTGGCTAATTGCACGGACATGCAATTCTTTGAACTCCCAAAATCTTACAACCATAATCAGATATGATACCTAGCAAGTGAAATAAACTTATATAAGTCAAACCTTCAAA
This sequence comes from Lunularia cruciata, assembly GCA_948567375.1. Taxonomy (NCBI): domain Eukaryota; kingdom Viridiplantae; phylum Streptophyta; class Marchantiopsida; order Lunulariales; family Lunulariaceae; genus Lunularia; species Lunularia cruciata. Next base: position 8,299,103 of record OX419759.1, on the reverse strand, counting down.
CCATTGGAACTAATCAAGTTCCCAATGGGTGGCTTGATATCTCTTATTGGGATACTTTGTTTCTTTGTGTTCCACACACTCCACTTGAATGATTTATCAAGGTTATCTATTCTTGAGTGTATATCAATAATACAATGTCCAATTTGGTGATAATAAAAGCAACCACCATTTTTTCAATTTCCTCTTGTTTATAGTGCTAAGTGGTCTTTGTTGGATGAAATCAATCTTCCTTGGTGTTGACTCCTCCACCCCATGAAGTGGCAGATTTTATGATGGTCAAGGTCAAGATCAAGTTGTGACAACCAAAGAATCAAAGTGCTCAACCAACTATATGGTTTCGTCCCAAGTGTTTGTGCTCATGCATGATCAATTCCAATTTGGTGTGTCACTTTAATCTCCTCATATATCAATCTAGAGCTTCCCTTTTTAGTGTATATGGAATTTTTATTAGGGTGTTCTGAAATTGAGTGATGTAGTTCCTCATAAAATCAATTTGCTTCAATTTTAACAATTTATCTCATACTGTTTGTGTAGCATGCATAGCCCAATTATTACCTTATTGAATTCCTTCCATGTTGAGATTAGTACAACAAAATTTTTATTGAGCTTACTCCACTTGAAATGATTACCATAATTTTTCCACTCTATCCAATTGGTTTGAAACCAAAGGAGTATATCTTTGTTCATCTCAAAGATTTGTAGCTTCAAAAATAATACTTGTAATCAAATATATAACTTTCCATTATATCCACAAGATTCTTGTCTTTAAATACTATGGGCTTTGGAAATCTGATTTTCTCTTCTCCTTGTTGAAATATGATACTCTCTTTACATGCTCTTATTGTCTATAATCTCTCTCTTCCAACAATCAAATAAGGTGCTCAATTTATTATTGCATAGCTATAACTTTGGGGATTGCCACTATGGCTACTACTTTATCAAACTATCTATAATTATCTACTTAAAAAATAGATACAATATGTCCATTGCTCTTTGTAAGTTACAATCAGGGTATCAATGGTTCATCAAACAAGGTGATCACAATCAAAATAATTTACTCAAAGCATGAAATGATGCTTGGATAGTATATGGATATAGATATCCCAATGATTTGGAGAAATAGATTTGGCAGTTCATAAATTTATCCATCTTGTTCCTATTCTTATATCAATGTAAAAGACTGATGAGGGAAATAAGAGAATGGAAGACCAAAATGGACACTTCAATGAGTGAAACACCAAATCCCTACCATGAAGTTAGGCTTTGGTATTTATAGAAAATATACAAAGCTTTTTGGAAGTTCCCAAGGAAACTTCATACCAGAAATCACCTTCTTGGAGTGCAAGCTTAGCTAACCAAGAAGCTTCCTCCTAAGTAAGAGCAATTTACTTTGCGTGCAAGGTAAGCTAGTTAGGCAGCTTCCTAAAAGGCTTTCTCCTAGATACCATGTACTTGGCATGCAAGCTAAGCTAGTCTAAAAGCTTCCAAAGAAGCTTCATCTTCGCATACATGTTACTCGATACTTGGAAGGTGCCAAGAAGTTTCCTAGATGCTTCTAGAACATTCTTAGACTACTTGGTGAATTTGGCCTATTTGTGAGCTCATTAGCCTCTACTAACTCATCTATGGATTCCATATTATTACAATAGGTGCCTTTAATTTTGTATTGGAAGCCATTCTTGCCCAATAGGTTAAACAAAAAAAAAGAAATGAACTGCACATCGTGACACTTTCCCTTCAATTTTAGCCATTTTAGACCTATATCCTTGGGAGATCAACTTGTTATTTTGTTTTATTATTAATGCATTGACATTGGTTTTTTAGGAAAAAACTTATATAGAAATTGCATCCACTAGGTTATCTTTCTTGGATTCTATCTTGGGGACCCCAAGTCTTATTGAAACTCATAATGTATTGCAAGAATTCCCTTGCTTTGTTCTCTACTATCAACCTTTATGATGCTAATAGTGAATTATTACTTAACATGAAATGGAACATCATCAAATGACCTTTTATTCCTCTACTTCTCTTCTTATTATAGTATAGAGGTGAAAGTGCTCTTTCATTATTGCTTCTTCTTTTATAGCTTTGTTTGACGTTACATTTGTAATCTTAACATGCATTAAGTTTACAAACTTGAGGACAAGTGAATGCACTTTTCAACATCTCTACCACAAGTCCTTGGCAATGTGCCATGGAGTCAAGTATAGGCAAAGAAATTCTATCTTTAAGATAGGCATACAAATAACTTCCTTGATTGCAAAAAAGTTACACGAGGATAGGTGGTCAGGATAATCAGCTCCTATTTGCTTTCATCTTAATCAAAGAAGTTTATGTTTGTATGTCTTGATTTTGGCTCATGGTACTCAACAACTTCTTTAACTTCTCTTGTGGGGAAGCTAGAGAGAAAACTACAAGAATATACACAAAAGTGCCACTTTGAAGTCCAATTTTTGTCTAAGATATTGTCTTAAAGTTAAGCTAGAGAAGTTTAATCCTAAAATTGCAACTTTATGGTGAGATTAGAAGCTAAAATTGAAAAGCATAACTCCAAAATTGTGGTTTCCTAATTGAAGGTTAAAATTTAAAGACAAAATAGATCATCAAAAGCAATGGGTGGCATCCAAAATGAGTAATAAATGATGAATGGTATCCATTTTTATACTTTCGGAAAATTTCACAAATGGTCTAAATTGAGTAGTTTGATTTGATGACCAAGATATAGTAGTTTGATTTAGGATATTTGACTTGGTAGTTGGATTTTGATGGCTGATTAGTGATGAACATGAAGATGATCCAACTACCAAGACTTGTCTATTGGTGATGTCCTCTAAAGTTGGACACTTGTTAGACTTTATTGAGAAGTATCCTTTAAGAGTTGAGTTGCTTGAAGTCAACCACAAGTTCTAGAATGGTGGTACATCCATCCTTATTAGTATTTGAGATTACAATTTCTTTTTTCAAATTTTCATGGGGTAATGATAGTTCAAGAAACACTAAAACATTAAAATAAGATATTGTACCATAATCTTTGTGGTCTTATGATCATGATTTCTCAATAGTGATGTTCCTAGAGCTAGCATTTATGAGCAAAGAATTCCAAAATGACACCATCAGCCTAGTGGAAGATTATTGGCCTGGAACATCATCAACATTGAAGACCTTTGGCCCAAAACATCTTGGTGCATGACAAGGCTAATGCCTCCATGGTTACATGTCCAAATGAAGTGAGCATTAATTTGTTAAAACTGTATGTTCACAAAATTGCCATTGCAACCATAATTGTGCATTTAGAGGTCTATAGCAAAGTTACAACCATATGAAGTTACAAGCATATGACCATACGCACCATACATAGATTCCATATGCAGATCTAATACCTTGTACTATGTATCTTGTACTTCATTTGGTACCACATACCTTGTATTGCATATCTCATACTTCACCTCATACTTCAACTTGTATTTCATATATCATCCCTTGCCTTGTATTTTGTATCTCATACTTCACCTTGTACCTCACCCCATATTTCATATATCGTACCTTACCTCATACTTTGTAACTTGTACTTCATCTTGTATCTCATTATCCTCATACTTTGTATCTAGTACCTCATCTCTATCTTGTACTTGGACCTTGTCCTTTTTGGTTTGGCATTGCCTTTTGCACTTTATGTTTATGGGGACACTCATGGAAATACTAAATCCAAGTTCTAGGAGACACATATTAGCTTCACACAAGTAGTTGCCAATTATAAGAAGGAGCTTGTAGACCTCATTCAAATTTGTAAAGGCACGGTAGTTTGTCACAGGTGCCACCAGATGAGATGAGTGACAACTCCAAAAACATCAACCAAGCCACGGCAAGCTAGTAAAGAGCAACTTATATAATCTTCTAGTTCATATACACCACATATTTTTTTCACATCTTATTTTTTGTAATTGTAGTAAAGACACATTGTACTTGTAGTAGTTCATAGATCTTAGTGTAAATATGAAATCCAAGTGGACCACTATACAACATAAGAAGATGCAACAAATTTGCTGAGGAGGCAGTGCCATGTCAGATGCACCTACTTGGAGATTAGTTTAGGATAAGATTAATATAATATAAGTGAGGACTAGATGTAATTAAAAAATATCGAATACTTTGCAGCCATTTGATCTCTTTGGCATCTAAGTAGGAACTGTACCATATGTTTATTGTGTTCATTTGGTGCATTATTTCTTTACAGTAAACAAGGTTATACCATCAAGACTATCAAGTTCGTGTATGTGTATATTTTTGCTCTATATATGAATGACTGCATATTTAGTCACTTAGTTGTGAGGAATCTTGGCATAGAGACATAAACATTGGAGTGAAGGATCATTTGTGTGGAACAAGAGGGTGGACCTCTAGGTGCTTTACATGGTTTAGGAACAATATTGTAACTGAATTCTATAAGCTTAGGTCTTGTTAAGTACCACAAATTGGGAGATTAAGCAATATGAGCCATTCTAACCTCCTATAAAGTATTGCCTTTTGGGAATGGTAGAACACTATGGTAGAGTTGTACATGATAGAGAGATAGGACCCCTGAGGGATTTGACTCCAATTTAGTTTGTGTATTCCATGTATGACTTATAAGACAACTTGATCACTACTTATCTTGTGTGACCCATAGTTCATAAAGTTTGTGTAGGTGGTAGATCATGGGATGGTGATGATCTACCACCTACACAAACTTTATGAACTATGTAGGAATTTAGTTAGGTAAGTTGGAGGATAAGGAAATTCCAAGGCAAAGTGACCCTTGTTACAAATGATCCACCACCTTCAAAAGTCCTTTGGATATACTTACAGTGAAAGTGATTGGTGGTTGATTCTATTGCCACAGTATGCCCATAGGGGTTGAGACTACACTCTTCTAGGAATGAATTTGCCCAATAGGTTAAATAAAAAACAAATTATTGTCTCATTGTGACACTTTTACCTCATTTTTAGTAATATCCAACTTTTATCCTTGTGGGATCAACTTGTTCTTACCACAATGTTACAAATTTGAAAGACCCTATGTTGTTACATTAATCATAGCATACACCATGCTTAAAAAAGCAAATATGGGTTTTCTTGAAATGTAGAGAAAACTCATGTTGCAAAACATAGTATCCTCTTCTAGAAATATCCAAAAAACTTCCTAAAATATGGTCTACTAAATTAAAGAATCTTACTTTGCTCCTTCATTGGCTTGCATTTTCTTAGCATTTTGTATTGTCTTATTCAGTTTGTGGAACTTACTTACCTCTTTTGCTTATACTTCCTTCATGTTTTGTTGGGTTATTTGCACCTTTTATAGCATTTTTTTGAGCTATATACTCTATTGTTTTGGATGTGCTAATTTTACCTTTAAAATTGTAATTTTGGACTTGCACTTTTGGAATCACACTTTTCACATGATTACAACATAGAAAAACCAGAATATTATTCCTAGCTTGTCAAAAAAGTAAGAAATGAGAATTGGGGTTGAAATGTATACAGTTATCAATGACTAAGACAAATAATCTAAATCTTCCAAGGAACCTACCTATGCAAGGTAAACCTAAGTGCTTACATATGCATGGTAACCTCATTGGTCATCTATGCAAGATAAACCTAGGCAATGACATATGCTTGGGAAATCACACAAGACTAAGTACTCACCTATGCATGGTAGAACTAGGCACCTATATGTACATGGCCAACCTAAATGTCCACCTATACACACCAAATTTATATGCTCATCTATGCAAGGCAAACCTAAGCATTCAGTTATGTGTGGCAAACCTAGGTGCCCACCGATGCATAGCAAACATAAGTGTACATCTATATATAACAAACCTAGGTGCCCTATTGCATAACATAGTTATATTTCTTCATATATAGATAATATTAGTAGATATGGAAAAGAAGAGGTATATTTTTTATACATTTGCTTCTATGTTATAGCATAAAAATAGTTTAATTAGTGCTTCTTGAATTCTTAATGGAAATGGTTAATATAGGTAAAAAGTACTAGAATTTAGTAGTGAGACCACTCCTTAACAAAATATTCAAACTTATCCTTTCAGAGCATTCATCTTCATATACCAACACAATATCTTTAGTTCTTAAAAGAAGAGAGCAAAGACCCAATGTTTTTTACAAAGAAATCAAATTTATTTAGTAGAAAATAATATCAAAATATGAAATAAGAACAGGAACATATATTTCATTGAAATTTATTCCACTAATTTTGATATGTCAAGTTTTGATTTTTATTTGATACAGGCTATTATACTTAGGAAAACTATAATGCCCTAAATATAAGTACAAACAAGAAGATGCAAATGATAAAGATTAAACAAGAATTTAGAAGGAACCTGTTCTCAAGAAGTATAAGAAAATTCTTAAGGAGGCTGTAAAATCTTAGTTTGATCAAATTGAAGGAAATATAGAAGTGTAATATAGAATAAAAAGTTTAATATGAAATATAGAATTTGGCATAGATTTTGTGTAAAATTTAATTTAATATGAGAATACATGTACATGAATGTACCTCGCCCATCACCACTATTTAGACATCTCAATATTATGTTAATTTATGTGTTGGAAACAAGGATATCGACGAAGAAGTTTCATTAGAGTAGAGGAGGATATTCAATGAGGTAGTCACAACCTGGATTTGTTTAGGACGAAAGAAGGAATATCAGTAGAAGGTATGTTTAAAGTGTTTTTTGACGTGAGGGGTAATGTGTATGACCTATGGATCGCAAAACTTAGCAAGTTCTATTGATACAAAATGTTCAATTTTTATGAATATTCCCGATGTGGAAGAGATTTAGGTTGGAACTCACTCTCTTCCACTAAAAGAGTTGTGTTTGACATACGAGGCGCAAACTTGAGGAAGCTCTATTGACATCACTTTTGCAGAAAATGGATAGCTTTTTCCAATATCAAACTAACATAATTTGATGATGGATTTTTTGGATGTTCACATAAAAGGATGTCATTCTTATACCATATTGGAAAACATGATATTTTCAAGATTTGAGGAACCAGGAGACTAAACAGTTTGCAGAAAGATTTCTAAATGTTGAATTTTTTTCCCTAGATACCTTAAGCAATTATCATGTAAAGCGAGTGTTTTCTAGTTGAATGGGTCAATGTATCTTCTTGCGTGTTGGATGGAAATATAACAGGAAAATAAGCCTGAAGATATTTAAAATTGCTTTACGAACAAAACAAGACTTCCAAAACAAAAAACAAGAACTTAGATTATTTAGATTAGTTTTTAGATTTTAGATGAGTAAAAATTAAGCTTAATTTTTGTACTATACTATGTTGTAAAATTTTTACGTTACTAAATAGAAGTCTTTGCAAGGAAAAAACTGAATATTTCTAATTGATTGAGTGAATAATCTTTATTATATATGATCCTAAAAACACTTGTGAATATTATTATAGAAAATAAGATTCTAGATCCCACTTTGGCGAACATATACACATATACAACCAAAACATTGTACTCAATAATTAAGAATATTCAAGCATTCACCTTAATATTCTTAATTTATTGAGTGAAAAGTTTTGGTTGCACCCGTTATTCCAAAGTGAGATCTAGAATCCTATTTCTACATTAGTAACATTGAATTTTCATATACATGAGAACTTATAATATAAAATTACAAATTTATATAATAGAGTTATATATGATCAGGTATATTTGGTATTGAAGTTCATATAAGTCTTATTTGATTATATTAAACTTATGAAATCATCGAGACAAGGACTTGAAAATTTTTCAATTAGGTCTTGAGATGTTAGGTGATTACTATAGAAGAGATTTAAATTAGCCATGAAGAATGAAGATAAGTGTATTTTTAATTTTGAACCAATAGAAATAATGTAAAAAATATAAAAATTTAAGATTTCATACATAAAAGATGTTATTTATATTTTTCTAAGAAAATGTGTACTATTTCATTTTCATATGCCTATTTTGAAAAGAAAATAGTTAATGCCATTGAAATAATTTAGTGACAACATTAATTTTTGTCAATAATATTCAACTCTCATGCAAAACTAGATATTTTGAGAAGAATATCTAACCGCTTCTTGATAGAAAAGTCAAATTATCAAACGTGAATATAACACATCGCATTGCAATGATCACAATTATACTCTAAGAATCTTAGACACAGTAATTCATCTAGCTAATTATTTTATATTTATACAGACCTCTTTTTTCTTATGAAGATGGACTTTACAACGCAGTTAGCTCCATTTTTTACATTTCTTGTTTCTTTGCTTACTCAAAATGTGACCGCTTAGGATAACAAGGGAAGACCCCACTTCTTTTTCTATAGTTGAACCCTTATAACATCATTAGTGTAATTCATAAAAGAGCAATCGCACTAGTTGATATTTTATCGAATGCTTCCCGTTGTTTAAAGAACACACTACTTGTATCACTCTGATATTTTAGGTGTAATAATGCAGATTTCTCATATGGTCTCTATTGGAACTTAACCCCGTTTTACCTCTTTCATCTTTCCCTTGCGCGACTTGATGGGATCTTCCCATCATCCATTTGTTCTACGCTATCGTCCTTCTTCGCCATAACGCGCTAGCACTACGTTCCAACACAGCGGATTAGGACAGGATCTTCAACTCTGATGTTTTATACCTCTACGGCTTGATGGGGTCAAAATCCTTCTTGTTATTGTCCGCGGTCGCCAATGATGACCTCTGACCAATGATGCTTAAGGATGTCGTATAACCGAGTCGAACGTATATTTGCTGTTCTACGTCTACTCGTGGAGCAGAGAAATCTTCCTTTTAGACTTTTGATGCCCTGAAAACTCCTCGATAACAATCTGGTACAGAAAAGGAGACTTCTCTAAATTTGTGCGGGCGTACGTGTCATCCGGGTAGGCATGAGCGCGTCGCAGCACAGTGATCTTAGTCATTATTACTCATACTCAATTAACCTCTTCAGCGGAGCAATTCCCCCCAGCTTGGGACTCTGCGAGCGGCTTCTAGAATTGGATCTGTCTGATAGTTCGCTGAATGGGTGGAATTCCAACTGAACTGGGGCAGCTAAAGAATCTATTTTTTTGGCTCGCCAAACGAACTATTGGACGCAAATACTCCAATGGAGGTGTTGCAACTGGAGAATCTTGAATACTTGTATTTTGGAATTCACTGAGTCCGAAGTCACTGTACAACATTTCAACGTTGCTCGAGGTAGCGATTGCAGGTAGTAACCTTTGGGGCATCATTCCATCAGTGCAGAACGTTCGGATGCTCCAACACCTTGATTTGAGCAGCAATGAACTCACGGGGGGCATTCCGAAATCTCCGAGCCTCCAACCTCTTGATTTGAGCGGCAATGAACTCACGGGTGGCATTCCGGAATCTCTTTACACTTTCAAGGATCTTAAGCTTTTACGGCTAGGTAAGACTGGTCTGGATGGTGAAATACCCTCCAGGATGGGCAACTTATGAGGTCTTGAACACTTCTCTGTTTACGACAATAATCTGGAGGGTAGTCTCCACCAGAGATTGAAAGAATCAGGATAAATTTTTTTCTTAATTAGATCAAAGTGATACTAACTAATATAATGTAATCTTTAAGGATTCCAATATGAGTTTTGATCAAGAAAAGTTTTTTAAATAAATTAAGTAATTTTTATATATGCACATGCCAAATTTTGAAAAAAAAAGTTAGCCCAATTGGAATAATCTAGTGACTAGATTAATTTATGTCAAATCATACTCAGTTCTCATGCAACTTGATAATTTGGAAACATTATCTCTCTGGTTCTTGATGTCAATGATCAAACTGAAACACTCTTTAATTGTGAAAAGTTTTTACTCTAACAGAGGGAGCTGATAATGCCACTTAAGTTTTTGATAAACTCCCCGCATCCCAACCATACAATATGTATCTACCTTGCGCTTCAACAGCATCACCTCGAGTTAGAAAATAGGATGGAATCTGCCGTAATTTACGGTTGAATTGAATTAGTCCCGGATTTTGGTGAACACAATTGAAATTGTGTTGATCAAAACCCGAAACCGAGATTCTAGCTTGTTGAAAAGATGTGTTGAATGCAGTGGGAGCACCCAATGTTCATCGAGCAATGTGAAGACATCATTCCGATGATATTTAGTTCCAATTAAATTATGTTGAGGTTCTCTGCTCCCCTCTAACCAATCATATACAGAACTATTGATCTAGCCATTTATTTTACATTTATACAGTAGATTTATTTTTTCTATAGCTTGACCTTACAACACATTTTAGCTCTATTTAACTTCTTACTTTTTAATTCTGTAGTTGGACCCTTACAACATAGCTAGCTCTACACTCCAATACAACACAATAGGACAGGATCTTCCAACTCATTCAACGACCTCTGACGACTTTATGTTTTATCCTTGTCGGCTTGATGGGGTTCTTCCCATCCTTCTTGCTATCCTACGCCCGTCGGCATTTACGAGTTTTGACCGATGATGTCCAGTGGATTTGCTCAACTATCTTGTATTTTACCAATAAAGACAAGTATCTACTCGTATAAACAGTGGAATCTTCCTTTTAGACCTTTGATGCCCTTAGAACTTCTCGTTAACAAGCTGGTACAGAAAAGGAGACTTCTGTACATCTTCTGCGTGAGTACGTTCCACTTGATTAGGCATGAGAGACTTGCATTTGATTAGGCATGAGAGACTTGCAGCACCACCAATGCATCAGTCTTAGTCACTTCCCATCAATATTGACTTACAGCGTGCCTGCCGCATGAATCACGGTGCAGAACTGTGTGCAATTTCTGGAATTCTCCAAGAAACATGGAGTTGGACCATTTGCAGTTATGAGTGGACGGCCATCACGTAGGATAACAAGAAAGACAGAAAGACCCCATCGAGCCTTACAAATGTAAACGGGGAAGACGACCACGTAGAAAAAATGAAGGATGGGAAGACCCCCATCGAGCCGTACGAATGTAAATTGGCCAAATGAGTGGACCACCTCAAGGATTTGAACATGTGAACTATATGACATATCAATGTCAGTTGTTTCTAGCAATGAAGGTATATTGACTTTAATTTACAGCCTTTATTGGAAGCACAATGAGAGAAGAAAATCTCCAAAGGTGCCGAGAACCTGCGGTGAGAATGGCTCGTGAACCAGAGTCGCCCGTGAAATTTGAAAAACTACTAGCTGTATTCTTTTATCTAGAGATGAGATTTGAGCACAAGATAGGAGATTTTAAAATCTTTTATCATAGTCAAATTTCTCTATGAAGGGCAGCAAGAGGGGGGGGGGGGGGAGGAGGAGGAGGAGGAGCATGGAAGCACAATGAGAGAAGAGCAAAATCTCAAACCCCAAATACCTCTGTAAATGCAAAAAGAGATGCAAAAGAAAGACTGTAAAGTAAAGGGAACAGCTACCAATGCACCTATTGTTGGATGGTGTGGTAGAGATCCTCTAGAGGAATGTTTTGCAAGTGTGGAAGGAGAGTCCCAGTCAAAATGAGCACTCCCACTACCACCACCTGTCTATGAAGGCTCAAGTCCGGACAATGTTGCAGAGTGACCAACACTCTCAGTGTAAGGTAGGAAACGAGCATGGCTTGGGAGACAACCACAACTCCTCTCCTTAACAATGAACCCCACATAGCACACCAAAGCAACACATCAAAGTGATGATGAAGATGCCCAAAGATCACCATTGCTAGGGAACAAAAGTATCCAATGAGAGACATGGAGCATAATGATGCTCCTTCTCTATGTTGCAATGGTCACCGCTGTTTTTGCTTGAACACCCATGCTTGCGAGGACCTCTCCACATAGGAGGTTTGCAACCACCACATCAAACAATGAGCGCCGCCCCACCATGAATGTGATAATATCTTCTCTCACTCGGCATGGATGTGGTCTTGGAAGGTCCAACTACCTCTCAATCTGAACATGAGATATTGTAGTGCTGAGGATTTGTGCAACCATGTCTTGGATGGCATCATGAACCCTATTGTGGACTTAGTATGTGTATGCCTTGAGAGTCAAAAGTGGAACTGTGAGCCGGCCTGTCTCTCACTCAGGATGAACCTCTGATTGCTATTATGGTAGCGCACCATGGACTAAGAAGGCAAGGAACCCCAACTCCATCATACTCCTCCAAGGCTAACACTCCAAGACTCAAGACATTGCTCACTAGAGAACTCAATGAGAGAGAGATAGTTGCAAATGAAAGGATGATGAGTACCTCCTCACCCCTTGTTTATATAGTGGTGAAATAGTTACGTACCAAAGTTGCTAATTACCGTAGTAACTCAAGTTACTAGACTAAAAGTCAAGTAAAGTAAAAAAGCAGAAAGGAATATCCATTCACATGGGCATATTCCCCTAAGCATGTGATCTTATCTTGACCCAACCACTAAATCAAGGATTCCTTCACATGGGCTATCCTTGGACTAAAGAAGAATCCAAAACAAAAAGGTTTGCGGACCCAAGAGTTCTCAACTCTTTCCTCAAAGCCAAACACCTAGGAATAATACCAAGTCAACACACTAAAATCCAAAATAGTATTGCTCATCTTTTCTACTTCCTCTAAAGTAAGGTCCCCTCTATCTTAGCTATGACTAACTTTAGCTAACCATGACTAATATAGAACCATCCTTTATCTCTTTATAAATAATATCTCTTAAGTACTTGTAATACCAAGCTAAATATCACAATACCACACACATGCACAAATGGGTGTTACAGAACCAGATGCACATTGGTCCGATAGCCCTATAAAGACAAGGTGTGGGAGACCCAAGTGCAAGCAAAGTGCCATGGAGAAAATCTTTAGACATAAAGCAGGAGTCCTCTATGAGCGAGGAGGCATGGAGCCAAGCACCAGATCCTTGCTCCACAGAGAAGCTCCTAGCTCTATCAAGTAAAGGGGCGTCAACAAAGGATGCTCAAAAGGATGCTCACTGATATCCACTGTGTGTGTGGCTATCAAGTTGCTAAGTGTATAGGTGTGATAGAAATACCTCTGTGGGAGAATATGTGTGAGCTAGATAGGAGGCTAGGGGAAGATAACATAGCGCTTAGATGGAAGAAGGCCACATGTGCATTCCCAACCTAAGGAGTAAGTGTGCATGGGCTATGGCCTGTACCAAGGTGTCTAAGATGAATGAGTTATAATAATCCTCCTTCCCCAGAGGAGAGTTTTGGGATCTCCTCTAGGGGAGGAGGTCCCAAAACTCTTGGACCTCCTACTAGGAACTAAAAGCCTACTACTAGGGGGGGGGGGGGGGGGGAGACATGAAGGAAAAGCTGTTGTGACCTCTCTTAAGTATGTGTAGTGAGCTACGGCAGAGCAGGTCTCCTATGGTGTGTACTCTTAGCTTAACTAACTATGTGAAGTCCTCATAGTACTATGGTGACTGTACAATAGAGGAGTCTCCATACCATAGAATGAATGAACAAAAGGAATCAAACAAGGGATGTGATCTCTTGTAGAGCAGAATGCCCAAAACATGGTCGAGCAAGATATGGTGTTGAAAGCATTGGAGACATCCACTTTTGGACAACCATTCAATCAGGATGGAGGTCCAAGGATGCTCTAATGCCTGCAATAACCATCTCACATCCCCTTGGAGTGGCCACTGCAAATTGATGTGGAGATGGAGCAGAAGAAACAGAGCATCATAGCTAAAGGTATGAGAGACTAGACATAGAAAAACATCCCCAATAGCAATGTGACCTATGACTAACATCTCCCTTGAGAGAGCAAGGAGACAAGAGGCAACCAAAAAATGAGCTTCTCCATGGGGCACAAAACAGAGGAAATATGCTAATAAAAGGCAAAGAATAGAGGGAAACCAAAATCTAAAGTTTTTGGGGAATTGCAATCTCAAAAATGCTCAAAGACCAGACTCAAAGGCACACCTATTGATAAATGTAGTGAGTGAAGTAGGGCATGAGCAACAACAGACACACTCAATTAAAACTCCTCATGGCTGTTAATCATGGAGGAAGGAGTGGAGCTCCTCCTTTGCATGAGGGTAGAGGGACTATAGTGCAATCAATCTATCAATAGAGAAAGGCATTGTGCAAGAGGGAGCTGAGCTTGAGCAGCTTGTCTATACTCCTTTACTTGGCCTAACATCAAAGCTCTACAAAGGCGGTGGTACTCAGGAGGAGGTGTGTGGGATTGAGTAGGTTCTGCCACCCTCCTAGTTCTTGCATGAGCTCTTGTGTTATACTTGTCTTGTGGTGTTTACCAATCTCCTTCTCAAGAACCTATGAACCCGTGATCTCACGATGACTAGATATGCCATCGTGCACTCAAAGGAGTAAGGTCCACTAGGAGAAAAGGGCCAATAAGTTCTATGTAGAGATGTCCTTCCCCTAGTCATCTACTAAGATAGCCCGTAATAAGATGGCGAGTGGGCCTAGGGCATATGCATCCTAGTATACATATGGGGTCTAGGTAGACCTGATAAGAAAGCCTGGATAGGATCAAGTGTGTAACCAAGAGTATGACTCTGGAGGCACCTGAAGAGAGAGAGAATTGGTGTGTGAAGGGAGTCCAAAGGGAGAGGCGGTATAGCTGCCTCAGCTCTCATCCATATGCACCTAGCCTGCCCCTTGTGCTATGCTAAGCCAATGCCCACCCAAGGGCAATCCTGGAATGATTGTGTGGGTTGCTGATGAGGGGTATGTAAGGTTGTGGTATGGGAACCAAAGGAGGGATGTGGGTCTATGGTGGTGGGAGCTCTATTGAAGTGGAGGGAGGGTTGGGGTGATGGATGGCATTGTGCAGTAGGAGGAATCTCCCCCCGTGGTAAGAGATGGGAGACTCACTTTGAAGTGGTGGTGGAGCTATATGAGTAGAGGTAGAGGTAGTGGTAGATGAGGATGCTGTAGAGGGGGATCCTCCATATGGGAATTTATGGTGAGGAGGTGGGGGGCGGAGGTGGGACCATCAAGGTGACCTAGGCAACTATGGACGAGTGCCCAAAAAGGTGGCATTGGGACCTAGTCCCTAAGCGCACATATGGAGTATAAGGAGCTAGGTGAAGAGTGTCACCTAAGAAAGTCCGTCTAGGCATCCTAGCCAAGGACCAAAAAGGAAGCATTACAACAAGCTATATGGAAAGTACCACTCAACCCAAGAAGACATGAAAACACACATTACACATGGGACAAGACCCTCCACAAAAGCAAATACACACCAAAAATATAACAATGAGAAGAAAAAGAAAAGAAAAGCAAAACAAAATGGGGAAGGAAGCAGAGAGAGCCTATCTGCCATTCTGCAGGCTCCACCTCATCCGACACTCAACTAGAAAACACAGATGCCGAGCCAGTACAAGGCCAGCTCTAATTGCTCCCACCATAATTTTCTTGCAGCTCTGGTTGGTTGCTCCGCTCTGGCCAAATATCTGTTCTCTAAAATCTCAAAAACCTCACGTGAACCTTCTCTGCTCTTTGTTCTTCCGTTGCAACCAAATCATTTAACGAGATAGAAAAGCTGGTAGCAAATCCAGATGAGAATAAAAGCCCAATGACAAGATGTGCCTGAACTCATCTTTGAGCACTGAATTCAAGAAGACCAGTGGCTGGGTGAGAAGAGGGGGCTGCCGAAGGATTCGGTATCATATTCAGCAGCAAACTGATTACATTGGCGTGCTTCATTCCCTCTGCATCTATTATTTAGACTCGTATTTGACAGAAATTTTTGATTATTTAGACTCCTATTTGAATAGAAACGTTTGATCCAAGCAGACAAAAGAAGACGCACCATCTTGTCAAATTTTCTTTCAATTTTGAGCCAGTTCTCCAGATTATTCATCTCCTTCCATATCCAGATCACTCTCTGATCTTTTCTCTCCTCGAACAGGACGTTATCCCCAGCATGCAATCAGCTTCATCTTTCCACCCAGCTTTTCCCTTTCCATAGAAGTTCTATTGGTTTCCCATAACCATAAAGACAACGGACACGGGTGGAAATGTACCTAAGCAGCCTACTCGCCTATCTATTATTTATTTGGTATTATTTGATAATCTTTCCTCAGCGGATTAGGTTTCGATTTCGTGTGCGGTCTAACTAACTAATAGGTTATTCATCCTAAACTCCACCTCGAATTAGTTCATATTTTCCTGTTACAACCTGAACTCCTTATACGACACCACCACCTAAACGTGAACTGCTCCATTTGCATCCGTCGTGGCAAAAGAAAATCCAACCTCGCTTGCAACATCCTTGGCGATCGGATTCCGCATGTAAAACTACAATTGCAAATTTTTTATCTCCTGCAATACTTTTTGTTTGAACTTCCCCGCATACTCTGTTTTTGTTTTCTTTTTCTGCATCCACTCTGCCAGGTCTCTCAAACCCAATCCCAATCTTAATCACTCTTCTGGCTTAATCACACTCTTTTATTTAGGTAGCGCTTGCACAAAATAACCTTTGTGCCATCATCCCATCAGTGCAGAGCCTTCCGAGGCTCCAACATCTTGATTTGAGCGGCAATCAACTCACGGGTGGCATTCCGGAATCTCTTTACACTTTCAGAGATCTTAAGCTTTTGCGGTTAGGTGAGACTGGTCTGGATGGAAAAATATCCTCCAGGATTGGCAACTTATCAGGCCTTGAACACTTCTCTGTTTCCAATAATAATCTGGAGGGTAGTCTTCCACCAGAAATGGGAACTGTACTGCTCTGATTTTTTTTGACGTAGGTTGGAACAGTTTGGAAGGACCCTTCCCTGCACTCATTACTCAGTTGGTAACCGTGGAGGTACTTTCCATTGTAGGAAACCGTTTCGAAGGAGAAGTATCCCATGGGCTCGGGAAACTCAGGGCGCTCAACTACCTTAACATAGGCAACAATCGTTTGAACGGTACTGTTCCTAGTGACATTGGATTGTGCTCTATGCTCGAAGATCTTCTTTTGGAGGTTAATTACTTTTCAGGTTCCATTCCTCAGTTTGTTTCGAACCTCACAGGGCTAATAATTGCAGACTTGAGTAGAAACCTTTTCGATGGCGAGATCCCTGCAACATTGTTCTTGTTACCGCAACTGGATGCGTTGAACTTGCTAAGCAACAATTTGAGTGGAGCGATCCCGCAGGAAATAGGTTCTGCGACGTGCTTGCAGACGCTCTTGGCGTCAGACAACAAACATCTCTGGATCATTTCCAACGACTACAGATAACCTTTCCAATCTCAGGTTCTTCAGCGCCAAGAGAAACCAGCTCAGTGGCCCATTTCCCACCTTCGGCCCTCACCTGGAGGTACTCCAACTGTCGGACAATCGCCTCCAAAGAAGTCTACCGGTGAGCATTGGAAAGTACACAGAGCTCCGAATCTTAAAGCTGGATGGCAATCACTTCAGTGGCAGTGTTACAATCAATTTCGACTTTCTGCCAAACCTCGAGATATTGTACCTCTACAACAATAATCTAACGGGTCAGATACCGACTTCGCTACAGTCGTGCATAAAATTGTTCCTGCTCGACTTGAGTGCGAATGAATTCAATGGAGTCATACCAGAGTTTAACCAAAGCTTTCCGCTTCTTCGAGTTTTCAGCTTGGCTAGGAACCAGCTTTCTTGAGGACTCCCGGATTGGATATGGCGCTCAGAGTTGGCAGTGCTTAATCTTGCTAGCAATAATTTGAGCGGGATAATTTCTGATGATATTTTTCAGATGAAAGCATTCGGACGGACGGACTAGATCCAGTGATTACGTGGGGGATCTTAAAAGCCGAGGAAGAGACATCCGGTACTACCTTGAAGATCTAGACGTTAGTGAGCTTACTCCAACAATTAATCGGACTGTTTCATCGTTCAATAGTTACATAGCCTTAGATCTCTCGGACAATCATTTCAATGGACGCATACCCAGCAAATTTAGCTGTTTTACGTTGTCTGCACATCATCAACTTGGCCAGGAATAGTCTTGAAGGTGATGTAGATATAGGCTTTGAGAAGATTCCTTCCCTAGTATACCTGCATATTTCAAAAAATCGCCTATCCGGCTCCGTTCCCGCCACTTTAGCGAATCTGGGGTCCTTGGAATACTTGGCTCTTAATGATAATAACTAGGCGGGAAGTTGGAGCTGCATTTCGCAAGATCTGCGAAATGTTCGCTTCATTTTCTGTCGTTCGCCAACAACAATTTCAGTGGAATGGTACCTGCATCCATTGGACATTGTCCTACAGGTCCTGGATGTCAGCAATAACAACTTCTCTAGAATTTTTACGGTGTCTCCCTCGAATTTGTCTAAGCTTGGCTTCTTGAAGATTGGTTCTAATAACTTTCAGGGACACATACCGAGTTGGATCTGGGAGCTCAAAAGTTTGCAGATACTGGACCTCTCAGGTAATAACTTCGAAGGATCACTTCCTTCGAATTTCAGCGCGCTGCAAAGCTTCATGATGTAAGACAAAACACCCTCAGAGCAGGGCAGTTCAAATTCATCGAACAATGGAGCATACGGAATTTCGGTTGAATTTGCCGTGGAGCTGGACGATAAGGGCATTCGACTTACCTTCGAATACATTTTGTCGGCTTTTGCATTCATGGATTTTTCCAGTAATCTACTACAAGGTGACATTCCTAAGGAGGTGGAAGTTTGGTTAGGTTGAGATCACTCAACTTATCCAGAAACAATTTCAGAGGAGAAAATTGTTCGTGAGTTTGCATTGTTGACAAGTTTAGAATCCCTCGATTTATCCAACAACCATTTGACTGGGGCCATCCCACCTTCGTTTGCCTCCATGTCTAAACTTGCTGTTCTGCAGCTAAACCGAAATAATCTGTCTGGTCAAATCCCGCTAAGTGCTCAGCTGGATGTGAGAATGAAACATTCTACCCAGGAAATGATTACCTTTGTGGTCGTTTCCGCGGGAAGGAATGCGTGGAAACAGGCACTGCCGTTCATTCGAAAGCAATGCCCCTTTCGAAGTCAAGTATCTTTAATAACTGGGTTTCAATGCCCGCAACCTGGATTGGGATTGTTGTAGGAAACATCTTGACGGGATCAGTGCTATTGTTCTCCAAGAAGACGAGAACTTGTCTCTTCGGATTCGTTCCACTTCCTGCAGTAGAAGTGTACCATCCGAGAACTTACGGTGAATTTAGAGAGCAGTGATCGTATATGTATGGCTTGATCGGATTCCATATGTAATAGCTAGATCAAAGATAAATGGAGTATCTGGGCTTTTTCTCCTATTCTCTTGGTCTTGAAGTTCCCCCGTAATGAGCTTTATTATGACATTCTTCCCAATTGATAACTGTAGCATGTCTCATCTGTAAAAGGTGGAAGCATAGTTTATCAAATACAATGATGCAGATTATGTCCTATGCAGATCTTTAATGAGGATGTAAATATTTAATAGCAAGACAAAGTAATGGAAATAAAGCAAATCATTTCATAAAAACATAACCTTAAATATGCTTATATAAACTAAATCAATACAAGATTTCACGAGTAGAATATATTGTGCATAGCATGAAAAAATGAATATTTTTTATATTATTATCTTATCAAGTTAAATAGAAGAAGACAGTGAACAATTGATGGCCGGCGGCGAAGCATTTTAACACATGATTTCAACCAGCGAACTTCAAAGTAACTTACGTACAATTTATTTGCTGTAAGTATATATATCTTCATCTGTACTTCAGTATTCAATTCCATCTAGTAAATTTTCCATTTTATTCCATGGGAATATTGAGTTTAGAAATTCTGGCACATATCGCTAGTTCTTAACTCAAAATTGTTTGACTTCATATAGAATCACCACGTCACACTGAGGATTTCATCGTTCGCCATATCAATGAAAATTAAGATGCATTTATAATTTTTCTTGGTATGAGTATAGTGAACAGAATAATAATGTGTTAGAATAAGGGAAATTTATGCACAATTCATATTTTTATTGTAGATATTTTCACATGCCCTCATCCAGTTGAACAAAAAAGTTCAAGTTTATGATATAAATATGCATACTATATTATAAATCATATACTTACCTCAGCAACTTCTTTTCGATAACTCAAATCTTATAATGAATCATTTTTGTTTTCTAGTCCTTTGGCTCTTTGCAAGTGTGACACTGTCAACTCAAGAGAGAAAATTATTTATTATTCAAAGAGTCCTTAGAATACATAAATACTTGTGTTGTAGTAGTATTGTTGTTATGCCCGATGTAGTATCATTTGGAACGAGACCCAAGGAGACCAAGTGACCCTCGTGTCAATTTTGGAGTGCTATAGATTCTGATAGTTTTAGGTCTTTGATTAGGTTTCATTTGTGAGAGTTGCTATTTTTTGGTCAATTAAGTTAACCTTTGAGTGCTTTCTTGTTGTGATTACTTGCTGTGCTTTGCTCACCGCCCCCTGATGGGCGGTGAGCAAAGCAACATCCCGCAAAGTCTCCAAGTATAAGGGTATGTAGAGAGGTCACATTTTTGTTCCTCTAGCTTTGGAGTTATAAAGAGTGATGGACACTGCATTTGATATATTATTCAAGGAGTGCACGAGAGCTTATCATATTAGACATTAGGGGTACCACTCTCAATTTTATACTTTGTTGTGTACTTTAGACAGTGTGTGTCCATTGCTCTAGAAAGAGCATTGGCTGGTACAATCTATAGGAGAGCAATCACACTAGGTGATGCTTCTCATATGCTCCAATAGTTTGTAGACAGTGTGTGTCCATTGCTCTAGAGAGAGCATTGGTTGATACAATTCATAGGAGAGCAATCACACTAAATGATGCTTCTTCATATGCTCCAGTAGTTTGTAGACCTTACAACTTGCATAGCTTGGATATCTTAGATGCAGTAGGGCAGATTTCTCATATCAATACTATTGGGGCCTAGCCCCGCTTACCTCTTTTTCTCTCTCCCTTGTAAGGCTTGATGGGATCTTCCCATCCTTCATGTGTTCTATGAAGTCACCTTTTCTCTGGTTTTCCATTTTCATTTAAGGTGTATCTTTCCCAATTTAGCAAGGATCCTAGAGGGAAACCAAATTAGATCCAAACCTAACCTAAGAGATGTTATATTGTAGAAAGTCAGATATTGCAACAAGGTGTAGACCCATCCTTGAACCCATCACATAATTAAGCCTGAAGATTAAAATCATAGAGGGAAAAAACACATTCTCCCCCTTTCTTAGCACTTATTTAAGGCAATTGAAGATACTTCTACAAACTAAGATCCCCACAAGGAGATAAAATTAATAGTTCCTTTGTAAAATAATTCATATAGGATTTTAAATCCACTAGCTCATCTTTCTTGATTTCTATTTTGGGACCCAAGTCTTCTTGAAACCCTTAATGTTGTGCAAGAATTTCCTTTCCTTCTTCCCTACTATTAACCTCTATGCTGCTACTAATGAATCATTACTGAATATCATATTGAACATAATAAAATGATCTCTTATTACATGTTCTACTCATCTCTTTGTAAGGAGATAAAATTAATAGTTCCTTTGTAAAATAACTCATATAGGATTTTAAATGCACTAGCTTATCTTTCTTGGTTTCTATTTTGGGACCAAGTCTTCTTGAAACCCTTAATGTTGTGCTAGAATTTCCTTTCCTTCTTCCCTACTATCAACCTCTATGCTGCTACTAATGAATCATTACTGAATACCATATTGAACATAATAAAATGATCTCTTATTACATGTTCTACTCATCTCTTTGTATGAAGGTGAAAGTGCTCCTTCACTATTGCTTCTTCTCTTGTAGCTTTGTTTGTACATTTGTAATCTTGATCTGCTTTAAGTCTATGAACTTGAAGACTAGTGGATGTGTTTTTTCAACATATCCAGTACAAGTTCGTGGCAATGTGCCACTGCATCATGTCTTACACACAAGTATAGATGAAGGAATCTGAAAGGTAGGCCAAAATTTTGTTGACTTCCATGATACCCAATGGGTTACGTGAGAATAGGTGGTCAAGCTAATCAGCTCTCATTTGCTTCACATCTCAATCAGAGAAGCATATGTGTGCAAGTCCTCATTTTGGCTCATCTTACTCAACAAATCCTTTACCTTTTATTGAGGGAAGCTAGAAGGAAAGTCGTAAGAATGGAAAAATACCATTCTTGAAGTCCACTTTTTGTCTAAGACAATGTTTTAGAGTTAAGCTAGGGAAGTGCAATCCGATAAACGCTATTTTATGATGAGACTAGAAGCTTAGATTTGAGAGCATAATTCCTTAATTGTGGTATTCTAATTGAAGGCTAAAAGCTAAGACAAATAGAGAATCAAAGGCAACTCTTGGCATACAGAAGAAGTAAGAAATGATGAGCAGTATCCCTTTTATAATTTTGGAAAAATTTACAAATGGTATACATTGAATAGTTGATTTGACAACCAAGATAGGATAGTTTGGTTTGAGATATTAGACTTTGTAGTTGGATTTTAATGGTTGATTAATTTTTTACTTGCAGATGATCCAACTACCAAAACTTGTCTTTTGATGGTATCCTCAAGATTTGCATACTTGTTAGACTCTTCTTGAGAAGTTACCTTTCTAGTTGACCCATCCAAAAATTATTTGACACTAGCCACAGTTTCTAGAATGGTGGTAGATCCAACGATGATGCCAAATTAAGTTTACCACCTTTTAAGTATCCCATTTTCTTTGTGACCTTTACATCTGCAAGCCCATACAATAATGTCCAACAACTCCAATACTAATCATGACATACATTACGCCTAGATTAAGGAATAAGGGTTTTCTTGAAATATAGAGATGAATCTTGTTGCTTGTGCAAAACATATTATCCGCCTCCAGAATTTTGCAAAAACTTCCTAAATATATTGTCTGCTTCAAATTGTAAAAATCTTACGTTGTTGCCTCTTCAGCTTGCATTTTCTTAGCATTTTTTGTTAGTTTTGTAGTTTGTAAAAGTCTTACTTACCTCTTTAGCTTATACTGTCTTCATTATTTTGGGGTTATTTGTGTTTTTTCAGCATTTTTGGAGCTATGTAAACTACTAGTGAATAGTCTATTTGCTTTACATTTACTCAACACTTCAGTTTATGACTATAGAGCATAAAATTCAACACAAGACCAAAGTGTGATTCTGGAGTTATATTTCTCGCATCAATAAAGTGTTGTGTATAAATTTTATTTGTCTCTTGGATATGATACCAAAAACTATACGCTAAAATTTGTATTTTCTTCTTTATTTGACTCCAAAAGTATAATTTCAAAATATATTGCATTTTATTTATCTCTTCTCCCACTTTAAAACTGAAATTCTAGAAATAAAATTTTTCCAAGTTATTTTACCTCTAAATTCTCAGGTTTGAAATCACGCTTATTACTTGATTACCATATACCAAAACTAGAATCTTATTGTCATCTTGTCAAAAAAGTCAGAAATGAAAATTGAGGTTGAAATGTATACCGTTATCTATGCTTATTACTTGATTACCATATACCAAAACTAGAATCTTATTTTCATCTTGTCAAAAAAGTAAGAAATGAAAATTGAGGTTGAAATGTATACCGTTATCTATGAAAATGACCAATAGTCTAAATCTTCCAAAGCAAAATGGTGTAAATATTGTAAAATTTTGATGGTTGAGATTTTTAAATATATGTCTTTAATCCTTTTTCTAAAGATCCAGCTATATTATAGTATTTGACTATCCTAACATCGAAATGTATCTTGGTTTAATTTTTATATATGGTAAAGTATAATTTTAGATTTTTTCTTCCTCCATACCAATTTGAATATCAAAACGATGGTAAGTTTTTTGTTATATGCAAATAGAGGATAGCCAAAATTAGATGGAAACTTAAAGCAAGCCACAAGTTGGGAAAAAAGAGTTTTGGCCAAAAACAGATCATAAAGTAAGAGTGAAAGTAGAGTGGCAAACACCTAATACCACTCATAAAACATAATATAAATTGACTCAAAGGATTTGTAAAGGACTTGGCTTGTAAATGACTTGGAGAAACCTGATGAGATATTATTTTAGTCTTATTAGAGCCTTTAATAATGAATTAATGTGTTGAGTATATTCAATTTTTTTTAGTGAATTTCTATAATAAATGATGATATTGAAAGGCTAAAGGATAAGGAATAAAAGTCTACTACTTGGTTTTAAGGTCCCTAGATACACTAGCTATCATGTTAAAATATAAGAAAGTGGCATATAATAGCCACTCACAAGAATTAAGAACAATCATTGTTCTTGATTGCTAAATATAATTCTTCACTTTGTAAAGGTGTTACTATTCTTCATTTGTAGGGCTACTATGTTGGTAGTTCTATTGAGAAAACTAATATTTTTTCCAACATAAAAAATTATTCATCTTAAGAAAACTTTTTTGGAAGTATAGAAATGTTAAATAAAGCTAACTAAGAAAATTAAACATTCATGAAAAATACATATGTATTAAAGATATACCTCTCCATATTTATTTTCACTACACAACTTATCTAGAAGTACCCTAGAAAATATCTTAGAAGAAAGAAAATTCTTAAAACCTCAAGTTGATAGATTTTTATTTTCAAATCTTTCAAAATTCTATATCAAAGCATAACTTATATGACTGTCCCTCCTCAAACTTAGTTTTTAAGATTAACATATGAAGAAATACCCAAAATCCTCTAATTTTCCAAAATTTTAAAATTAATCTAAAATTTCTATGTCAAGGCATGATGTGCATGGATCTCTCCCATCATGTATGGGCTTTCAAAGCTTATTACCTTTTAAAATAATTCTATATATGATAAAAATATATTGGCATTTAAACTAGATCCAAGCAAAGCTTGACATTCACATTTGCAAGGTAAACCTTGGGGCTTATCTATGGAAGGTAAATCTAAGCGCTTACATAGGCCTAGTAAACCTAGACAATAATCTATGCATGGAAAATTTGAGCACATAACCTATATACATGGCCAAACTAAGTACACACTTTTGCATGGCATAACTAGGTACTTATCTATGCATGGCAAAACCTAAGTGTTCACCTATACACAACATTTGTATATGCTCATTTATGTAAGGAAAACCTAAGCACTCAATTATGTGTGGCAAACTTATACATAGCAAAACTAGGCCCATATTTATGCATGGCAAACATAAACACACATCGATATACGGCAAACCTATGCATAACATAGTTATAAATGTTTTAATAGATTATAATTATAAATTATAAATTTATAAATTGATATGGAAAAGAAGAGGCATAGTTGATACTTTGCTTCTACCTTTTAGCATAAAATAACTAAATTATTTTTCTTAAGTTACAATTGAAAATGGTTAAATATAAGTAAAGAGTACTAGATTTTAGTAAGGAGAACACTTCTTCAAAACATAGAAGCTTATCCTTTTAGAGCATTCACCTTCATAAACCACCGACATAATATTTTTTGTTCTTAATAATAGAGAGGCACGACACAATGTTTTGCAGAAAAAAAATCATTTAGTAGAAAATAATAGCTAGAAAAGAAAGGAAAAATAGAACTATATTCAAAATATTCTATATTATTTGATATTTATTCACTAATATTAAATTAATGATTATTTTTAGTTTGATTAAGACTATTATCCTTAGGGTACCTATAATCCTTCAAATATAAGTACAAATAAGATGTACGTGCTAAGATTAAATAAGAATTTAGAAGATTCTCAGGAAGTAGAAGAGAATTCTTGAGCAGGTTGTAAAATCGTGGTTTGACTATATTGAAGGAAACATATAAGCTAGATAACTTTTGTGTAAAGTCTACATTTGATATGAGAGTATATGAATACACCTCAACCATCACTACTATGCCAACTTTTCAATGATACTGTAGAAAATAAGATCCTAGATTCCATTTTGGATAACACATACAATCAAAACTTTTCACTCAATAAATTAAGAATATTAAGTATTTTCCTTAATATTCTTAATCGATTTACTGAAAAGATTTGGTTGTATATGTTATTCCAAGGTGGGATCTAGAATATTATTTGCTACTTTAGTACCGTTGACTAGAGTTTTGCATTTGCATATAAATGAAATTGTGCTTATAAAATAAAAATAAAAAAACAGAATTATGTGGTCCTGAAGTCCATATTAGTCTAGAGTTGATTATATTCAATTTAATGTCATTATCAATAAAAAAAAGACTATCTTTTTTTGGTCAGTTTGGGTCTTGAGATTTAAGTTGCTTAATATAGAATAGATTTAAACTAGTTAAAAAAATCAGAATATTTTTAATTTTTATTCCTAACTAAATAATACTAACTAATACAATTTTAAATTTAAGGATTCCAATATGATATCTGATCAAGTATTTACTTCTTTTAAGAAAACGTGTACATTTTATTTGCATGTCCCTACTTTTGAGAAGAAAATAGTTAGCACAATTTGGAATAATTTTGTGACTAGATTAATTTATGTCAATGATATTCGATTCTCATGCAAGTAGATGTTTTGTAAACAATATATACCGGGTTCGTGATAGAAAAGTCAAATTATCAAACGTGAATAGAACACACCGCCTTTTAATCATGAAAAAGCTTTCTATTTTAACAAGGAAGCCGATAATCTCAGCGCGGGAGTCGGTAAACTCATCGCATCCCAATCATACTATATATATCTGCCTTCAGCTTCAGCTGCATCATCTCGAGTTTAGATAATAGGATGGAGGCTGCTGTGGTCCATGATTGAATCAAATTCGTTACGGCTTTTGATCAGTTTCAATCGTGCTGACCAAAATCGAAACCGAAATTTCAGCTTATTGCTAAAAAGAAGTCTGTTGAATTTAGTACGAGCACATCATGCCCATTAATGATGTGAAGAACAAGTTACATTTAGTTCTAAACCGATATCAGTCAAGGAACATTTAGTTCATACTCGTGGATTTTGATAAGTTTCAATCGCGTTGATCAAAATCCACAATTGAATATTGAATATAGTGGGAGCGAAAGAATCTATTGAATATAGTGCGAGCACATCATGCCTATTGATGATTCGAAGACCTTGTCCCGATTACTTCCTGTTCTAACGGAATTTAGTCAAGAGTGCAATGAGTTTGTCGAGGTACATCTTAGTTTACCGGCTCCCCTAAAACCAATCATATACCCACCTCACTAAGCACTACGCTCCAATACAACGCATTAGGACAGGATCTTCAACTCATTACAGACGTCTGACGACTTTATGTTTTATCCTTGTCCTTGATGGGGTTCTTCCCATGCTTCTTGTTATCCTGCGCCGTCTGCATTTACGAGCTTTGACCGGTGATGTACTGTGAATTTGCTCAATGATCTCATATAAACCAGAAATACGAGTAATTTCCGTACTACGTCTACTCGTAGAAACAGTGGAATCTACCTTTTAGACTTTAGATGCCCGTAAAACTTCTCGGTAACAAGCTGGTACAGAAAAGGAGACTTCTGTACATCTTCTGCGTGAGTACGTTTCACCCTGAATAGGCATGAGCGATGTGCAGCACCCCTGACATTAGTCATGCTCACTTTCCATCCATGTGACTTATGGCGGCCTGATGCATGCATCACAATGCCCAGTACTGTGTGGAATTTCTGGAAATTCCCGGGGTAACCTGAAGTTGGCCCCACCCGGCACTTATGAGTGGATGAGCAACCACGTAGGAAGGATGGGAGGACCCCATCGAGCCGTACAAAAGTAAAGGTGACGATGAGGAGGCAACCTCAACCCGTTCGAACATGTAAACTATATGACATATCAAGAAAGCTGTAGTGACTTGTATTTACAGCCGTTAATGTGGAAGTCAAGACGGTAATCCTAAATGCAGTAAAAAAAGCGTAAGAACTTTATCAGTTGACCATATCGATGATATTTCAGACAAGTACGCTTGTGGGAGTATTAAAGGACTGATTTAGATTTTTATATTTATCATATTGAAATTGAATATTATAATAAAATAATTTATATTATTTCTAATTGAATATTGAAAAGATCGATCGCGAAAAAAGACAAAGGATGGAAAGATCCCTCAAATAGTTTAATAATGTTTAAATAGTGTATCGGTTTCTATGCACTAACGCTCCCTTGTAAATATTTTATTTAATCCAATTTGGGTTCGAACGTCTCAAACAGCCCTTATGTGAAGAATCGCCACCGCAAACCTGCACACCCTGCAGTCTATTTCGTACGAGCCCTCAAGAACTAGAAAGAAAAACACACCAAAAATATACATCCCGGAAAAAAAAAGGAGTACCAAGCAACAAGGAATGCAAAAACCAATAAAACCCAGGGGATACATACCGAAGCAAAACGTAAACTCCCATGCCAAATTAGAACATAAGAACTGGACAACCTTTTGGCTGCGAAAAGAGGTATGAGAAGATTCTTGTTTGGGATATTAGTGTCAACTTTTTATAATGATCAAAATTAAACGTATATGTTAATTTTATATAAAATAATTTCACGATATGCCCCTGTTTCAGATATTCAGTGTATGCTCGTGAAAGAGAATCGTGCGTTAGATTGATTTTGAGGTAATTACCCTCGTGTAAAGTAAGAGGCTGCCCGCGAGCATTGCCCGTGAACGAGATTCGGCCTGTGAAGCTGATTTTGATGCAATTGCCCGCGAGTAAATGCTCGTACATAACCCCGATCATATATATATATATATATATATCTTCCTTTCTTGTAGGCTTGTATACAATATTGTGGTTTGGGAGTTCTATTTGACTTATGCATTTATATATATTCGGTCTCATATATTTATATATTATCTATCACTATATTCATTCACATACGGGTTTGAATGTTCGGCTAGTGGTATTCCATGTTTAGTTTCTTGACATGTGTACCTTTGCTTATGGACTAGTGGGCCCACCTTGTCCATCACTTCATCCATGTTTAGTTTCTTGACATGTGTACTTTTGCTTATGGACAGTGGGCCCACCTTGTACATCACTTCATCCGAGACAGATCTTGCCTCTTTTCTTTGCCCTTTTCCTATGATGCGCTAAGTCTCTCGGGCTTTTCCTTGCTTCTCTGTTCCTTCCTTCCCTTCGCTTATGGACTAGTGGGCCCACCTTGTCCATCACTTCATCCATGTTTAGTTTCTTGACACGTGTGCCTTTGCTTATGGACTAGTGGGCCCACCCTGTCCATCACTTCATCCGAGACAGATCTTGCCTCTTTTCTTTGCCTTTTCTCTTTTCTTTGCCCTTTTCCTTTGATGCACTAAGTCTCTCGGGCTTTTCCTTGCTTCTCTGTTCCTTCCTTCCCTTCGCCTTTGGTTTTCATGTTTGATTTGACCTGTCCCTTCTTCTGTATCCGTGCAGCGTTCATGTCCCCCTTGGCCCTTCCTGTTCCCCTTTACCCTCTTTGGATTATTTGTTCGTCCTACCTTTGGTTGCTGCTTGCTTGCTTTACTCCATGAGCTTCCGGCCCCATTTCTATGGGCAGATGACCTGCTCTTTCCTTGTGTCTTTGTACTCACTCCCTACTGTGTCTTTGGGCGTCAAACTACTTGCTTCTTCTCATGCCTTCTGAATAAGCTCCTTATTGTTTCTTTGATGATTTCAAGTAGTTAATTTACCACCTTCTTCATTAATTTGCATCATGGAGTAATTTTGCTAGTTTTTATTTGATTTCGATATTGATATCTGTTTCCTTTTAGGCTTGAACCATATATGTCTCGAGTCCTTTACTTTCTCATGCTCATGATTACATATTTTCCTTCAAATGTTGGTTTATTTACATTGCACAGTCATTTTGCTTTTTACTGTTGCTGCCCTTTGTTTGGATTTTACGCTTCATACATTACAGCTTTTCCCTTACCCTGAGCGGCACTATTGGAAACAACCAAGTTTGCCTTGGCACTCATGAGATTTTGAGCAGAAACTAGATATGAGGGGTATTGAACATTGCTCAACTACTTTGGCATTGCGTGAGGCATTGATGAAGTCGTAAGTGTTTTTGTGGAGGTTTACTATGGCCGCCTTCTGATTCCATTTGTTGTTTAGCATCTTAGGACTCAAGCGTCCATAATGCTTGTTGCATTATAATTTTTATCATGTATATTACACTTCAACATGTTTTTGCAACGACAACATCTAGTAGCTCTTGCATTGTTCCACTCCTCCATTCCCCAAGTAATTCCCTTCCTATTATTCATCATTCTTTCTTTGTCTGATTCTTGGTTTGACCGCTCCCATCTACAATGTTCCTACCTGGTTCCAGCCCACCATTTATTTTTTATCATTCACATTGCTTACTTGCGGTCTATTGCATAACATTTCCTATTTCTTTAGGCATTTGCATAGGTGTTTTAGATTTCAGTTTTGTTTACTAGTCTATTAGCCATATGTTATTCTCAATTTGTTTCAAGTATGCCTTTGCTTCAAGTTTCATTCAATGCATTTTACCTTGTGTATTTCTCACTATTCTAGTATTGTGAATCATGTATATCTTGCTTACCAATCATTTGCACTTCATGAGTCTAGATAACGCATTCCCCCTTACGGCTTTTGCTCTTATATACCTATTTATACGCCCTCATTCACATGTCATTTTAGCATAGGATCAAGTTTCTTTTCTCGCAATGAACTTTTTGAAATGTGTCATTTCATAAAATATTTGTAAATTAAATAATTAATAATAATTAATTTTTTAGTTTTTTATAAGAAATTTAATTTATGTATATTAATAATTATATATATATAATATAATTATAATTAAAAATTATTTACAAGATAAATAATATAATATAATAATATACCTATTTAAAAAATAATTTTTATTTATAAAATAAATTTAGAGAATTAATTTATATATTACAATAAAATTTTATAAGATACAAAATTATTATTATGAACATTGTTAAATATAATTTTTACTTTGGAATAGAGAGAATACACATTCATGATCACATGGAGTACAAAATTCTTTCCATTTTTAGTACCACAGGTCCACACTACTGTCCATGCTATATTAATAGTTTGCTGTTAAATTCAGTAGATGCATAGATGGGTTATCTATTGTTTCTGCTTCCTATATACCACATCTCCCTTAGTATAGATTTATAGCACCAAGCTCTCCATTATAGCCAAATTTTATAAAGCAAGTGAATTGCTTCTTCCTGTTTTATTTCTGCATGGATCCAAACATTTGGTAATCAATCTCCAATGGGAGCAGATTCTGGGAATATTTTCTGCTTAGTCCTTACCCGATTCACATGGCTCTATCAGGCTTTGGCGGCCCACTGAAAGACAATGTCTGGGAACTTTAATTCTGATGGAGGTCATATGCACGTCGGGTCTGCCTAACATGCAGACCCTCCGCCAGAGCCTATACATCAAGCAGCTCTAGTTCCATTTGAGCCCTTTCAAACGGGAAACTTTCTAGGTTAATGGATTGGGTGATATAAACATGCAACAGAACTATCAAAATTTCCTTTCTATGACAAGTTTCAGTTCTATGACAGTTTGTCCCCATAACAAGCCTTCTGAATTTTAGTATTTGCGAGAATTAGTCTTTCGTCTTTCCAAGTAAAATACATAAGGGATTTTGATTTTGACATTTGAGATTGGACACATACGTAATGTGTTTTAACTTTTTCACTTTTGGATCTGTTGTTCTATTTTATAGTTTAAATTGAACTCTATTTAGTGTTTTTTATGACTTAGAAATGAAAAAATAAATTAATATTGCAGAAGCATTTTAGTTCTGAAAGTTGTCTGTCAAACTACGCTCTTGCATGT
This sequence comes from Lunularia cruciata, assembly GCA_948567375.1. Lineage (NCBI taxonomy): Eukaryota > Viridiplantae > Streptophyta > Marchantiopsida > Lunulariales > Lunulariaceae > Lunularia > Lunularia cruciata. Next base: position 8,267,357 of record OX419759.1, on the reverse strand, counting down.
ATGTTGAACTTTGTGTAGAAGAATGGAGAAGATTGCACAAAATAAGAATGCCTTGGGAGCTCTTCCACCTATGGAACCAAATACATTGGTGAGAGATTCACATGCTCCATCCAAGAAGAAGCTTGGTGCAAAAAAGAAGAAATTAACATCAAAAGATGCTCTTGTGATAAGTATGATTTTGACTATTTCATTATGTAGATTGAGATACTATTCCAAAATAACATTATGTGTATTTTTTATTGTTGTTAATTATGTTTGCTGATGTTTCTATTGTCAATTGTGTTTATTGATGTTTTTGTAGTCAATTGTGTTTACTGATATTTCCATTTTGAAGAAGGCTAAAGTGGAATGAATTTCTAGTCATGTGAGGTTTTTTGTGGATATGTATGATGACATTTATTTTAATCATTGTAACCAAGGCAATGTAAGTAAGGATCATTGGAGGGTGTTTGCTAATAGGTCCAGTGAAGTTATTGGTATAACATCACCTTATGAGCCACAGATTCTTAGGAACAAGCTTGATGCTCTGGTTAAAAAATATAAAGTTGAGAAGGGAAAACAAACCACATGCACAAAATTTCATGGGAGTTCTATGAATAGATGCATAGAATTAGAGGTGGTTCACCAAAAGAACAAGACATTCTAGGAGCATGTGATGGTTGTATTATCAATTCAGTAACTAGTGAGAGAGGGTTTGTAGACTTGACTGATGAAACTATTGATGTGAGTGAGGAAGCACCTCATATAAATCAAACTGAACAATCATATACGGATGCTTGGTTATCTGATGAGTAGAAAGAAATACCACAAGTCTCTAGATCCTGTAAAGAGATCAGTTGGTAATCATAACATAATCACTCCCAAGATAAAAGCTTGTGCTCAATTTGGTATTCTTGGACAATGTAACAAAAAGTGAAGAGTATCAAAGGAAGGTGAAGATAGAATGCAAAAGTGTATGCTTTAACTTACTTAAGTAGTTAAGGAAGCAAATGAGAAGAGATCCTTGCAAGAAGATCATAAATTTGACTTGATGATGGTTCAAAAATAACACAAGATAGATTTAATGAATGAAATGCTTGAAGTGAAATGAATGGAACTTGAAATCTTGAAAAACAACCAATGTGGACTGCCATCTTGAGTAGGTAAATACCTTCACTCTCAAATTACATTTGCTATATCTAGATGAGCATGAGTACTTTGAAATTGCTTGTACAAAGCTGCTCTTACTACTTCATCTCTAATTGTACTCCATTTATCTGTTGTAGATCTTGGGAGTGGCAAAATATGTGCTCCATTCATAATGCTCATCCACTACATTGACGTTAGTAGGTAATGGTTCTCCAATTTAATTACAAAGTTGTGTAGTACTGCACATGCAAGTGTTACTCTTGGAACAACTTCCAATTGCATTGGACAGTCCCTCAATATGCTCTACCTACCTTTCAATTGACCAAATGCATTCTCCACACGTACACGTGCTTTTGATGTGTGGTTGTCAAATACATTCTGCATAGGTTCTACTTGATGTGAATGTCAATACCAATACAAGCATTTCAACAACCATTGATGTAATGGATAAATTGTATCTCCAAGGATCAATGGTGGAATCACTTGTGTTGTATGGTTTTCTTGTGGAAAAATGAGTGTTGGCTAAGTGGGAGTTGTCCTTGATTCCGTTGCCTGATATAAGTTGGATTGTCGTAAGTGTGCAACATCGTGAACAAATGCAAGCATTGTACAATGCAAGTCCCAAACTGAAGATCCACATCACAAATGCCTTGTTGCAGAATATAGTAATCTAAGTGTCTATTCCTATAATCCTTAGGATAAAACCTCATAGCTGATTTGATTCTTAGTTTGATATGTGTATTATCTATACAACCAATAATTTGTGGAATTTTACATATATGTGCAAAATTTGACTTGCTCTCACTACATTTTACTATTATAGACCATATGGTGTATTTAGAGTACATTTTGTCTTTATTTTTCAATATTTCAACTATAATTATAATGTACTTCACTATAGTTGATTCACCAAGACAATGCAAATCACTAAGAGTTCTCAATGGTGAATTGTGTGCAAATTTGTGTAAAATTACAACTACACATTTCTCTAACTCCACTCTTTTTCTAGCATATAGTCATTTAGACATAATAGGCACATGTGGTTCAATCTTATCAACCAATTTATTAAAATTCTTATATGACATTCTGTACCTCTTTTTCATATGATTGTTTAGTAAGTATGAATCAATTGACCATACTTGCTTGTGAACAATCTCCCACCATGTGTACTATCTTAGTATCACCCAAAAATCTCTTGGTATTCCTCTTTGAGATAGAAATAAATAACTTTTTACCATCAAGAACTAACTCCATAGCTCTGGTGTAGTATCTTACTCTTGTTCATAAAATGTTTCTCCCATCAACAATGGGGTTAACTCCATGAGATTTTTTTTTTATCAGACTCCATTAACCAGAAAAACATGAGATCACAAAATTCCATTTTGAATATGTGAAGGAATACTAAAAGTTGAATCTAATGAGATCTCTTTTGTTCAAAAAGAATGTGAAAATGAAAAGATATTGATATTTGCAAGCCCCAAAGTCCTTATTTGACATACCCTAGTTCAAAAGTTGGTTACCTCTTAGCACCAGTTAAAATTAAAAGTGATACAACATGCAATAGATTTATCAAAATTCCTATTCTATGATAGGTTTTAGTTTTGTGGAGAATGAGCCTTTCTACTTTCCAAGCAAATACATTTGTGATTTTTATTTTTGACATTTGAGATGGAATGCATGTAATGTGTTTGAACTTTTTCACTTTTGGACCCATGGTACCATTTTATAGTTTGAATTGAGTCACCATGTATATTGTCTTGGTATCATCCATAGATCATCCATAAATCTTTAGATATTCTTCTTTGAGATAAGAAAAAAGTTCTTTGTTATCAAGAACCAACTCTAGACCTTTGGTATAATATTTTTCTCTTATTTTTAAGTTGTTTTTCTTTCAATAATTCAATTATCTCCATATGATTTTATATTTTAAATCCTATTAACAAAAGAACATGAAAAAAAATCCATCTTCAATAATAACCAGAGAACATGAGATCACAAAAATTTTAAATATATAAAAGAGTATTGGAAATAGAATCTAATAAATTTTTTAAAAAACTAACATGAAAATTAAAAAATATTAATGTTTGCAAACTCCAATCCTCGATTTTGACGTATCTAATCCAAAAACTAGTTACCTAATAACACATGTTATCAATCCAAAGTGACATGCCATCGCCAACATACTTATGTGTTGACGAACTGCCAGTCCTATGCACTCCCGGGGACACATTAAGATACTCTTTCCACCAATGTTTAAGAGGCTGAACTAACGTCAGTTTTGTACATTATTTGAGCCATGTGCAATGGCCTTCTGTCTGGCTCTTTTCAGTATTCTTGTACATCATTGAGCCATGTGAAGTGGCCTTCTGTCTGACTCATTTCAGTATTCGTCATTACACTATGTCGAGGAGGTGAATTCTGTCTGACTCATTTCAATATTCGTCACTACACTATGTCGAGGAGGTGAATGGCTTTCTCCAAGCTCCCTTGGTTCCCGTCGGTCTCCAGGAAGCTATCACAGCCTTACTCAAAGCGTCCATCGGGAGTTCCATGCTAGATGAAAACTGGAATTGGTCACGAAATTATTTGATCTTCATTCTTCTAGATCTGTGAGTTCCAGGAACGTGGAGTTTCACGATGTCAGGAGACCACTCGTGATCAAATACACATTAGCAAACGTCTACACTCAGAGTCGTATCAACGTTGAGAATCTTGTTGGTGACTATCAAGTCGAGCCAAATGGAAATTCTTTTCAAGACGGGTTAGAATCCTAAACTCTAACATGCACCAGCGGATGTCATTTGCAAGAGCATTACGTTGATTTCAGAAATTTGTTAGCTCTACTGTGTAGCCCAGAACTCCCACATTTCAGTGCTACATAAATACCACATTTGAATAAGATGGATGTTTCTAATACTCAACATGTCATCTGCCAGAGAGGTGCTGTTGGAATTCAAGAATGGCTTTCAAGCGATCCGTCTGAAGTTCTAGCGGACTGAATTCAACCAACTTGTCCAATCTGCCAGAGAGGTGCTGTTGGAATTCAAGAATGGCTTTCAAGCGATCCGTCTGAAGTTCAAGCGGACTGAATTCAACCAACTTGTCCAATTTGTGCAATTGGAGCGGAGTTTCTTGCAACGAAGCCAAGCGTGTGTCTTCTTTATTGCTGCCACACAAGCAATTCCAGGGTACTATCAGTTCATTTCTGGGCAACCTCTCTTCTCTTCACTGTCTCAACCTCTCTATTAACCTGTTCAGCGGAGCAATTCCTCCCAGCTTAGGACTCTGCGAGCGGCTTCTAGAATTGGATCTGTATGATAATTCGCTAATGGGTAGAATTCCAACTGAACTGGGCAGCTAAAGAAGCTAACTTTTCTCGCTCTCTGACGAAATTTATTGGACGGAAATATTGCAATCGAGCTGTCGCACCTGGAGAATCTTCCATACTTGTATCTGTTTCGGAATCCCCTGAGTGGGAGCACTCCGAAGTCACTGTTCAACATTTCGACGTTGCTCGAGGTAGAGCTTGCAGATAATAACCTTTGTGCATCCCATCAGTGCAGAACCCTCCGAGGCTCCAACATCTTGATTTGAGCGGCAATGAACTCAGGGGTGGCATTCCGGAATCTCCGAGCCTCCAACACCTTGATTGGACCGGCAATAAACTCACGGGTGGCATTGCGGAATATTTTTACACTTTCAAAGATCTTCAGCTTTTACGGTTAGGTGACACTGGTCTGGATGGTGAAATATCCTCCAGGATTGGCAACTTATCAGGCCTTGAACACTTCTCTGTTTACGATAGTAATCTGGAGGGTAGTCTTCCACCAGAAATTGGGAACTGTACTGCTCTGAATTTATTTGACGTCGGTTGGAACAGTTCGGGAGGACTCTTCCCTGCAGTGGCCCATTTCCCACCTTCGGCTCTCATCTGGAGGTACTCGAACTGTCGGGCAATCGCCTCCAAAGAAGTCTAACCTCTAGCATTGAAAGGTTCACAGAGCTCCAAATCTTAAAGCTGAATGGCAATCACTTCAGTGGCAGTGTTACAATCAATTTCTGCCAAATCTCGAGATATTTTACGTCTACGAAAGTAATCTAACGGGTCAGATACCGACTACGCTAAAGTCGTGCACAAAATTGTTCCTGCTCGACTTGAGTGCCAATAAATTCAGTGGAGTCATACCATAGTTAACCAAAGCTTTCCGCTTCTTCGAGTCTTCAGCTTGGCTAGGAACCAGCTTTCTGGAGGACTCCCGCATTGGATATGGCGCTCAAAGTTGGTAGTGTTTTAAACTTGCTAGCAATAATTTGAGGGGGATAATTTTTGATGATATCTTTAAGATGAACAATTTCATTTCAGGAGAGCAGATTATATCCGGTGGTTATGTGGTGAGAGCCGAGAAAAAAACAGCCGGTACTACCGTGAGGATCTATACGTTGGTGACCTCACTGTAATACGTGCCCGTCAGCGTGTTCCAATGTTCGTAATTTACATAGCCTTAGATCTCTCGAATAACCATTTCAATGGACGAATACCCAATAATTTAGCTTTATTACGTGGTCAGTAGATCATAGTTACCCCGCCTTGATCTACAAGTTGTTTGTGATGATTTGAAATGAAACTTGTGGTGGAGATACAAGAACTTGAGTAATTATTACTTATGATACAATTCTTGCCACCAAAGTATCAAATATTACTCAATATCGAGGAGAGGCACAATTTAGTTCACCACCAAATCACTTTCATGCGAATTTAGTTCACCACCAAATCACTTTCATGCGAAGTGTAATCTTAATAACTTTAACATTGGAAAAATGTTTTTCATATCTCATCTTGTTTCTAATTTATGGTTTTAATATTTTCACAAAATTCTTGATGACATAACTCCTATACTAATCATAGTAGTTTCTATATTATCCACACACTTCCTCAACACTATCCAAAATATTGACTTTAACTTCTCCACTCTTTCCCCGTTGACTCTCATTTTCTCTCTATCTCCTTGTTTGAGAAATGTATTCACCCATCAATTTCTCATAAATTTTATATAGAAGAAAGTCAATGAGTGCGGAAGTCAAACTCTCCCAAGACTCTTCTTGCTCATCTCTACTCTATCTCTTTTGGTATTCTGACTCATACCATGTAAGTGTTGTATCTTCAATGAAATCTTGGTATAATGAGGCCCACTCATTCTTCATCCTTTCATTTTCTCCTATGCAAACTCTCTTGAAATCTTTCACAAAGATCTCAACATCTTCTCCATCCTTGCTAAAGAAAACCGAAAGTTTCCCGTCTTAACCTTTCACTATCTTTCTTTTCTCTCAATTATTTTTGTTTTCTCTCACTCTATAACTAATAGAGTATGTACATGATTAGCACCATTTGAGAGTAATACACCTTAGGGAACACAAAATGTTCAAGTTGCTCCAAGATTTCTATAGTAACATTAAATCCTAGAGTGCATTGATCAAACTCTCATAAATAGTTTATCCATAAGTTGAAAGATTATTTTCATTACTAATCTTGAGAACTAGCTGATTAAGGTGGTAGTATTTATGTAATTGTATTAAAACTCTCTTTAAGATACTTCACCAAAGCCTTCAAAAATGCTTTTACTCCACTATACTCATGTTCTTTGGGAAGTCTTTCCACTCTACAAACCTCACACAACTCCTTGGTCTTAAATCTTCTCCCTCCAAATCTTGGTGAAGAAGATCTAACATGTAAACCCAAGTCAAGTAAGCCTCTCCTTTCCCTCAATCTCTTGCTCTCAAAAGTCAATGAACATGAACTTGCTTTATATCTCTTCTTTTCACATAAAAGCACTTAGATCTACTCTTTCCTCTAAGTGGTGTAGGTTTTTGGATCCTCTCAACATTCTCTTCAAATTCTATTCTAATTTTTTATTTTCAAATCCATCCCTATAATCACCTCAAACCCTTGAAGAACCTTGCATAGTCTTAATTTCTACTCTTGATGACCCTCCATGTTTCCAAGATGAATCTAAACACTCAAATATGCTTTTTGTTGCTCTCAAACTCCTCATGTATGAGATCTCAACTTTGCAGAATTGACACTTCTTCACAATGTCACTCAAACCTCTCAATTGGTATGTCATAGTCCTTTGAAATTTTATGCACTTAATCACAACTCTAATGTATCTCTCCGTGCAAAATTTCAAATCTTTTCATTTAACCATTTGGCCTAGGCACCTTTCTATTCAGCACACATATTTCAGATTTGGTCCAAAAACTACCCTTAAAAACTCATAACTCATTTTAAAAACTCATAACTCCCTATGCAAGAATTATATCTCTCTAATTTTTATGCAAGAATTATATCTCTTTCATTTTTGTGTCAAAAGGCAAGATGTGGTGCACTAAATTTTCTTAGAAAGTTTAAGAACAACCCATTGAAAATTGAAGAAATGGCAGACTATGTATAATTTTCTAGAGAGCATACAGTTATAGTTATAAGAGCAATTTACCCTATCAACATTCAAAAATTCTAGCTTAGTGCGCATAGTAACTTTCATAATAATTTTAAGTGTGCTACTGAAGGATAACCCAAAATATCATGTTTAAAAATTTCAAATCTAGATCTCAAACTTGAGATTTTACCCAAAATTATCATAATCCCCCAAAATCTATAATCTACCTCATACAATCTCTCCAAATCTTCTCATGTGTACAAGATATACAAAATCACGTCAAAGACATCATAATGAACTATAGGGTATAAAAATGGGTCCAAGTTCTCTAACATAAGTTTAGCACTCTCATCCCCTAAAGTACTCTTCAAGTGAGTTCTCATAGCCTCATTCTATGTAATATAGAATTATACACGGAATATTATCTTGCCTTCTAGAGAGGTTACGACATTGGAACTAAAAATGTGAGCCGGCCTGTCTCTCATTCAAGATGAACCTCTAATGGTAATTATGGTAATGCACATGGACTAAGAAGACAAGGAATCTCAACTCAATCATACTCTTCCAAGGCTAACACTCCAAGACTCAAGACATTGCTCACTAGAGAACTCAATGAGAGAGAGAGATAGTTGCAAATGAAAGGATGATGAGTACCTCCTCACCCTTAGTTTATATACTTGTGAAATAGTTACACACTAAAGTTAATAATTATTGGAGTAACTCAAGTTACTAGGCTAGAAGTCAAGTCAAGTCAAGTCAAGTCAAAAAGAATAAAGGAATATCCATCCATATAGGTATATTCCACTAAGCATGTGATCCTATCTTGATCCAACCACTAAGTCAAAGATTCCTTTACATGAGCTATCTTTGGACTATAGAAGAATCCAAAACAAAAAGATTTATTGGCCCAAGAGTTCTCAATTTTTTCTTCAAAGCCAAACACCTAAGAATAATACCAAGTCAATACACTAGAATCCAAAATAGTGGTGTTCATTTTTATACTTCCTTTAAAGTAAAGTCATCACTATCTTAGCTATGACTAAATTCAACTAATCAGGACTAATGCAGAACCATCCTTTAGCTCTATATAAATAATATCTCTCAAGTATTTATAATACCAAGCTAAATATCACAATACTATATACATGCACAAATGTGTGTTACAAGTCACATGGATGTGAACAAGACCTTGGGTGCACTCCAACACCATTGGTGGTGACCCAGCATGTCACAAGATGTTCAAGAGTTTGTCTGATTGTGTGAAAATGCCAACGTAACAAGACCAACAATCAAAAACCAAGTGGAATCTTTCAACCACTCTATATTCCATCTACTTGATAGGAACACATGAGCTTAGATCTTGTAAAAGACCAAGATTGAAGAGAAAAATAGGAGAATGAAAGATCACATTGGGACACTTGAGTATAGGAGAACACCAAATACCTAACATGAGCTTGAATTTTGATCTTTTGAATAGGGAGCATACAAGGCCCCTGAGAAACTTCTCAAGAAGCTTCCTTGAACCACTTTCTTGGAGTGTAAGCCAAGTAACCAAGAAGCTTCTCAAGAAGCTTTCTTCTAGAAGTTGTCTATTTGGCTTGCAAGCTAAGCTAGTTAGAAGCTTCTACAAGCTATTAACTTGGGGTGCAAGCTAAGCTAACCAAGAAGCTTCCCAAGAAGCTTCCTAGATACTTTTAGAATATTTTATGTTAATTTAGCCTATTCACTATTTTGTTAGCCATAACTACCTTCATTGCTAAACTCCATATTGCTACATATTTTCCCATTGCTAGTTGGTGATGTCGTTGTTACAATTGAAGCTTCAAACTCCTAGATGACCATTTGTGAATTCTGGAGATGAGAAAGAGGTTCCCATGTAGCACATGAAGGGGATACCCTTTCCAAAGGACCTTGTACTCCATATGTGGTTGGTGGTCTAGTAGCATGCGGTGACATGCAAGGATACAATCAACTTCATATTCCTCATGATCATTGATAGGGAGGGGAGGAGGAAGAGGTTGGACACAAGAGGAAAAAGAAGATGGATTAAGGACAAATGGTTTCAACTTGGAAATATGAAAGATAAGGTGGATGTGCATATGACAAGACAAGGCAAGGCAAGGCAAGTTGATAAACAATAGGAGAAATGAGTTGTGTGACCTCAAAGAGTCCTATCCAATTAGGATCAAGTTTACGGAGTTGGGTATCAAGTGGGAGGGGTAGGTTACTAGACAAGAGCATGACTTTATCATCAACTTGAAAAGTGAGATCACGACAATGGTGGTCTGTTAATTGTTTGTGACAATTTGGGGCAACAAGGAGATGCAATTTGGCTTGTTGGAGGGATTGGGAATATGGTGGTCAAGAAGGTTGAAATATGAGGGACATAAGATGGAAGAGGAGCAAGAAGGGGATCTAGAACAAGTGGATCTTGGCCAAATTAAGGAAGAAAGGACAGAATTTGATGCTTGTCTATTTGGAATTATTATTTGCAAACTATGCAACTGCAAGACATTCATCCCAATTGATATGGTGAACATTGACAAAGGCATGAAACATATCCTCCAAGGTGCATGTTCAATTTGCACATTTGTTTGAGAATGATAGGCCATGGATACATCAAGCTTGGTGTCGAGTATTTGGAACAAAGCTTGCAAAAACTTTCCAATGAAGCAAGGATCACGGTCGGAGATGAGTACACATGATATCCCATGATGCTTGAATACATTATCAAAGTAGATCTTTGCCAAGGTTGGAGCATCCACAATATCAACAGGTGGTGCCAAATGGATTTGCTTCCTAAGCCTATTCACAAACACCACAATGGCTATGTGACTTTGCTTTGTCTTGGGCAAGGATGTGATGAGATCTAAGCTCACATGTTCTTAATGAGTAGATGGAATGGGGAGTGGTTGAAGGAGTCCACTTAGTTTTTGGTTACTAGCCTTGTTGCATTGGCAACTCTCACATGACCGGACAAATTTCCAAACATCTTGTGCCATGTTGGGCCACCGCCATTTGCATTGGAGGGTATCCAAGGTCTTGTCCACACCCATATGACCAATAATTGGTAAATCATGGGCTTCTTGAAGGTGCACAAGTCGGACATCACCTTTGGCTGGAACACAAATCCAGTCCTCATGGAATAGAAGGCCATCCTTGTAGGAGAAGATATTGTACTCCTTGTTGTATGCTACAAGATGACCTTGTATCATCTAAAAGAAAGGATTTTGTTGTAGAGTTGTTTGAAACTCAATTTGGACTTTGGAGTCAATGGATACTATTGTAATTGCCACTATGATGAGAGGAAGAAATTTCAAATCAGGTCATTGTGATAGGGCATCAGGGATGACATGGAACCGACCAGGTTTGTACTCAAGTTTGATGTTAAACAAATGTAGTTGTTCCTCCCATCGATGATGTTGACTCTTCATGTGTTCCAAATGTAATGTCTGCAACAAGGGCTTGTGATTAATTTGCATGACCACTTGTTTCCCCAAGAGATATTGCCTCCATACCTTGGTGGCATATACCATCACTAGTTCTTTCCAACCTCAAGTAGAAGAATTCCTTTCTACTATATTTAGTTTACAATACACAAAGGCAATGAGATGCAATCCATCTGTGAATTCTTATTGCAACATAACTCCAATTGCAAAGTTAGAAGTATCAAAATCAACCACACATGGTAGTTGAGGATCATATGGTTGAAGAACTAGGCTTGAAGATACCATATGTTTAAGCTTCTACAATGCTTCTTTGTGCTTGTTGATCCATTGAAAGCTCAAGTTTTTCCCCAAGAGATCGGTCAATGATGCGGCCACATGAGCATAGTAGTGGATGAATCGTTGGTAAAAGCTAACCAATCCATTAAATGCCCATACTTCAATAGAATTCTTTGGAGTAGGCCAATCAATGATGGCCTTGATTTTCTCCTCTTCCAACTTGATCCCCTCCAATGAGATCTTGTGACCCAAGAAGGTAACTCCCTTTTGCCAAAAGACACACTTCAACTTCTTACAATAGAACTTCCACTATTGTAGTTATCTTAAGACTTCTCACATGTGATTCAAATGTTTTGCCTTTGTTTTGTTGTAAATCATCCAAGAACACCACCACGGACTAATCCAACAATCCATCCAACAACAATCCATCCAACACCCGATGCATCTAATCCATGAAGACTATTGGAGCATTAGTGAGCCCAAAAGGTAGAACTCTCCACTCAAAATGTCCATAACTTATGCAAAAGATAATCATTTGTACATCTCCCTATCAATAGGGGTTTGCTAGTAACCGTTGTAAAGATCCAACTTGGAGAAGTATTGTGCTCCACTCAATTGATCAAGCAAGTCATCAATTTGAGGCAAGGGGTATGCAATCTTCACTGATTGTTTATTGAGCCCATGGTTATCAATACAAAAATGAAGTTTTCCATCTTTCTTTGGAATGAATAATACTGGTGCTCCACAAAGAGATGTATTATACTGTATGAAATCCTTCTCCAACAACTCCATGAATGTTGTTTTCAACTCCACTAACTCCTTGGGTGAGAGCCGATAGATTGGTCTACTCATTGGAGTACTCTTTGGTAATAACTCAATCTTGAAAGACATACCATAATCAGAGGAGTGATCCCTTTGGTAGATCATTTGGAAACAAATCAGTAAACTCTTGAACTATTTGATCAACCATTGCTTAATGAGGTTCCTAACTCTCCTCAAATTCTCCTTGTGCAATAAGCTTGATCCACACTGTAAAAATAAACTTATCTTCTTCCAAAACTTGCTCTATAGCTACTTCAGTAACAAACTTCCCATCTAGGGACTTATCTTCCTTCAAGGTTTGCTCTATGGTTGTTTTCTTGATAAACTTCTCACCTTGGGACTTCACTTCCTTCAAAGCTTGCTCTATGGCTACTTTCCTTACAAAATCTCTATCTTGTGATTAGCTATTCTTAGTTGTTTTACTCAAAGGTGCCAAATAACCTAATAAAAAATTCTTACCTTGGTATTGTACTTGAATTTGTTGTCGGGTCCAATCAAATTGAACCTTATGATGTTCAAGCCAAGGTAGTACTAGAATATTATCATAGTGTAGAGGTGTCACTACAAACCTCATACACTCTAAACACTCTTTCCCAATCTTGAAAGTAATAGGATACAAGGTACGGGATGTAGAACTTTTTTACCATCCACCATCATCAATCTACTTCCAGTTATTGGCTTGATAAGAATACTCAATTCCTTCACTAACTGCATAGACATGAAATACTTTGAATTTCTAAAAATCAACCAAAATTCTATAATCACAATCAAATATTATACCTTGCAAGTGAAGTAAGCTTGTATAGGTTGAACCTTCAATCATGTTGGAACTAATCAAGTCCAAGTAGACGGCTCAAAATCTTCTATTGGGATTCCTTGTTTTCTTGATCATTCCGTTTCACAATCTCCATTTGGGTGATTTGTTGAGATTGCTCATTCTTGAGTGGACATTCAACAATACAATATCCAATTTGGTAACAATAGAAGCAAACACCATTTTTCTGCGATCTTTCTTGATCTGCTATCCAAGTGGTTTTTGTTACATGGCATCAATCTCCATTAGTGCCGGCTCATCCACATGTGTAATGTGCTAATTTTATGAAGGTCAAGGTCAAGACCAAGTTGTTATAACCAAGGTTAAAACTTTGCTAGTTGCATCACTTCTTCCAAGTATTTTGGCTCTTGCATAGTCACTTCTAATTTGGTTTGTGACTTCAAGCCCCTCACAAACTGATCTAGAGTTTCACCATCCATTATATCTAGAATTTGCATAATGGTGTTTTGGAATTGTGTGATTTGGCTTCTTACAAAACCAACCTCCTCAACTTTACCAACTTATCTTGTGCAGCTTGCATGGCATTGATTGCTTGGAATCACCCAATTATTGCACCCTTGAATTCTTTCCATGTCAAGATTGGTGCAACAAACTACGTTTTAGCTTGCTCCACTCAGAATTGCCACCATAGCTTCATTGCTCTGTCCAATTTGTGAATCAAGCAACAAATCAAGCAACAAATCAAGCACCTTGGATCAATTTTTGGATGACCATGTCTATTCATCTTGAAGATTTTTAGTCTCAAAATAACATTCACAATCAAATACAAAATTCTCATTGCACTTAGAGATTCTTGCCCTCAAATACCTTGGGTTTTGGAAATCGGATTTGGTCTTCTCCTTCTCAAAATGGTGCTCCCTTTATGTGCTCTTGTCATTGTTCATCCAACAGTAAGGTGCGTGGTTTGTTGTCACATAACAATGATAACTTCAAGCATTGCCACCATGGCTATTACTCTATCACACTACCCCTAATTTATCTAATTTTCTAACATGTAGATGTGCAATACGTCCATCATTCTCCATAAGTTACCATTAGAAGTATCAAGGGTTCTCAAACAAGGTGATTGCATTAAAAAAAATTTGCCCAAAATGTGAGGTGATGAATTGTGTGAAGTGATGCTTGGGTAGTACTCAAACACAAAAATTCCAATGGTTTGGCAGAAATGGATTTGGTGGTCTATCAATTCCATCCATCCCATTACTAATGTGATACCAACGTAAAAGACCAAGACCGAGGAGAGAAATAAGAGAATGGAAGATCACAATGGGACATGAATATGGGGAAACTCCAAATGCCTAGCATACGCTTTGGTTATAGTATTTATAAGGAGCATACAAGGCTCTTGCGAAGCTTCTCAAGAAATTGCCTTGAACCACTTTCTTGGAGTGCAAGCCAAGTTAACCAAAAAGCTTCTCAAGAAGTTACCATATAGAAGCCACCTACTTGGCTTGCAAGCTAAACTAGTTGGAAGCTTCTAGAAGTTTTCTTCTAGAAGTTACTTACTTGGGGTGCAAGCTAAGCTAACCAAGAAGCTTCCCAAGAAGCTTCTTAAATATTTTTAGAATATTCTAGGCTAATTTTACCTATTCACTATTTTGTTAGCCCTAACTAACTTCATTGCTAAACTCCATATTGTTATATATCTCATCATATTTTTGCCCAAGACAAAGCAAGGTCACACAAGGATAATAGTGTTTGTGGAGAAGCTTAGTAAGGAAATCCATTTGGCACCAACCTTTGATACCATGGATGCTCCAACATTGGTGTAGATTTAATTGACATTGTCTTCAAGCATCATGTGATGCCTAGTGTATTCATATTAGACTATGATCCTCAATTCACCAAAATAATTTGGCAAGCACTCTTCCAAATACTCGGCATTAAGGTTACTTTGTCCATGGCCTATCATCCTCAAATTGATGGACAAACTAAATGTGTAAATCACACCTTGGAGGATATGCTTTGTGCTTTTGTCAATATTCACCATACCAATTGGGATGATTGTTTTGTAGCTATGGAGTTTGTATACAATAATTCCTCCTCAATTTTGGCCAAGATCTGCTTGTTCTAGATTCCCTTCTTGATTTTCCTCCATATCATATCTCTCATACTTCCACCTTCTTGACCACCATATCCCAATCTCTCCAACAAGTCAAATCTTATCTCCTTGTTGCTCAAAATTGTTAGAAACAATATGCAGAGCACCATCATCATGATGTCACCTTTCAAATTGGTGATAAGATCATGCTCTTATCCAATAACCTACTCCTCCCACTTGATACCAAAGTTTGTAAACTTGCTACTAATTGGATAGAACCTTTTGATGTCACCCAAATCATTTCTCCTATTGCTTATCAACTTGCCTTGCCTTGTCATATGGGCATCCACCCTATCTTTTATATTTCCAAATTGAAACCCTTTGTTCCTAATCCATCTCCTTTTTCCTTGTGTCCAACCTCCTCTTCCTCATCCTCCTATCCCTATCAATGATCCTTGAAGAATATGAAATTGATCATATCATTGCACGTTGCCACATTCAATGAGGCCGCTGATAACATATAGAGTACAAAGTCCTCTAGAAAGTGTATCCCCTTCATGATGCCACTTGGGAGCCTCTTTCTCATTTTCAAAATGCATAAATGGCCATCCAAGAGTTTGAAGCTTCAATGGCAACAAGGATGTCACCAACTAGCAGTGGGGGAATATACAACAATATGGAGTTTAACAATAAAGTTAGTCAAGGTTAACAAAGTAGCAAATGTGCCAAATTAGCCTAGAATATTCTAGAAGTATCTAGGAAACTATTGGGTAATGTGCTTGCCAAGTGGTGACTTCTAGGAGGAAGCTTCCCAGTTAACTTGGCTTGCACTCCAAGAAAGCAGTTCAAGGAAACTTATTGAGAAACTTCCCAAGAGCTTTGTATGCTCCCTATAAATACAAAGCTCATGCTAGACATTTGGAGTTTCACACACACTCAAGTGTCCCAATGTGATCTTCCATTTTCCTATTTCTCTCCTTGGTCTTAGTCTTTTACATACATTAGGGGGTTTCAGAAATAGGTTTGACGGATGTCTACGGGATAAATAACAAACTTCATAACTATTTTTAGTGAACTCTATAGGGAGATGAGGGGCTAATAAATGAACGCTTCATAAATTATTATACGGTATATCACATGCAATTTGCATTCATTTATAAAAAGTAGACGCTATACTACAGATGTTTAGGAGTTCCGTAGTGAAATAAATGACTGTCAAAAGAGATAATGTGGCATCTTGAGAGAGTTGTCGTGTTTTTCTGGTGGGTGATTCTTAGAGTGGCATTTATGAAATTTTTTGGTGGATCCAAAATGCCGCTCTCAACTATTCAAATTCAAATTCACCATCTGCAAATGCGAATGTTGTGCAAATGCTCTTGTCAGTAAACTAAACCGGTGGGTTTTGTAGTTTTGCATTGGTGTGTTGGTTCATATCCATATATATAAGTGTGGTGAGGGAGATAGCACGAGTTATGGAAAATGATTTGCATCGTCTTTTGGCAACCAAGAAATTAATTGGAGATCACAGAATTTTACTCCAAAAGTGAGAAAAGGCGACCACGTAGGAAAAATGAAGGATGGGAAGACCCCATCAAGCCGTACAAAAGGGCAACAAAAATTTAGCAAAAACCTGATTACAATGTAGGTTCACATTTGGATGCAAAATCACCTTGTGCTATCAAGCAACTACCCGTGGCAATGAGCGTCTACCAGCGTCTACCAGCGGCATACTATCTCTCTTGATTTACTTGTCAATGTCTTGATCCGACCAAAGGCAACTTTGATTTGGGACCCGTTGTGGTTGGGAAAGAATCCCGTGCAATAGATCTGTGATTTTAACACGGGGGGAACTGCAAACCCAAAGCATATTTCCTCTCTCAAGATATTTGATTATCCAACTCAGCTTATGGTGATGTGGAAAGCAGAAAATGATGGTATCTATTTCCAGAATTCTGATGGAAAATACGTTTTGGGCGGCGATGGATTGATGGATGAAACTCGTAGAGACACCCTCGAGGAGTTATGGGAATTAGGAACTTCCAAATTGGAGGACCTTGGAAGTACTAATAAATTGTGGTATAAGAAAAGTTAGTATTCCACTATGAGGACCTTAGGGATCTGCAGGATATGCAATTGGACCGAATTCCTGATGGTAGTTCTAGTAGTCCACGATACGTAGGCAGTTTTGCGTTGGTTTCAAGTTCAAGCTACTCGTCCCCTTTTGCATACACTTAGATTGCATCTTCAACAACATAGCTCAGTAATAGCTAGGGGACTTGGATGCAAGAGCATCCAAGTCAGGAAAGTTTCCAATGGAGTTCTATCGTGCATTTCTCGAGAATGTAAGCACTTCAAGGGAATTTCATAAGAATTAACCATTCTTTTCTAAAGAATATGTTTAAGTATCCTAAGAATGTGATCATGAGACTTTCTGTGTATGTTAAATCAGTACTTTATGGACAAATCATTAACCAATGGTCAGTCCCCAAGAAAAAAGCACAAATGAAAGTTTGTAACCCAACAGATAGAAGGATTCTGAGCTCATGGGACGACAGAGAGGAGATAACATATTTGAAATATTACAAGCCTCTTAAGAGGACAGCGCGTCATTCGACCAGCGGCAACCAGCACCAACGAGATTTGAGCTTTGAGCACCATCGAGTGGCTACGGGCGGCGATGGGCAACAATGAGCAACGACAAGCAACAACGAGCAACAACGAGCAGCAATGAGCAGCAACGAGCAACAACGAGCAGCAACAAGCAGCAACAAGCAACAACAAGCAACAACAAGCAGCAACAAGCAGCAATGAGCAACAACAAGCAACGACAAGCAACATCACATTTCATCCTAAATTAACATATTAAATCCCATATAAATTGTGTTTCCGCTCATCTAGTGCATAAATTTGTCAACTTTTGATTACCATGGGTATTCTCGAACATCATGGATGCTCCCTTTGGTGGCCTTGGTCGTCTAGTGCATAAATTTGTCAACTTTTGATTACCATGTGTGTTCCCTTTGGTGGCCGCCACTTTCACTCTAACCCTAAACAATAAACTTTATTAACCCTAATATGTAATCAATGCACTACGGAGTGATAACGGAAAATTCCTTATTCCTTATTTTCTACAAACCACCTCATATGGAGTGTGCTAATAATAAGGAACTTGGCCTGAACTCTGTAACGATACCTTTTCTACCCCCGGTCACACACCGTACCCATTTAGTCAATGCTTTGTAACTATCTATATGAAAAGTTAAGAAACTTCGTATAACTATTTCTGAAACCCCCTATTGTGCAACTTGCAATGTATGGTGTTCACTCATCAATGACAAACATTTACTCTGCAATCTTTGTAGCGTGTCCATGACATGTTGATATAACTCCTTACTCTCTTGATAGGAAGCTTGCATGTCCTTGAGTTGTTTGAGAGGATTGTTGGTTTCTCCACATAAGCATCTTCTTTTAGTGGTCCAAAGTGTAGCTCCTTAATTTTCTTTTATTCCACATATAATTGATCCTAGATAAATGCTACCTTGATTTCCACCTTCATAAGCTTTTAGTCTTGGCTCTTGGTGGTAAATGTCTCAACTTTTAGCTTGTTTGGAAAATAGAAAATTGTGTGCCAAAAGTCTTGGATATAGAAGAGGTTGAAAAAAGGATAAAAAACATTTGTTGGGACCTTGTTTGTAGTGGAGAGGAGGTCTTTTTGCCATGCCAATGGTTTGTAGTATGGAATTAGCATTAAGGGAAGGTTATTTGCTAAGAACTTGAGTTTTTCCAAGGCTCTCATGAAGCCTTGGATTTGAGTTTGTGTACTAGTATTGAGAACAGTACACTTCTCATGGCTTGTAAAACTGGTCTATAAATGATTGGTTGCAAAGAATTGTTGTTGGTATAGACAGAGCTATAAGTTGAACTATCTGGGCTCCTTTAGCTATATTAGATGAAGTGGGTATGTCATCCAAGTCATTCTATTCCAAAGACTTGATGTGCATAATCTTGTAGGTTGGTGTTTTGGCCTTTGATTGCAAGTGGTTGTTTGTGGATGGCAAGGTGGGCTAACATGGGAGTGGTGTAGTGGTGAAGATACCCTTTTAGGAAGATTGAGCTTCTTCTTGGCATTTATGCTTGGCATTGACTGATTGTGGTGGTGGCAATTTGGATAAGTTTGTACATGATGGTCCATTTCAGTTAAAGGTTTATAACTCCACATAAAAATCCCATAGATTTTTTCTACAAGAATAAAAATTCATAAAAATATTTATTTAAATACTCTAAAGGTTTTTAGGGAACACTCAAGTTACATAAAATACTTATGGGCTATGATTTTTGTGACCCATAGTTTTGTATGGGGTTTGTAGTAACTCTTAATGAACCCATAACTTTTAATTGGGTGATTAAAGTGCGTTAGTTGAATGAATATACACTTGTAAATATCATGCTTAGGAAAAATTGCATGCAATTTAGAAATCTCAATTTCCTTATTATAATAGAGAATTGTATCAAAGAATCCTTGGTGAGATTTCACTTCCGCATTCCTTGACAATTTGTACCCATGTCTCAACTATTCTAAGTCATTGATGTTGTGTTGTGTTATATTGTATGCAAACTTCTCATGAAGGAAGTAAAGAAATGGTGATAATAGAAATAAAGGCAATGTTGAAGACAACATTCTCAGATGGAAATGTGAATTGCACAAGTGGAGTTTGATAGAAGCATGGAGGGATGATGAATTGGACCTAGATGAAAATGAATAATTATGAGATTGTGAGATTTCTTACACTCTCAAAAATATTTTATAACTAGGATTCAATCATATCAAAATACAAAATTTGCACATTCATTCTTTAGAGGTTTTGATTCTTGTGCATTTACATAGTTAATTTGGATGGACTTTGAATCCTTTCATTCTTTGCTAGTGATGGTTAGAGAGCATGAGGTGTTTAGAAATGATTCAAGAAAAGTTGAAACCCCTATGTATGTACAACTTGCCATAGCTTTAGATAGGTTTGTGCATAATGTAAAACCGAGTGTGTGTTTCCAAGAGCATGAGTTTATGGATCATGAGGTCAGGTTCAACTAACAAATTTACAGAAATAATCATGACTTCAATTGTGTCTATTTTTTGAAAGAAGGTGGTATGACACACCAAAATGAGAGATCAGTGCTTTCTGGGATTGTTGGATGGGACATTATTCCCATTAGCACAAAGACCAAAGGTGGATGGAGAGATATATTTCAGTAGAAAGTTCTTATTCTACCAACAAGCAAGTTGTAAACAATAACATGTTAAGGATTACTCATTTCACAAAAGGTAAGGGCTTTATTCAAGAAGGGTGGGTTTTATTTGTGATTTTGTGAGTCCATGGAGTGCTACTCAGGGCCTTCACAGTCATCTCTATTAGTGCTTGGGGATTACACTTGTTTGTGTGGGATTGTGTAGTAAAAGGCTCATTGAGTGTGGGAATGTGAGTTCATTGACTGAACTTGTGATTTCCATCATTTTCCAAGGGTATTGTGCTCTTGTCACAATGATTTGCACCAAGAAGTCACCATTATTTTATGATATCAAGCACAAAATAGAGAATACTTATTTTGAACACCAATAGTATTTGCTTGAAGACTCGGATTATGTTCATATGAGCCACTTAGTGCCTTTGTTCAAATAGCTTTGCATAGAGGAGAAAGTTGAATTCAATAAATGTGTTGTGAGAGCTTGTGTCCTCAATGAACATTGCATGGGCCTCTTGAAGGCAAGATGCCACTCTTTGTCAGAACTAAGGGTCCAATTGAAAAGCAAGAATAGAAATGTTCTTATTTGAAGTGGATCAACTTGTGCATTATTCTACTCAATATTTTGATGAATTGTTCAAACATGTGGGTTGAGGAGAACAACTAGATTTTAAATGAGCTACATGGAGATGAAGATTTATTAAATGATCCTATTGGAGTCCCACCCAAAGAAGAGATGAGAGCAAATGTTAAGTAGGTGTGTATTGCATTCCACCATAAAAATGGTCGGTTTTTGAATCCAAAATAAATATTTATTTTTATAATTAAATTTTCAATGATGGTGGGTGTGGGTGTGGGTGTGGGGTGAGGTGTAACTTGGTTGTCCTTTTTGTGGTGAGTTTTTTTGCTTGGGTTCTCTAATTTTGCCTGATTGGTCACTTCAATGAGTGGTTCTTCAAGCATTGCTTTATTTGGTGGACAAGATTATGTATGAATCTCTGTAGGAATATTTCAATTATATGGATGTGTAGGTGTAAAATTTAGCTTCAATGAGTACCAAATTATAAACACATAATTTTTTGTGAATTTATATGTATCTCTCTTCTTAGTCCTTATGGGCTGCCTTGTTGTAAGAGTGGTCTTGTACCTCATCCTCCATGCCATAGGCCCATATAACAAAGGACATCATCCTAGATATATTATGAGGTTCACAAACTAATAAAAAAAGTCAATTTTTTTCATGTAAATACTAAAATGCCTACTAATATATTAAAAAATTTAAATAAAAAAAATAATTCCGCTCTCTTAATGGTAGATCACCATAGTACATGCAAATAGATGTTTAGGTTGTCAAGATTTGTAGGTTGAAGGATTTTTATATTCAAAATTGAGGCTGATGCATTGTCTAGGATGATAATGTGTAGAGTCATTTCCATAGTTGGAATGGATTATAGTGTGGTGGTATTTGTAGATACACCACAAAAACTTACTTTGAAGACTTCAAGTTCATTATCAAAATTATTATGAGATGGGTGGAAGGTGGAGAGGAAATGCATTATATGTGTAGGTGGGTGTCTAGTGGGGTTGCTTCCTCAATGCCCAAGTGATACATCAAAATTACAATGGTAGGTTTGGTAGTGCTAAAGGAAAGAGTGCATATTTTCTATGAGATAGTCATATGGGAACAACTTGCCAGAGAACACCAAGAATAATGGAAATCATGAAGATTTGGCCAAGTTCATTATGATTTAGCTATAGCAATTTAGGTGTAGCTAATGATAGTAAGGACTTAGATTTTTTAACCATATTAAGGGTGATGGATGTTAATTGAAGGTTTAGAATGCCAAGGATCATCATTGGGGATTGAGTTATGATGTTGACAAAAGAACCAAAGTCAATGCAATAGATCTTAACCAAAATATCATTGTGGGGATTAGAAAATCATGACATATAGAAGAAAAGAATTTTTTGAAGTGTTGATGATGGCATGGCATGAGTTTGTTAGTACAAAAAGTGGGTCCCTCAATAATAGAGTAGAGAGGAGCAAATGCCAAATTTTGTATAGAAGAAGTGGATGCAAGCAATGAAGTACCACAAAACTAGTATAGCTTCATTATAACAATGGGGGAAGTAAGGAGAAGTTAAATGAGGGAGATTAAAGATGCACAAGTGAAAGGCTAACAATAAGGAATGCAAAGACAAAGGGTTGTTTGATGGAATTTAGTGCAATAGGTTAAGCATGACAAGGGAGGTTTTGTGAAGTAAATGGAACTTGTCATTGATGACAATGAAATGGGATTCGGTTAGCCAGAGTGGGTCAAGAAAATCTGAGGGTGGTGGGCAGTAGGAGAGTAAGTGGTTGATCTAGTTTCCCAGGATAGGGTTGATTGATCCTTAAGAGACATATATCACAAAATGAGTGGTCTTGTGTATGGATTGAGAACTGGATTGGTGGTTTTCATGAGATATGAATTTGAGAGAATAGCGGAGATGGCATAGATGTGGGAGCTTGTAACATAGACCAAAACTAGAGGTATTGTAATAGACTATGATTATTGTTGTAGAAAAAATAACATATTCGTTTGTTGGTGCACTAGTTGGCATATTGTTTTTACTTACAAATATGGCAAGTGATGTTTGGAGTAGACTTTAGCATGATACCACAATGAGGTGATAGGTCTTGTGTAATCAAGCATATATTATGCATGATCCTTTTCTTGGAAGAAGCAAGAAGCACATGATCTCAACATCTTAGGTCATCTTGGAATAATAAAACTACTTGTCTTCTTCAATATTTATGGTGGTGCTCAAACATAGCTCAAGATATTGTGCAATTTATTATCTATGCACAAATTGCCACAAGAACAAAGCTTCAAAACTTAGACATATTGATCACAATCATTGTAGGTTTCATATTGAAAGCATAAGAGCTAACATCCCATCACACCCTTCATTATTGCTCAAGGCCATATTATAATTGTCTTGTTTATGGATAAATTGAGTAAGAAAATCCACTCAGCTTTTAATTAACAATCATTTTGATTTCCACCTCATATTAAAAGGATTTGAGCTTAGATCCCATCATGCACTCCTTATTATTACCCAAGGCTACATTCTAATTGTCTCAAAAATCCACTTAGCTCTTATAGTTTATATAAAGTAGGTAATTCAGTTTACAAAGCTCTACTTTGAATTGTATTTCTCATCATGAGCTCCGTCTCTTGAGGTACTCATATCTAATTTTGATTTGTGCTTCACTAGCAAGTTTGATAAGTATGCTTCAAGTTTTTAGGTACCAAATAGGCTATATCCATTGCTTATCTACCTGAAATAGGTAGTTAGATAGAACATGCTAATCATACACTAGAAGATATGCTTTTGCACTTGTGAATACACCCAGATAATTAATCTATTTCCCTTCTAGTTGTGGAGTTCACTTATAATAACTCTAAAAAGCATGTACTAAATTCTCTCTTCTCTCTCAAGGTTGATCAAGGCTCCTTAGTTCTTGATAACTTGTTCACTCTCTCACACCTTCCAATGCTATTAATTCCTCCAATATCTTGCCCATCTTATCTTCTTCTCTACAAGAGTCCAAAACTCATCTACTCACCCTATATTATCAAGTTAGCATGTTAATATAATCATTATGTATTTTCTTTCATTATCAATGACAAAGTTATACTCTCTGGTGGTAACCTTCCCTTACTCCTTTATACTCAAGTTTGTAAACTTATTCCTATTTGGATTGTTCCTTTTTGTACTTTCTCTTGTTGCTTACTACCTTATCTTCTTACCATATCTCTATTCATCTTATCTTCCACATTTCAAAATTGAAGCATTTTATTTCAAGTTGATCCACATTTCTTAATCAAGTTCATTTTCCTCTACTTTCCCTTGCCATTAAGGATCTTGAGGAGTATGAAGTTTATAAAATCATTGCAAAGCATATCATTACTTGTGGTTTATCACCAACATGCCAAGTAAAATCTTCTTTAGAAGAGTTATGATGCTACAAGGGAGCCTCTTCATCATCTACACAATGCTCAAAATGCAATGCATACATTCAAAATTGGAGTACATGATGAGTGGATCATCAAACTAACAAAAGGACAGCATGTAATAGCTTAGGAATTTAGTAGACTTCTGGCATTTAAATTATTAAGAATGTCTAAGACATACTCTAAAAGAACATCTAGGAATATTTAGAAGGGACCTAGAAACCTTCCTAGCTAGGAACTCATTTTGCTATTACGTACTTCTTAGGTGTTGAGTTTACTTCATAGGGATTGTGAACCTGATGTAGGAAGTTAATGGCTAACTTTGATAGGGAGTAATAATTTTCACTTCCTAAGTAAAGTGAAAGTAGGATTGCTTTGGATTATCTTCAACATTTATAGTTCATTCTTTTCAGGTTAATTTGTTCTCTTCTATTTTTCTTACTTATTCTCTTGGAGTTTGGTCTTTAAAAGAAAAAATAATATTTTCAGTTATTATAATACTTGTAGAAATATACCTCTCACAATTTTGATAAGTAGAAAATCTAAAAATATTGCAAATTCAAGAAATATGATTGTAAGTTCAGTTTTACCTTGATTGTTGTGAGCAAATGTTTAAATGAAATTTCTAGAAAAAAGCATCATTTGATATATTTTTTTGATAGAATTTAATAATATAACACACTTAGTCTATAATATAGAGAGGATTAATCTACTAGAACATCTCGATATTAAAAGAAAAGGGGTTGCTTTAGTTGCCCTAGACCAAGAGTAACTTATTAAGCAAGTCAATAACTAAATTGCCTTCTACTTATTCATTTGTAACAAAATTTTACTGTTATATTATTTTTATCTTTAAATGGTTATATATATAATTATAGATATTTATTTTAAAAATAATAATATATAAATCAAATTATCCTAAAAATCTATGGTTATTTTAGCATGTTAAGATAGTATAGCAATCTATCTGTCGATAGGAATCCATGGATTAAAAAATGTAAAATATAAATATATTTGAGAAAAAATATTTTAAAATATTTTATATTTGTTATTTGGAAAATAGCTACATTATTATACTTCAAAATAAGATTATTATATGGAATTAAATTTAAATATACGTAGTTTTCCAAAACTAATCTGTAAAGATTCTGTACTTTCTCAAGTACCATCTACATAGCTTATAGCGAGTGCAACGTGAAATTTCAATAAAATTATTTTATTGTGAAACATACACTCTTAGTGTTTAGCACAAAATTTAAGGTTTTTTTTTAATCTTTTGAAAAATCAAAACGATTAGGCAATTTTTGAGTGTATTGATAATGTATTCATAATATGAAATTTTTTAAGTAGCTTTTAATTAAGAAATTTCCATAAAGGTTTAAAAGAAAGCTACTGTCCTTAAATATATCAAAGTTCTTAATTCTTGAAGTATATTGACATGTTCACATAACAATAATACGGAAATATCTGCGACAGGATAATTGAATTGTGAAAAATGAGAAGTATAACTACATTTAAAAGTATATTTCTGAATTATCAGACTTCAAGGTAATGTTGATGAATTATCCCATTTTAATTATCATTTTCAGTTTCTGTCGTTCTCTAACTTCCGCACCCATTTCCGTATGAACGTGTTATAACACTTTCCAGGGAATAATGAATTCGTTAAACAAGAAGAAATGTATATCCAAAATGATCATTTAGTTATGAATTTGACTATAACAGATTTGGAATTTTACATATAATCTTGTGTGTGCCAGATTGTATGAATTAGTATGTCCTTATTTTTGGCACTATGTTTGCTGGCATAGTGCCAAACGATGGAGAAAATTCGTCTCCTTACATGCCTTTATCTTATTAATTATCTTGATGGGAAGACTCATCAAGCTGTACAAGGGAGAGACAACAGCCTTTATCTTATTAATTACAGAAAGGCGACCACCACCTAAAATACATGAAAGATGGGAAGACCCATCAAGCCTTACAAGAGAGACAAAAGAAGTAAAATGAAGTAATAGGCTCCGGTAGTAGTATCGTCCCGCATCTAAGAAATCTGCCCTACAGCACCTATCTTATTAATCTGGTCATTACATACGCGTGCCTTGAACATTTGAAAATCGATTAAAGAAGTACCTGGGAATAAAAATAGTAAATTCTACTTTTAAAACTATAGCTAAAAATACTTTGATCGAAAAAGTAGATTTGACATCCTCGGAATCTAATGCTTTCGCTGATTCCATTATCATTGAAGATGCCAAACCTGGACAAATAATCCATACTTCAAAGTGGTTAAAACCCCAATACGTCGAGTATTTTTATGACCATATATAAACTCAAATTTGGACACAACTGCCTTGGATACATTCCACACCGAATCCTCACGTTTCATCGATGTATTGTTCTTGTTCCTGCTGCACTGAATCTCCTCACTTATCTAAACATCTATTGCAGTTTTATCAAACGCTTTGTAAAATTGTTCCATTTGCACTTCTGGTTACAACCGATTGTTCCTGTTGAACTGAATGTCCTCACTTATCTAAGGACCCATTTGCAATTTGGTTTACGCGCTTTGTAAGTGCAGGCCAACGCTCTGCCGAAGCTCTTAAGGATGCTACTGCCGGTAGTAGTCTTGATCACGGTCAGAAGAAGAGGGTAACTTTTATGAGTCAATATGCTGTGGTTTCACACAACGAATTGGTTCGGATTGTACTCCGACCACCAGGTACAAAATGCAAATACGTGAGACTCTGTGACGAGAGCAAATTCTGTAGCTGTTCGGAAGAAATATAGAGCTGATTCCGAAATTGAGTGAGCTGATCTTATTATCGGTCAAACTCTTTGTCATGTGTATCATTGATGCAACTAACAAAACTCTCGTTTTCACTACAGAGAGTAGCATTTCGGGCAATCTAAAACTGTGAGTTAATCTCACGTTATCCTATTTTTCTGAAACTGAAATGCTCGTCTCAGTGGTCGATCTGAAACTTTGGGTCAAGTATATGTACAGGTAAAAGAAATGTACAAGGCAAACTAAAATTCTCCCTCACTTGTCAAGAGAGTTGGTGGCACTGGAAGGTTGGATTGGACTATTGCTATCTCCGATGTCGGTCACGGCCGCGAGATCGGACATCCCACCAAGAGATTCGTCTGGAGCAGGTCGATGTTGTCGAACCACCAGCACGGAGCTTCGAGTTTTGAAGTCTTTGGACATGAGCATGTTTCCTACGGGTCCCAGTCCTTGGTCCTGATTTGTGGAGTCCAGGGCGAAGTCCAAGTCTCCTGTACGCTGAATTGCGCTATCATTTCCGAGATGTAGACCGGCTATGATCAAAGCGTAGTCGTTCCCTCCTTGTACTAGCAGTTGTTGCAGATCCTGCCTGAGATTTACCACTTCCACGACCTTTACATGGGGCACCTTCAGTTGAACTGGAGAGTCTATTGTGGTAGTATCCTCTTGAACAGGAGCCAGTTTCGACAACTGCTTTGCTGCTGCAAGAACTGGACCTAGAATCTTCATATCTTTCTGCTTCTCGAGTTCCATTGCCATTTCATCCATGCTCAGTTTCATTGCCTCTGGACTAGGACTAAGTGTCGATTCTGTGTAACGGGTTTCAGCAGTGAGAGAGGGTTTTATCACATCACTCTTGGATGAGTCGTCTGATTCAGATTCAACTTGGCCTTCATTCCAAGGTGCTCGAAGCCACGTCAGAGACTTTGCCGTAAATTTCCACAGCGCTTTCTTAGCTCTCCGGATTGACATGCCGTAGAACTGTGGTGAGCTATCAGGGAGGTACTCTTTCAGATCTGCTGAATCTAGTCTACCGAGACATTTTAACGGTTGCTGCTTCTCTTTGGGTTTCATAATGCAGTGAACCACGGTTACCTTCACCCCTCCGTGGCTAATCATTCTTTGAGCAAACAGGAGAGCCTCTCGATCATCGGGGCCTCCGAAGAATAGAACCAGGATCTGGTACGTCTGACCAGCAGGAATATAAGCTCCCAATCCACGATCCGCCAAGATGGCAACTGAGCAGGGGGAGTTTTCCATAACCCTGTAATTCGCGTGAAGGAAGACTGTACCTCGGGATTCCAAAGTCCCATCTGTGGTAGGATACATGTGGAAAGGAAGAACAATCAAATTTGCCCTTGTCTTCGCAGCTGAATTGCAGATGTCCTCGTGCATGCTGTTGAGTTTGCTTACAGCAAGGCTGACTCTGGTCTTCACCCTGTTCACTCGACTGAAAGTATTCACCGCCAAGTTTACAGCGTCCCCGTTCATCACTCTCCGTCCCTCTCCCTGCAATTTTGCAATATTCGATGAGACTTAGACTCAGTACTTCAAGAAAATTAAGAGATAGCTCATTCCGCACCTTGATTAATGAGAACGACACCAATAAGCTGAATGGTGGGGGACTCATATATTACCTCATAGTCGCCCTCAGAGGGTGTATCATTTGCATTCGCTAGGGCCGCCATCCTGATGGCAGAAGAACGTTCCGAGAACTCTACTAAGTGCAGAGCGTCCACTTGCAGAAGGCGGGAACGTTTGCCCCTACTGATAAGAATAAGGCTCATCATTCCCGGTAAATCCTCCATCCCATGGATGCAGACCAACATACGTAGTTTGTCATTGCCAGCGGCCTTGCTGCCTATGTCTTCCAGATTTCTCCTTTTGTAAAGAGGAGCATCTCTTGCTGGCTTGTACAGCCACATGAGCATGGGAGTTGTCATCATTGTCGTAATCAGGGCCATCACTACGAGAGTGGCAAACAGCTCCTTATTGATCACCTGTACGAAAAATGTCATTTGAACGTTCAGTGCTTTGTTTAATTACAGCAAGCAGGTTTGTAAATTGTACTCAATTTTGCAATAAAGTGACTGAATTTGATGGTAAGTCGGAATTCACAAACGATTCCTACCCCTTTGCTTAGGCCAATATTGAGAACAATGAGCTCGACCAGACCCTTGGTGCTCATCAACACACCCAGGGAGAGTGAACTTCGCAGGTCCATGCCTTGAAGTCTTGTAACAAACACAGTCCCAGCGACTTTCCCCACGATGGCTACTAAGGTGACCAGCACCAAAATCCCAACTGCACCGAAGAATTTCCCACATAAAATTCAGCTTTTACATCTTATTTGCTCCATGTTCACTGCTGGCAAGCTTCGTTAAGAAGAAAATTATCTGAATGAGAAATCAACGTAGTTGAAAACGTACATGCTTGAGCGTTGGCCATACTATCAAGTTCCGTTTTCAACCCTGAGCTGGTGAAGTAGAGTGGTAGAAGGAGAATTGATACGTAATCCTCAACTTTCTCAATTAGCAGCCCTGCAGAAATGGAGCAGAGAGTGCGTGGATGGTATCAGTGATAGATTCAGGTGTTTCGAAATGAAACATGCACGCACCAAATACTTGATGGACCGAGGTTTGGATTCCCAAAATCGTGCAGCTGTTGCATTGTCTTTTCTAGATCTCTCGAACCACGATTTCCAAGCTTATTGTATCCATCAAGCCAGAGATATCATTGAAAGAGAAGAGAACTGACCGGCAAAGGGTCCATCTTTAGGAATTACGAGCCCCATAATGAAAGCTCCAAATATGACATGTATTCCCATCGCATCTGTAGCATAGCTTGACACAAGCATCAGGAGGAATGTGATAGCAATCACCACTTCCGGAATTGGGTCCTTGTAGTTCGCGAGCGAGTACACGAGAGGTCGTACTAAACCGAACATAATCAGGAGATATAGAATCCCAAACAGAAGGACCCAGACAACGACCAGCGGTGACGATCCAGAGTTTGTCACCGCAACGGCCAACGCTAAAAGCGCCCATGCCACCACATCGTTCAACGCTGCTGCAGATATTGCAACTTGTCCAATCTGAAACAGAATGTCAACAATCAGTACTTACGTGATCCGACCCATTGTTCCACAAGTTACAACTGAGGTCTCTTACCTTTGCAAAACTTGCTAAACAGTCAATGCACAGAAGAAAAGCCAAATGTGATAAAAATGTCCTTCCTTCGTATGGATGTTTGCGTGATCGATTCAATATCTGGCCTCGCATTGTCAGTCGGTTTAGAAGTAGATAAGACCTGACTTCCATCAGTAGCACTTACTTGAGTGTTGAGTATCTTACGCTCTGCCAGTATCCTGGCGAGCACAGGAAAGGCGGTGATCGATAAGGAAACCCCCATGAAAAGAATGAACGGCCCAAAGCTGGTGTGTCCATCCAAATCCAGTGCCTTGAAGACAAGCAACGACACCCCGACACCCAGCACAAACGGTAGCCCGATACCCGATGCTGCCACGTACATGGCACTGGTTCCACATCTGGTGTTCAAACAGACCCATTGAATGAATTTTTCCATCAAGCCAAATTATCCAAATCAGTTGCGCATCATCTCCGAAAGAAATTAGAGTTCTAAGCTGGTGTCAAATTCTGATTTCTGCGTAAGTAGAGGTTGTTAAAATTAGATTCTGTCAAATCATGTAGGCATCTATGACGTGATCTGTTAAAACTTCTTTGAGTACCACGCCAGTCTCACACACACCTAACGACCTAACGAGGAGAGGGTGGAGAAAATGACGACTGGAAACCTACTTGCGGAGGACGCGTAAATCAAGCTCCAGGCCAACCAAGAAAAGAAAGAACATAAGGCCGAATTCCGCAACTGTTTCCAAAATATGGAGAGAGCTTGCGGGGAAAATTGTCTCACTAAACCCGGGAATGCGACCGACTGCCGTTGGGCCAAGTAAAATACCCCCAATAATTTCTGCAATCGACAGATTACCATCAGCAAATTTTCATTCATCTCAACCAGAAGGGTCCAGTGTAGCTCCGATCATGCCTGACTTTTACATCTATGCACCCACTTATACAGTTCCAGTCATAATCTTGTCTGCCTCTCCATGACATTGGACCCTCATTCCTAAACTACATCAGAAGCCAGCGCTTGCGACCCATGGCACCGTACAAGACCTTGCACAAATATAGAGCTAGAGACCAAAGCTCGACCAAATAATACAATGAGCCGATTGATGAAGGAATGAGAACCAAGAGCACCAAGAACGAAGACCAAGAAAGGTCACTGTATAATGGCCACTGTACGGATGTAGAAATTTCTTCGGACAAAGACTGTCAGAGAATAAAGAGTACGTTCAATAGCTACAGTAGTGTTTAACAGGAAACTCCCAGTAATTTTCAGGTCCCGTACGTCTGAAGAATTTGCAATCGGACAAGCTTGTTAAGTATCGTTTCAACACAGACTTCCTGCTGTACGGCAAGTTACTCTTAACGCAAGACAGATATACGGAGGAATGGAACAAAGATGCGAAGGTGAGTAACTGTAGTTTGACTCACCTGCAACAACTCGCGGCTGGCGCAGGGGTCTGAAGAGAAATGCGATGGCACGCGAAAAGCAGACAATGATGACAATCTGTGTGATGAGAAGCAAGAGCGCGTGGTGCAAAGGATTGTCCCCGGAGACGATTCCCATGGAAGTCACGCTTTCTTCCTGAGTCTTGGACACATTGGAGGACTCCATTTCGCAAGTTTGCAATACTACCGTATTGCAGTCGTCTGAGAACAATTGCAGGCTAAGCCCAATTTCTTCTCACAGCAAGTCCGACACCTGAAGGACACTCTTGCCAGTTGCTATAGGTACGCTAGCACAGTATCTACGGGTGCAAATTCACACGTGAAGTTGCCACTGGAGGCTAGTATTATGTGAGCAAATAGTTTCTATGTTGGCAATTGTTGACAGTTGTGGGGGACTCGACATGATACCAAATTCATGTTAGTATCTGTCATAGCTACGCTTTGGAAATCTCAGCAGGCCCAAGGTAGGATTGTAATCTAGCTGCAGTTACCAGTGTTCGGAGACTACTCTTCTTGTGGGTTCCAAACTGAAGTTGTCAATTGTCGCAGTCGCAGTCTGTCAAAAACCGGCTGGGTTGTCAATAAATCGGCGGCCAATGTCCCTGTAATTCGAATGGCGGCTGCCTGTTCTAGTCTACTGTCACTAGCCTTGAGCCAAGAACGAACGATTTGCAACAATTTCCTCGAGGTTTATGGACGAAGATAGAGGAAAGGCTAGCAAGCACACAGTCAGGAGGATGAAGACTTCGGCGGCTTCTCTGAGACGAGGAATAGATGTTACTGCTAATGTATCAGGGACCTGGAAAGGAACTTATAGCAGTGATAAGAAGAGTATTATGCAGGTGATAAGGAACAAGCCACAGTACAGTATTATACAACCCTTGCCTAACGTGGCACTGGACTAACCTGGACTCAAGTGAGTAATTACACCCGTGCACCGCCCGCCCATGTGGATAGTGTCAAGTTTAATTCACACCAAGTGTGATGCATAAGAAGTTGGGGCTGGCCAATTCGGTCTACAAACTCTGCACGATTGTCTGTTGAGGCCCTCCGGTGGGGAAAACAATAGTTAAGAGCCGCTGGTTACGAGTCAATCAGCAGAGACGCTTCCCGCCACACGTGGAGCAAAGCTTGCGGTGTACACTTATGAACTACAGTATTGGAGTCCCCCGTCCCCACCGACGGCTAGCTATTACACTACGAATATCACTGCAATTTTCTGATACAGTAGTTCGTCTTCTTCCCTCTTCTTAGAGGTAGGGCCACCCCGCTATCCGAATCCACAGCTATGCCCGTGGTTACTTGTTCGTACACGAATCACCGCAGACCTTTGTTTTATCTGACCACATTCGTAGTTGCCCCATCTGCTACTAATCTCACAATGAGACTGCCTGAACGGACCCCTAACCTGTTCACATTCCCAGGCGACACGGTCCCCAGCTTTCGCTCCGGTTGTCCGGGTCGCTGTCTAACCATCCCCACCTCAAAGTGGACAACAAAGATGACCTCAGGAGACCTGTGACCTGTGACTGTGACTGTGGCTTTCGCTCCGGTTGTCTCTCTGGCGATCCCAATGCCATAGTGGACAACAGAACGACCTCAGGAGACCTGTGAGTGCGACGAAGACCACTCTCACAAGAAATCTTGCCACTACTTACTTCAAATTCCCATAGGATTACAAGCATTGCTAAGGTTCTCACTATAGGGTTCGGTTATTTGTCACACTAGTTATCAGACGCATGTTTCAGCATTACAGCCTTACTGAAGAGCTCGACTGACAGCATTATGCCGTTTGATGCACTTTTACATGGATGGATAGGCTTCAATTTCAGCCAGCGATTCCCCGGTTACTACCTGCGGTTTACTTTAACTGATTTGTTCGTCCATCATCGCACTAAGCTCTGGACTTTCGTCCTTCAGTAGACGTTACGCCCACACTTTAGCATGACAGGATCGGCGGTCAAAGATGCTTGGTGACAGAATATCAGTCATAGCACATTGATTTGGCATCCCCAAGGGACTGTCGGATACGCCCAATGTCGAGTTCTGGTGGAAGGTTTGAAAGAGAGGTTTTGAAGTCGTGACTCGTCTATCCCTCTCAATATCAGGAGCTCCACCTGAGCTACCTACATGCATAGAGTGCCCGCGTGTATATACCTTAAAAGACGAGCGTACGAACGTCAATTATTTCCCGGTTCATGTCAAGCAACGCAGGAAGTAGTAGTACAGTAAGACTAGCTTCTCGAAGATCTAATAGTACACATAACTTATTTACTGGAAATCTGGTGCTGCTGCCAGGGCTAGCTGGTGGTTGTGATTTATGCGAAATTCCACCACTCCCAGCTTTGCGTACTGTAGCTAGTGAGCACTGTATGTATGTATTTGTCGATGGCCATGAGATGCCACATGTGAATTGCGATTGGGATTTGAAGTCTTTCCATTCACACTTCCCGGCATGTTCAAAAAGCTGAGATGGTCGCTCTAGGTGCTTTGATCAACCGTGAAGGAAACATGAGAACCTGCTTCTACACATGGTAGTTCATGTGAATGCCGTGAAACATATCGGCAACGCCACACAAGTGACCATGTTCTGAATTTACTTGGATGGATTGAAGATTAGAGTTACTTGTTCACGTTCTGTTGTTGAGAACGAGTGTACAGACCGTAGGTTTTCTAGGTCTTAAGAGCCAGTGATATAACGGTTTCTTGCTTTACAGAAAAGAGACCTGCTTTGCTGTGCTCAGGAAGCTCCTGGACTTCTGTGCAAATGGGGAAGATTGTTCAAAATCCTGGCCAAAGAGATCGTAGATCTTTTGGTACCTACCTTGATCCTGTATATCCTAGCTACACCCCAAACACTGCCTAATTGCAAAGGCCCGCCCCCCGCCCCCGCCCCCCGCCCCTACCCACATTCTCACCTCACTATCCCAGAGAATCCACTGCAATCGCGAGCTACCGATCCTATCTAGCTTAGTTACAGCTGAGTTGGGGAATTAATCCCCCGACTCTGGACTGGTTAATGGTCTGGACCTTTCTTTTTGAGTATCGATTCTTCTACCTGTGACATCTCCAGTCTGTACAAGGAAATACCTACAAGATCTGTTGCATTTAATTTGGACCTCAATACTCCTGCTAATCAACCATCTCAAAAATTACATTCTATCCCCTTGCTTTTCAAGAAACTGGAGTGAAACATTAGAGATAAACGCAACACAGAAGCTGGTCAGAGCTTTGTTTGTGGTTGTGGATGTTGCAGAGCAGTGTTTAAGAGTACACGAATGCATAGGAGTGAGCAAAGACCATAATCCTTGCGATCGCCGAAGCAGCGAAAGCTACGTTCGTTCATACCTGAACGCCTGGTCCACATTCTTCCTCTTTTAACGAACGAATCCCAGTCTTGAAAATAAACATTGCGCGCCAAAGAACATCGATATTGATGATCACCGAACCGTCCACTCTTGATCCGGTATAATCCATGGGATGTGGACTGACACAGTAATCGAGGTCCAACACATTTTACTGCATCCGCGGATATCTGACCTAGTATTCTGTGATAACTCCTCACCAACCATTACTCAAGAAGGATCACACAATGTCAGGACTGCACATCTTTGAACCTTTCTCCTTTGGTTGATAGGAAAGTTCTCACAGATGTGTTTTTAGTTCCCAGCTGCTCATAGCATCTGCATGTCTGACCACAACTTGGCTATTCTTGTTCCTGTTGAATCAGAGGTTTCAGATATCTTCTCTTTGATCAGTGCTCTTTTAGAATCGAAGGTCTCGTGATCCACGGTCAGTTTCAATTATTGAAAAGCTAAAAAGTATTTGAAATTGTTACTCTTGAGAGGAATCTTTACATGGGACTTAACTGCACACCGCATCTTGTCAGAGAATGACCTCAACTTGTGAACGTCACGTAGCTTTTTGGACCATATTTTTCACACCCTTCAGAAAGTGTACACCGCACAGATATCATCAGTATATAGAGTGCGCAATTCATTAATTCTTTCATCTCTGAAGCTGTCGTATACGTATGTCTTCTGCTGTCATCCACAGGTCCTGAAATGCACACTTGACCAGATCACAGGCATGAACGTTGCTGAGCTTTGAGACCTTTGCGACCAAAACTTTTGCCACTGCCAGTGTGAAAGTTTTTGCTGTAGCTTTCTTTGCACGATTTGCGTGCGTGCAGCACTCGCAGATAGATTTCAATGAGACGATCCGCCAAACATGGATGGTCGAGGAAACTTGGATCCACGAAACTTGGTAGACATCCTCAAGTTTCAACTAGGCAGTATTGCTCTCACGTCCCAGATAATTCTCTCGTGACAGTTACAGTCAAATTATTTGAATCGTACAAGTTTACTGAATAGCACTCTTTTCGTCCTGAATCGCACATTCATAAACGCTTCTCCTAGTTAATAAGTATCAATGATCAATGTGATTGATCATGATCATCAGCGAGAATCAACCAAATTAACCTGGAGGCTCAAATAAGTGAAGGTCTTGAGCCTTTAGCTCTTCGTTTAAGTGCCTGTCTGTTATTCTAGCTTGAGGTGAACGTACCCTCTTTGAAACATAAAAAGCTCAACTGCCACTTCAATCATGTCTATGTCTAGATCTGTGCATCTCCACAGAAACGCGCAGTCAATGTTCCGTCGCAAGGGCATGTAGTTTAACCTTTTGAATCCAGCCAGCTAGACACGTACAAGCCTGTTGAACAGATCTGGTCAGCAGACATGCATCCGGCTTGGATTAAGCATGAACTTTTAAGGTGGAAAGGTCACAGCGTCCGTAACTGAGTACGAGTGGCAAAGCTGTATGTAACAAGATTTCATGTTGTCAACATCTGCGTTCACACGCATATCGATCGCGCACATGCATGTCCAACGTGCACGCCATTAGCGTACCTTAATTTGTGGCGTAGTGTATGACCCAAAATCCCTTCTAAAATACTCCCAAGTATGTGTTTGCACTTTTAAGCAGTACAGCAACAAAGCGACGCGTGCCAGTACGCTGTTGCTATGAGTTCGGAGCTCTACCACAGGAACCCATCTTCGTCCATCACATATATCATTCATGATGTTTCAATTTCGTACACTGTTTGCGGTTCTTGAGAGTGCAGGATCTTCGAAGCATTACTCTCAGCGGTAAGAACCTTCAGGATCTTTTATCGATATGTACAGTACTAGTACTAGTTGATTATGATCATGCTGCTGTTCTAGCTTGTAGAGCATTTATACCACTAGAGTTGATAACGGACAATGCCAAGCGTATTCATGTCAGTCTGTGGAGTCGATAATATATTGCTATCCGTGCACGTCTATCTAGCTTCTGTGCTTCAGTGTCTTTTCTCCAGTCTGTTACTCTCTATCCGCTCTTCTTCCCGTCACAAAGAACCCCAAAGAAATAGTGCGGCCTATCCCTATTTGGTGAGCCTACTACACTTGGGAGGCCGATACGAATATCTAACCAGATGTTTTACTGAATTGTAGGGGCTCTGCGATTAGAATTCAGATTGGTGTCTGATCGCAAATCAACTACATAAGAAGCCAAGGGCCTGGAGCGAGGGAGATAGCACCATACACCAGTACTGAGCAGCTGGGTGCAGTACCCTCCGGGACCTGCTGTAAATCCATATGTGTACAGCTGCGTTGATTGTGGGTTCAAGCAGAGAATGGGAGGTTATGTAGTAATGGCGTACAGAGGTTCCTCAGCTGCAGGAGAAAGCATCCCACTAATTTTTGGATTGTATACATTCCAATTTATTCCATTTTAACCCTTCTGAATGTCATATTTGGGCTTGTTAGCCAATTATGAATAGAGATATACATCTTTATTGAAGCTGCCAGTCAAACTCGTAGCTTAGATAGAACCTCAACAGTTTGTGAGAAACCCGCCTGCTATGACCTAAATTTTGTGAACGAGGCGTCATATCCTTCCTGACTCCGAAACGGAAAGTTAACGGAAAGTTAACGGAAAGTTGTTATATAGAATGGGGACGACAGCAGTCAATATTGTTGTGCTTTTCGGCTCCGAAGCTTGTCTTCATGGTCCCCTGATCAGCATACTGAGCAAGGTAAATCTGATGGCTCGCACCGTATCTCCGTATCTCCGAAGAGTGTGGCTTCTAGAGCTTCGCATCAGTCTTGCTTGAATCTATATCGAAAGAACGGTTTCGCATAAAACAAATTAAACTGACTTTAACTCCAGTTTGTCGAGATTTCATACTTCTCTTTTCAAAAGCAATAGTTTACAGATTGCCTCAAAGCGTCTAGTGAACTTGTTTAGATATGCCGCAGAGCGATGGCAGTATAGGATGGGTTTTGTATACAAAGAACTTCAATCTCCTGATCAAAGAGATCTAGAGCTCATGATCAGCTCCACAATTTCTTTCTGTCTGACCTGACCTACAATTAACCAGGATGAACCTACAGGTATACTGAAGTTCTTATCCCCACAGAAAAAGTGGTTTTACAGAACTTTCGAGCATCGTTTCAAGTGTTCCAATTACATTGACTTGGGAAATGCAGATCTGATTTTCCTTTCCAGAACTCAGACTTCCACACGCATCTTTCGTTAGATTTCGTAAGCACTTTCTGTATTGCAGCAAAACCCAAATATTCTTTCTTCTCCGAATGATACCATGATCGTCCTGCACGTGGCCGCCTTCACAGTAAAGCTGCCATTCAAGCTCAAGGTAGTCACATATCACGTGTGTGGCCTTCTGCAATTGATTTCCACCTCAGTATCCAACCTAATCTAATGATTAAGCTTATGAGTACCTATCCACTAGGCAAATTGCCCGGCGGAGAAGTCGTTTCTCTGTCAATTTAGAGTTATGGAATTCGAAAGTTAAAGATCATTCCTGTGCTACATGTGTTGCTCACCACTGCTGGCTTTCAGCAAATGCAAGATGTTACAACAGCCTCAGTTGAGGAATTCATCCGTAAAATCCAGGATCATACGCTTTCTTAATCGAAGGATTGTTGTCCGAAACGGCATCGATATTATAGGTGTCTTAGAGAGCAAAGATCTTATTTACATCAGTGCGGAAGCAACAACGACTACCAGCTTGATTTACAACTTGACCCCTTGAATTTCCCCATTATTCTAACTGCACTAGGTAAAGGAAAATCCATATCAAGCTTAAGGGGAAATTAGACCAATCTCTTTGTTTCCCCGTCCATGTTTATCCATGCCACGCTTCGTGCGCGCATGCACAGCAACTTTGCTGCACTCGATTGAAATCTGATATTGTCCGGAAGTAGGACAAGGCGGTAGTGTAGAGGTCAGAACTGTCAACGTTGAAAGTTTTGGGGAACAGGACGGCTTTGAGCGTACTTCCTTCTTTTCGAGTTTCCCTTTGTTGGAAAGAACAAATGGATATCAGCAGAAGAAATGCTTTTGCGAATAATAGAGTCATTCTTTAGACAGAAAGAAGGTCAACACACAAGAGGAATCAGCAGTCTCCAGATTTCCATTTGTGCTGGTATTCCTACTTCCCTTTTAGTAAGTCTATACCCTAATCCGTCCAGCTTCCTGTCCCACGACCCTAGGGGATTCCTGTTGACATTAGAATTCGTTCACTCGTTTTCTGCAGCTGGGAAAGACCTGGCCCACCTTCGGATGCGGTGTAGTACCAAATTGAGACCTCAAATACTAACTTTCGTTGTGTCTAGCTTCTGCGTATATAGACGACTATCAAAGGAAGGCTGTGATCATTTGAGATTATTTTGACTTCCCAAAATCTATAGGGACTACTGCGAATGCTACTAGAGCACAGTTCCCTAAGGCTTAAAGTTTACGGTTGAGTGTAAGTTTCCTCAACTGTTACATGATCAATGCAACCCAAAGGTGATAAACCAAACACACAATGTGCTATGGAATAAAGACATGGGTGGTCCGTGTTCTTGTCAAAGGTGAGATTCAGCTACTGGACGATGAGAAGAAGATTCTCGTGACATTGAAACGTTTTCGATTATCTGTTGTGAGGTCAAAGCTACCGTATCCAGTTCAAACACTTAACCATGAATAGAGTATTCTTTCCAGCTAGTTAAAGTAGTAAGTTGAAGGTTGAGGAGCACTGACAATAATGCGTTCTCCGCGAATTTCATATACCTTGTTCTCAGAACAGAAGAGCTGAGCATGTAGATACTTGGACCTTAGGGATCATTTATCAGTTAATATCGCGAAGTTGATGGTTTCTGATGTCACAACTCTGGGATCAATGTTTACAAACGAGTCGTTTATGTGATTGCAATTCTCCCTCACAGATAAAACTCATGATCAACCACAATATTTCCTACAGAGAAAAACGGTTTGAACCTAAAACTTTCTAGAACATGCCCTGCATTTTATTCATCTCCTTGTTGAGCAGCCGTTTCTACTTCTTCGTCAGCCCTTGACAATGTTTGGTTGTATTCTCTTCGATTAATTAAAACTACTCTTTCTCCAGGTCATGATTGGAACCTGCTGCTTTGCTGCGGGGTAGGCAGAGAGCATGATACGAGATTCGCAACTTGATCTGATATAATATATTATATCCGGAAGATTCAGGGTCATCTTACATTCTACAGTCCATACGTACCGATTGACAACTTGGTCTCGTATGATGATTGAACCTTTTGAGTTAACTCATGTACGTACTGTCAGTGATTTCAAGAGGCATATTATGTCAACTTGGTCTAGCTTCTATATATAGCTTGCGTTGATCATCATCAACGCAATGATTTAGGTTTATTTCATATTCTTTAACCTGAGATAGAACAATCTAACTCAAAGCACTGAATCTATACGTGCGCTTTTTCCATCCTAACAAATCAATTTGAAACTAAGAAGCTGTAGCCCGCTTTGCTCAACCAAATAAGCAATCATCAACTGCAATCCAAAATCCTTAACTGGAGGTTATATTTACAGGAGTAATATGTGTTAAAGTTTCTCCGAATTCCATGTATGCGTGGCTCGAGCTCGGAAATCGAGAAACTAGTGAATCGATGAGCATTTCACCATGCCCAAAGACGAGAATCCACTATTTTGGTAAGTGTCTTGAACCGAAGTGCAGATAGGGAAGAATTTTTTGCTCTAGATGAAATGTTCGTGGTTGTGCCTGTCACAGAAATGGATATGAGGCGACAAATTGAGTCTACAGCATTTGCATTGGTTCATCTGAATATGGTCTCACATGCTGGGTTAACCTGCATCATTCAGCGAGAGTCCAGTATGATTTCAAGTTTTGGTAGTAACTGGACACCCCATATTCTTGGTATAGTATTCTAAGGAACTAAATTATAGTTAACGAATGCATGGTCTTTTTCTTCTGATATATAACTCAGTTGCTTGGATTGAAAACATAAAGGCTTCAAAGTTTGCTCGTTTCGTTATGAAACACTTGAAATTTTAATCTGTCTTCCTGTGCAGCTTCTAATCAAATTTCCTTGATTCACTACAATCAGATTAGGTCCAATTTAAAATACAATGGACACCTCCACTGTGTTTTAAACTGGATGTGAGAACAGCCTGACTGTCTCTCTCGTACACAAATTGCACCCGAGCAGTGCTCAGAATATGATCGCGTACATAGCTACATGAAAGTGCATGGAGCTGAGGGCACAGATGAAGCAGTGTGTCACATTGGTCATTGCAGGTTCGATCAAAGCAAGGGTCATAGAAAAGATATTGTGGCTCTTGATGGTGATCTTAATTCGGTAGCATGTTTGCACAGAATAGGCAAAACCAACCGTTCCAGCAACGTTAACCCACACTAAATATGTCGACTGGAACCTCATAAGATCACCGAGAGAAGCAGATGATTGCTTTACAAACGTACTAGAAAATCAATCCGGCACGAATGCAAGAAAATTTTCACTCTCAATTTCGTTGCAGGAAGAGAGCCATACCAATTCGGAAAAGCAATTCTTTGTGTATCGTTCTTTACGCTTTGAAGGTAAAATAGGCCGTGGTCGCCTCAAATCAGTACTTCGCATTCTCCTACTCTCTCGCTCTATTCCCGACGCTTCCACTGTTTACCACAAGAATTTGAGACTCGATCCTGGACTTTGGGACTTGGTCTGCCGACAAAAAGTCATGTATGGGCGTCTCACTCGTAGCTGGGTCCACAGCAAGACCAAACGTTGCCTACCCCAGTATGTTCCGCAGACACTGTCCACGCATCTGGAACGTGTACAGCCACATGAATGAATGGGTCGGCAGAATGTGACAATATACGTCCAGAGTTCTAGGTGGAACAGAAACTTGTGGAGCAGGCAATGAGAATTAGACAAGTGCCTCTTCATAACGTGAAAGTCTGAGCACTGCCTCCCCAAAGATCAGCGCTAGATTGTCATATTGCAGCGGATCAACAGTTGAAAAGAAAAGAGCAGAAAAGAGCACACCACCCGAGAATTCTCTTCTCGTCAAATCTTCAAATCTTCCATACATCTAGAGCTACCCAAATTTTTTAATATCTCATCGACCCTCTCGCATGTCAATTCAGGTGCTCTGCTTTGTAGTGTCCTTTTACGGTTCGAGCGATGGAGTAAATGGGCTCATAATTATAAAAGATCATGTCATTGATATCTTTGCTTTTCTCATAGAGAGGTGCCTATTTATCCTAGGTTTGCCCTAGGACCAAGGTATGGGTCGAGAGATTTGTGCATCCATGTCCGGATTCACAAAAGTTGTTCAGTGTGGTGATCATCCGGGAGACCTGTGATTAGTGAACTTTCTATTAACAGTTAAACACATGCAATTGGACATACGGTATTGCCCAACCAGGAACTCAGCGAGAAATGTTGACTGGCCACATCAACTCGAAGCACGTGAAATTCAATGCTTTTCTGCTTTCTAAGTAGAACAGCAGACTGCGGAAGAAAAGCGTGTTCATTAAGAACTTCAAGGGCCTCTCAACCACGTCTTCGAATTCAAATCAACTGACTGCTTTTCACATTCGTTAAATTGCATGTCGAAACTGTTAAACGACAGAATTTATGAATCGTTGGTTATTGGTGCGAATTCATTCCGCTTTCTGACGTCTTATGAGTATTTTCTCTCTTAGTCTGGTCTAAATCTGGCTTCGGTAGGGCGGCCGAAGATCCACCGAAATGCTGATTTGCTCGGCGACTCAGAGACATGCTCTTCCTTACTATCATGATCATGCAAGCTTACCTTAAACTTTTAATGGTGAACTAAGGTGGCGCTATTAAATGCCAAACTTTCCTGCAAATAAATGTACAGTCGACTCACTCTATGTGCACTGAAAAAGTGGCCCTGAAAAAAAAAAAAAAAGGAAACCCCTGAGTAAAACTCTATGCACCTATGACTAAATCTTGGAGAGTCGTTGTAGTTTGGACATGCGAATTATACCAAATCCAAGTTTAGCAGCTGGACGTATTCTTTGTGTAGTCCTTTACAAGATCTGACCCATTCGAGAAAAATATCTAAGTGGTGTCAATCAAACAGATGACCCGGTCTTCACGAGTCAATGAGAACTAAAGCACAGATAAGCCCGCATCATACTCATAACTTTATGAAGGTTGGTATTTTTTCCAGTGTGGACATGATTTAGAGAACTTTGATCTACGATTCGAACGCAACCAAAGCATTCAGCAATTCAGTGTGTGACGTCCAATTAGTTACTGATCTAGAATCCGTCCATCAGCTCATCATGATGGTGAGCTCAAAACGTATCATTGCTGTCTAAGTAAAAGATCGTTGTGAAGTTCTTCCTTATGTCTTCCAGTTGACCAAGTTGAAAACCGTCAAAACTGATTTGAATTGAGATTTGAGCACCTTGTGATGAAGTCAAAATTTGATTTGAGATTTGAGCAGCTTGTGATGTGATGTTTTCATCATGATTACAGTGAAGTCCATTACCAACCTCACCAACACTAGTTTACGACCTTGCCAGCAGCACATGTGACATGTTTATCACAACCTTGATCCTCGGAAACATCATTGTACGTATATGTTACGTAATTCAAGTAGCTATAGCCCAAGGGATGATATGTCTGTTCCCTAACCTAGTGCCTCAGGTACATTCTGTCATGCAGACATGGGCAGAAAATAGGCCGTTAATTGCAAATCGATGGATATGAACTTACCATCTTTGTCTCATGTGGTGTTACTGACGTACTGATCACAATTGCTTTCTAAGCAGGTTGAACTGAGGGAGAGTCAGACCATCCACAATACTAAGTCTAGAAGCAGAGATGATTGTGGGATGGGATATTTGTAAACTTTGGTCCGCAGACACATAGTATTATATCTCAAGAAAATGAAGAAGGGAGTGACATGCGCGCTCGAGGATCGTCAACAATCTGAGGCAAGTCTTTGGAGCAACCTCGAGATGTGACCTCTTTACACAAGATCCTGTAGTGCATGCACAGATGATCCAAAAGTGAAAATCCCACGTGTTCGGAAATTATTCTAGCCTTAGTTTATTGATGTGAGAAGAGTAAGGCTTTGTACTACTGCTCTACTGGTTAAATAGACACAAGTCTTTCGGTGGATGGATGATATTTTCTGATGTGCTGTTTGGTGTCTGAGACTGTGGACCAGAGTCAGTCGTTAGCATAACCCCGTGAAACATCGATGAATATCGTCAGCCTGAGGCAATTACATTCTTTGCCTGCAAATGTGCTCAGGACACACATGGGAAGCCACAAAGATAACTTTGTGACTCACCATGTCTCGACATTCACGTCCAGTTCGATAGATATTTTCATTATGATCCTCCATAGAAGGACTTAACAGTACCACAATTTTGGCACTTAGGTTAAGGTCCTAGAATCTACCATGAAGAACTACCTTCACCCTTACAAAATTTAATCAATTAGTCTTGGTACCTTGTAATCTCTCCCCGTAATGCCTTTATGGATTCCTCATATTTCTTTGAGGTAAGTTGAAGTGGTTTGTTGACTAGATTTTTAGGCACTTATTTATGCACACCTTTGTTGTGAGAGCATGCACCTAAGAGCTTGAATCCCAACCCCTCAATTTCTCTAAGGAGGACTCCATTACCTCATTCATGATTTCTTCAAGTTGGTCCCATGCCATCTCCATCCTTGCCATGATTGTGGTCTTCTCCAAATTAAACTGCATACATTTTTGCTCCATCTTAGCCAAGATCTCCTCCCAAATGGTTGCTCAATGGTTCTCATGTTCTTC
Source organism: Lunularia cruciata (assembly GCA_948567375.1). Taxonomy (NCBI): domain Eukaryota; kingdom Viridiplantae; phylum Streptophyta; class Marchantiopsida; order Lunulariales; family Lunulariaceae; genus Lunularia; species Lunularia cruciata. Next base: position 8,222,583 of record OX419759.1, on the reverse strand, counting down.
CTCCTTGATATTTTCTGTGAGCTTCTTCACCTGCACATCAGCCACTCACACCTCCTCTTGATGTCGAAATTTTGCTGCAACAAGGGCCACCTTCACCTTCTCTACTTCTCCCTTCAATGCATCAATTTCTTCTGCTTGAGCCTTGACTATTTCAACAAGTTGGAATTGGTGAAGTGTTTCTTCTTCCTTAAGAGTTATTTCCACTTGTACCTTCTTGTCTAGGTCTTCTCCTTCTTACTTGAGCTAAGTTGCCTCCTATGCCAAGTTGTTACTCCTCTTCCCATCTTCAAGCACTGTGCACAAACATCATTCAACTCTTCTTCTGCCTACACTCATTCCTGCACCATTCCTTGTGTTAATTGGTTTTAATGGTTAAGAAGGGTAACATAATCTATAACCCTCCCATGACATTCTATGTACATGCAAATAAGATACTCCATCAATTCCAATGTTGGGCCTATTGTGTGAACAACAAATTGAGAAATTGGCACCACAAACAGTAAGGCATCATCCCTCCCACTTGTACTAGCTTCTTTCATGGTTTTGAGTGAGGCCAAAGGTCCATTTTCCTCCCTCTCAATCTTGACAAACAGTCTAGGTTTGTCTTGTTTAGGGTCCTCCTACATTGCAATGGGGATATGGGTCTTAGACAATCCTTTGTCCTTAAGTTTGCCTTCTGGCTCAAGTCCTTCCTTGTCTTGAAGTCTTTCTTAAGCACAAAGTCCTCCCTCCACTTGGCAAGAAATGTGAGCCTGTATGTCTCTGACTCAAGATGTACTTATGATAGCTATTAAGGCAGTGCACCATTGACTAGAAAACAAGGAACTCCAACTCCATCATACTCCTCCAAGGCACTCCAAGACTCAATACATTTCTCATTAGAGAACTCAATGAGGGAGATAGTTGAAAACAAAAGGATGATGAGTACTTCCTCACCCCTAGCTTATATACTTGTGAAATAGTTACATACTAATCCTACTAATTACCATAGTAACTCAAGTTACTAGGCAAAAAACCCATATAAAGTCAAAAAATCTAAAGGAATATCAAAACTCATGGGAATAATCCCCTATGCATGTGGTATTATCTTGATCCAACTACTAAGTCAAAGATTCTTTCACATGGGCTATCCTTGGACTATAGAAAAATTTGGACCAAAAAGGCTTGTGGCTCTAGGAGTTCTTAACTATTTTCTCAAAACCAAATACCTAAGAATAATACCAAGTACACTAGAATCCAAAAATAGTAGTTCTCACTCTTTCACCTTCCTCTAAAGTAGAGTCATCTCTATCTTAGCTATGACTAACTCTAACTAATCATGGTCAATGTAAAAGTTTGTTCTAACTCTATTTAAATAATATCTCTCAATTATCTGCAAGATATCAAACTAATATCGTAATAAAGCATACATGCATCAAAGGGTGTTATAAAACTTGCATCCTTGATGACTTCTTCCACATCAAGTACTTCTTCTCCCTCTTCCTATACTTTTGTATCTCACACAAATGGAAACAAGAGAGAATTGGCCATCCTTGGGCTTTCAAACAATCTTAGCAAGGCTGGATGATCCAACTTCCCCATCAAATCTCATAGGCATTCTTTCTTCTGCTTGTATGTTGCTACTTACCCTTGGAGAAGTTTGGGCTAGAGTCTATTTTTTCTCCACATTAGTCCTCAACTACCTCCTATGTGAAGAAATAACAATTTGGGTGAACAATTGCTTGTTGGTAGTGGGGGTAGGATCTGGTTGTGGCCCAACACCACCTTTTTCCTCAACTTGTTCTTCTACTACTACTTCTTCCACTATGAGGATCCTCCTTGTCCTCTTGGTGGCCTTTGCCTTTATCCTAGAAGGAGTTGTAGGTCACTTCTTGATCATTGGCTTTGTGGCAATCTCTTTCTATAAACACTACTAAGATTGTAGTTGAAATCCAATCCAATCCAACCGTCTAGGGTTGAAGGCTTGACCTATACAAATTTGTTTCACTTGCAAGGTATGATATCTGATCATGGTTGTAGGATTTTCATTAATTTTAGAAATTCAAAGAATTGCATGTTTATGGAATCAACAAAGAAATTAAGTATTCCTATCAAACTAGTAATTGCAAGTAGATTGATGATAGTGGATAATAGAAAGGGTTCTGCATTCCATACGTCACATCTTGTTACATTCAAGATTGGGAAGGAGTATTGGAGTGTATGAGGTTGAAGTGACACCTCTACACTATGATATCATTCTAGATCTACCTTGGTTTGAATGTCATAAGGTTCAATTTGATTGCAATTGATGATAAATTCAAGTACAACACCAAAGTAAGAATTTCTGATTAGGTTGATTGGCACCATTAGGTAAGACATCTAAGAATAGTCAGTCCCAATATGGGTTTGTGAGGAAAGTAGTCATAAAGCAAGCTATGAAGGAAGATAAGTTACAAGATGAGAAATTTGTCAATAAAGCAACCATAGAGCAAGCTTTGGAGGAAGATAAGTTTTCTTTTGCACGTTGGATCAAACCAATTACGCATGGAGGATTTGAGGAGGACCAAAAGCCTCATCAAGAAATGGTTGGTCAAATATTCTAGGAGTTTTCAGATCTATTTTTTAATGATCTGCCAAAGGGATTACCCTTTGATCATGGTATGTCCTTCAATGTTAAGTTACTGCCAAGAAGTACTCCAATGAGTAGAACAATCTATTGGCTCTCACCAAAGAAGTTAGATGAGCTTTGAATAACATTAGCAAAATTGTTGGAGAAGGATTTCATAAGATATAGTACATTTCCTTGGGGAGCACTGGTACTATTTGTTGGATAGAGGTCTTTACTGCTATATTGATTATCTTGACTTCAATAAAGAAAAAGTGAAGAATGCATATCTCTTGCCTTGAATTGATGACTTGCTCAATCAATTGAGTGGAGCATGATACTTCTACAAGTTGGATCTCCAAAGTGGCTATTGGCAAATTTCCATTGATAGAGAAAATGTACAAAAGATTGCCTTTCATATAAGATATGGGAAATATGAGTGGAAAGTTCTACATTTTGTGCTCCCTAGTTCTCCAACAATCTTCATAGGTCAGATGCATCGGGTGTTGGATAAGCTATTGGATTGGTACATGGTGGTGTTCTTGGATGATATTTAATTTATAGTAAGACAAAGGCAGAACACACAAATCATGTGTGAGAAATCCTAAGACAACTACATTAGTGGAAGTTTTACTATAGGAAGTCAAAGTGTGCCTTTTGGCAAAAAGATGTTACCTTCTTGGGCCACAAGATCTTGTCAAAGGGGATCAAGATGGAAGAGGAGAAAATTAGGGCCATTATTGATTGGCCTACTCCAAATGATGCTTATAGACGAATAAGCATTTAATGGATTGGCAATATTTATCAATGGTTCATCCACTATATGCTCATGTGACCGCACCATTGACTGACCTCTTGGGAAAGAACTTAAGCTTTCATTGGACCACCAAGCACAAAGAAGTATTCCAGAAGTTGAAACATATGGTATCTCTAAGGTCTATTCTTCAACCATATGACCTTCAATACCTTGTGTGGTTGATTTTGATGCTTCTAAATTTACAATTGGATCCATGTTGCAACAAGATTCCTAGATGGGTTACATCCCATTGCCTTTGTATTTCATTGACTGAATACTACAAATAAGAATTACTCTACTCAAGATCAGAAACAACTAGCAATGGTATGTGTCACCAAGGGATAGAGGCATTATCTTTTGGAGAAACAAGTGATCATGCCAACTGATCACAAATCCTTATTGTAGACATTAAATATGGAAAATATGAAGAGTTTACATCATGGATGGGAGGAATAACTATAATTTTTTGACATCAAAACAAAAAAAAATAATCTTTTTTCATAGACTATACTCTAAAGTTTTTTGTGAAATTGCGGAGGATTGCACTTTCTTGTAAAAAAAAGGTAAAGAGCTTAGAGATTGTGATCGGGTTGACTTTTGGCCCAAAAGGCTTTAGCCCTTTGTTTTTTCAAACAGTATTTTAATATTGTGGTGTCCGACAAAACAAAATCCCCTTGGGGCCGTGCCAGGGGAGTGCTAAAAACATGCAAAGCAAAAAAATTATTTATTTTTGTTCGGGTAGCACCAGGCTCCCATAGGGACTTGAGTACAAACCTGATTGCTTCCATGTCATCCTTGATGTCCTATCATGACAACCTGATTTGGAGTCTCTTCCTCTCATCACAATGGCTATTATGATGGTCTCAGTCACTTTAGAGTCCAAATCAAGTTCAGGATAGCTTAACATTAAGATATCTTATTTGACATGGTACAAGGTCATCTTGCAGTATAAGACAAGGAGCACAACACCTTCTCCTTCAAGGAAGGCCTTCTATTATATGAGAATTAGATCTATGTTCTAGCCAATGGTGATCTCCAACGTGCACGTCTTCAAGAAGCCCATGACTTACCAATCACTAGTCACACGAGTGTGGACAAGACCTTGGGTACTACCCTCTAGTGCCAATGGTGGTGGCCCATCATGTGAGAGCTACCAATGTAATAAGGCTAATAACCAAGAATGAAGTGGACTCCTTCAACCACTTCCCATTCTATATGCTCGATGGGAACATGTGAGCTTGGATCTCATCGCATCCTTGTCCAAGACAAAGCAAGGTCACATAACAATCATGGTGTTGTAGATAAGTTTAGTAAGCAAATCCATTTGGCACCAACCTTTGATACCATGGATGCTCCAACATTGGTACAGATCTACTTCAACAATGTCTTCAAGCATCATGAGATACCACTTGTACTCATCTCTGACCATAATCCTTGATTCATTAGAAAATTTTGGCAAACACTCTTCAAGATACTTGACACCAAGCTTACTTTGTCCACATCCTATCAATCTCAAACTGATGGACAAAAAAAATTTACAAATTGCACCTTGGAGGATATATTTCATGCCTTTGTCAATGTTTGCCATACCAATTAGGATGAATGTCTTACAATTGTTGAGTTTCCATTCAATAATTCTAAACATGCAAGAATTAGATTCTCTCCTTTCTTCCTTAATTTAGACCAAGACCCACTTGTTCTAGATTCCTTACTTGCTCATGCTTTATCTCATGTACATCATACTTCCATCTTCTTGACAACCCTATCCCAATCTCTCCAACAAGCTAAATCTCATCTCCTTGTTGCTCAAAATCATCAAAAACACTATGCAGATCACCATTATCATGATCTACCTTTCAACTCAATAATAAGGTCATGCTCTCCTCTAGTAACCTACCCCTCTCACTTGATAACCAAGTCCGTAAACTTGCTTTGAATTGGATATGACCCTTTGATGTCACTCAAATCATTTTTCTCATTAATTATCTACTTGCATTGCCTTATCATATGCACATCCACCCTATCTTTCATGCTCCAAATTGAAACCCTTTGTTCCTTATCAATATTCTTTTTCCTCTATGTCCAACCTCCTCCTTCTTGCATCCCTATCAATGATCATGAGGATTATGAAGTTGATTGTATCCTTGCATGTCGTTACATTCAACAAGACTACCAACAACATATAGAGTACAAAGTCCTTTGGAAAGGATATCCCCTTCATGATACCACTTGGGAGACTCTTTATCATCTCCAAAATGCACAAACAACCATCTAGGAGTTTGAAGCTTCAATGGTGACAAGGACATCACCAACTAGCAATGAGAGAATATGTAACAATATATAACAATATTGACAAGTTAGTCAAGGTTAACAAAATATCAAATATGCAAAATTAGCCTAGAATATTTTAGAAGTATCTAAGAAACTACTTGGTACCTTCCAATTACTGGATAATGTGCATGCCAAGTGGAAAATTCTAGCAGGAAGCTTTCCAGCTAGCTTAGCTTGCAACCAAGTAGGAAGCTTCTAGAAGAAAGCTTCTTGGGAAGCTTACAACTAGCTTAGCTTGCATGCCAAGTAGACAACTTCTAGAAGGAAGCTTCTTGAGAAGCTTTCTAGTTAACATGGCTTGCATTCAAAGAAGGTGGTTTTAGGAAAAAATTTGAAAAACTTCTCAAGAGCCTTGTATGTTCCTTGTATGCTTGGTATAAATACCAAATCCCAAGCTCATGCTAGGCATATGGATTTTCCCTCGTTCAATTGCCCCATTGTGATTTCCCACTCTTGTCTTCCATTCTCCTATTTCTCTCCTTGGTCTTAATCTTTTACACTATCAAAAGGTATAGAACTTCCCTACTTGGAGTTCAAATTGGATAAAAAATTAGAATATAGATAGGAAAACTTGGAGTATATATTAAAATCAGTTTGTGATAAGGCAAAGGCTCCAAAGCTTATTTCCACCAAAAGTATGGAGACTTTTGCTAAATCTCTTGTATTTAGATCCTCTTTATGCTTGCATGCTTGATTGTATGCCCAAATTGGCTTGGATTGGTGTTCAAGCATTGCATGTAGGTTCTTCCTTTTAGGCATGTTGTGTATTTCTCCTTGGTAATGTAAGAAATAATGACCAATGGACCAGGAGTGTGTGTTATGATGACAAGTTAGGTTGCACATTACTCTCCTACTTGATAGAAGCAATACTAGCAACAAGAGTAGAAGGTTCCAATGGTTGGGCACACATTTGAGCTCAAACTATTGGTGATAAATCTACATACAACCTCTAATTTGTAACCTCCACTGCTAGATATATGGTGCGTTCCTAAAGAGAGAAAGGCAAAGTATGACAATGGTGTTGAGGTAGATCTTGGCTGATGCTGGAGCATTGGTTGTATCTATGGTAGGCACCAAATGAATGTACTTGCTTACCTTATCACAAACACTAAAATGGTTGTAAATCCTTGGTCCATCTTTGGTAAGGATGTGATGAGGTTTAAGTTCCCATGTTCCTAATGGGCAAATAGACTTGGTAGTGGTGCAGGAGTCCACTCAATTTGTAAAGTAGTCTTGAACTCAATGTGGACCTTTGAGTCAGTCGACATTGCTATTATTGTGAGATATTCAAGGAAAATTTTCAAGTTAGATCATCATCACAAGGCATTAGGAATGACATGGAAATTTCATGGTTTGTATTCAAACTTGATGTCAAACAATTGTAGTTTCTCCTCCCATCAATAATGCCAACTCTTCATGTGCTTTAAATGTAAAGTTTTCAATAAGGGTTTGTGATTGATCCACATTATCACCTATTTCTCCAAGAGATGATGTCACCACACTTTTTCTTCATACACAATTGCAAATTGTTCTCTACCTTAGGCAAAGTAATTTCTTTCTATTACATTTAGTCATTGAGATACAAAGACTATGGAATGATATGCACATAGGAATGCTTATTGCACATAAATCTAATGGCAAGGTTAGAATCATCAACATCAACCATACAATTGAGGATTGTATGGTTGAAGGACAGGTCAAGAAGATACCATATCTTTAAGCTTCTTGAGTGCCTCTTCCTATTTAGTATTCCATTCAAAGCTTGTTGTCTTCTCCAATAGGATAGTTAAAAATGTAATGTAATTTTTAAAGGACAAAAGAACTACCAATGAAACACAAGGTTTCTGCACTCAAACTCTGATTCCCCAAAGGAGCATCTTGTTTTTATTATATAGCAAGGAAGATCCGTTCAAAAGGAGCTCTATCTTTGGATCAAATACATGGATTGGTAGCATGTTAACAAATTCCACCCTTAGATTAGTTGTATGGATGGATGACATGTTAGTCCTTGACCCATCTGGTTGGTGAAATGAGTTTGACCAAAGGGAATCTTTAGAGAATCTTCCTGTAAGAAGCTCACAACATCATGAGTGAGGTATTGTCGGAAAGCTCTTGATGAGCCAAACATGGGGAGGGGGAGAAGGCAACCCCTTAATTCCCAATGTGAGAAGAGTTTATCTATTTTAAGGGCCTAATTGATTTGTTTAGGTTTTTGAAATTAGCTATGAAGTTTCCAAGGTGTTTTCAAACTATGCCTTATTAGTGGAAGTATAATTTTGGTGATACTTCTATCTGATCTACTTAGACCATCATATATAACATCTTTCCAAATATTACCAAACCAATTTCTACCTCTAGATTGTTACAATATGGAGTTTTGCAATGTAGTTAGTAAGGCTAACGAAGTAAAGAATAAGCTAAATTAACCTAGAATATTCCAAAAGCATCTAGGAAGTTTCTTGGGAAGCTTCTCACTAGTTAACTTGTGCTCCAAGCAGGTAGCTTCTAGAAGCTTCTAACTAGCTTAGCTTGCACGCCAAATAAGCGACTTCTAGAAGAAAGCTTCTTGAGAAGCTTCTTGGTTAACTTGGCTTGCACTCCAAGAAAGTGGTTCATGGAAGCTTCTTGAGAAGCTTCTCAAGGGTCTTGTATGCTACCTATAAATACCAAAGCTGAAGCTCATGCTAGGCATTCCGAGTTCTCCCACATTCAAGCATCCCAATGTGAATTTCCATTCTCTTATTTCTCTCCTCAATTTCAGTCTTCTACATTGGTATTAGAGCAAGAATGGGATAAATGGAATTTATGGACCACCAAATCCACTTCCACCAAAGCATTGGGATTTTTGCGTCCAAGTATTACCCAAGCATCGTTTCACACAATTCATCACCTCACACTTTGGACAAGTTTTTCTGCATATGATCACCATATCTGAGGAACCCTTAGTACTTCCAGTTGTAACTTATGGAGAATGGTGGACGTGATGTTTCTATGTGTTAATAAATTAGATAGATAAGGGGTGGTGTGATAGAGTAATAACCATGGCGGGAATACTTGATGTTGTCCTTGCTATGCAATAACAAATTGAGCACCTTACTCAATTGTTGGATGAACAAGATCTTTGACAACAGGAGCATGTGGAGAGAGTACCAATGCGAGAAGGAGAAGATCGGATCAAATTCCCTAAACCCAAGGTATTCAAAGGCAAGAATCTCCCAAGTGTAGTGGAGAATTTTGTGTTTGATTGTGAATGTTATTTTGAAGCTACCAATCTACAAGATGAGCAAAAGTAGATTCTCTTGGCTTCTAGCCAATTGGACAGAGTAGCAAAGCTATGGTGGAGATTCTGAGTGGAGCATGCTGAATGACAAATTGTTGTACCAATCTTGACATGGGCAGAATTCAAGAGTGCAATAATTAGTCAATTCTAAGCTATAAATGCCACACAAGTTGCTCTAGATAAGTTGGCAAAGTTGAAATAGATTAGCTCTATAAGAAATTACATCACATAGTTCTATAACACCCATTTTTACATGTGTGTGGTATTGTGATATTTAGCTTGGTATTACAAGTACTTAAGAGATATGATTTATATAGAGATAAATGATGGTTCTATATTAGTCATGGTTAGCTAAAGTTAGTCATAGCTAAGATAGAGGGGACCTTACTTTAGAGGAAGTAGAAAAGATGAGCACCACTATTTTGGATTCTAATATGTTGACTTGGTATTATTCCTAGGTTTTTGGCTTTGAGGAAAGAGTTGAGAACTCTTGGGCCCGTAAGCCTTTTTGTTTTGGATTCTTTTTAAGTCCAAGGATAGCCCATGTGAAGGAATCCTTGACTTAGTGGTTGGGTCAAGATAAGACCACATGCTTAGGGGAGTATGCCCATGTGAATGCATATTCCTTTCTACTTTTTGACTTGACTTGACTTTTAGCCTAGTACCTTGAGTTACTCCAGTAATTAGTAATTTTGGTGTGTAACTATTTCACAAGTATATAAACAAGGGGTGAGGAGGTATTCATCATCTTTTCATTTGCAACTATCTCTCTCTCATTGAGTTCTCTAGTGAGCAATGTCTTGAGTCTTGGAGTGTTAGCCTTGGAGGAGTATGATGGAGTTGGGGTTCCTTGCCTTCTTAGTCCATGGTGCGCTACCATAATAGCCATCAAAGGTTCATCCTGAGTGAGAGACAGGCCGGCTCACATTTTTGGTTCCATTGTCGGGATCTCTCTAGAAGGCAAGATAATTTTTCGCGTTCAATTCTACATTAGGCAGAAGGAGGCTATGAGAGCTCACTTGGAGAGATCATTAGGAGAGGAGAGGGCTGAACTTATGTTAGAGAACCAAGATCCATTTGTATACCCTATAGTTCATTATGATGTCTTTGAGGTGATTTTGTACATCTTGTACACATGAGAAGAATTGGAGAGATTGTGTGAGATGGATTGCAGATTTTGGGGATTAAGGTGATTTTGGGTAAAATATCAAGTTTGAGATCCGGACTTGAAATTTCTACACATGATAACTTGGGTTATCTTTCAGTTAGCACACTTGAAATTATTGTGAGAGCTACTATGCGCACTGGGCTAGAATTTTTGAAAGTTGATAAGGTAAAGTGATCTCGCAACTACATGCTCTCTGGAAAATTGTACAGAGTCTGCCATTTCTTCAATTTTTAGTGAATTGTCCTAAAAATTTCCGAGAAAATTAAGTGCATTGTATCCTACCTGCTGCCACAAAAATTAGAGAGAGAGTGTTCTTGCGCATGGAGTTATGAGTTTTTGAAGTGAGGGGGGTGGTTTTCAGACCAAATCTGAAATATGTGTGCTGAATAGAAAGGTGTCTAGGCCAAATGGCTCAATGAAAAGATCTGAAATTTCGCAGTGAGGGATGCCCTAGAGTTGTAATCAAGTGTGAAAAATTTCAGAGGATGTTCACATATTGGTTGGGAGATTTGAGTGACATTGTGAGGAAGGGTCAATTTTGCAAAGTGGAGATCTCATGCATGAGGAGTTTGAGATCAACATAAAGTATGTTTGAGTGTTTAGATTCATCTTACGAACATGGAGGGTCATCAAAAGTAGAAATTGAGATTATGCAAGGTTCCCCAAGGGTTTGAGGTGATTGTAGGGGTGGATTTGAGGAAAAGAGAGTTTACAATAGAATTTGAAGAGAGTGTTGAGAGGATCCAAAAACCTACACCACTTGGAGGAAAGAGTGAGTCTAAGTGCTTTCTGTGTGGAGAGAAGGGACATAAGGCAAGTTCATGTCCATTGACCTTTGAGAGCAAGAGATTGAGGGAAAGGAGAGGCTTACTTGACTTGGGTTTGCATGCTGGACCTTCTTCACCAAGATTGGGAGAGAGAAGATCTAAGACCAAGGAGTTGTGTGAGGTTTGTGGAGTTGAAGGACTTCCAAAAGGACATGAGTGTAGTGGAGTAAAATCCATTTTGGAAACTTTGGTGAAGGATCTTGGAGAGAGTCTTAATACAGCTATAGAAATCTAGGATTTGATGTTGCTATAGAAATCTTGGAGCAACCTGAAACTTTTGTGTTCGCTAGGGTGGATTACTCTCAAATGGTGTTATTCATGTATATACTCTATTACTTATAGAGTGAGAGAAAAAAAAGAGAAAAAAAAATTGAAAGAAAAGAAAGATAGTGAGAGGTTAAGATGGGGAAACTTCCGGTTTTCTTTGGCAAGGATGGAGAAGATGTGGAGGCCATTGTGAGAGACTTCAAGAGAGCTTGCATAGGAAACAATGAGAGGAGGAAGAATGAGTGGGCTTCATTATTACCAGATTTCTCTGAGGATGTAGCACTTACATGGTATGAGTCAGAATACCAAAAGAGAGAGAGGAGAGATGGGCAAGAAGAGTCTTGGGAGACTTTGACTTCAGCATTCATTGAGAACTTTCTTCTTGATGAGAGTTATGAGAGATTGATGAGTGAGTTTACCTTTCTCAAGCAAGGAGATAAAGAGAAAGTGAGGGTCTATATGGAAGAGTGGAAAAGTTAGAGTCCAGATTTTGCATAGTCTTGAGGAAGGGTGGGGATGATATGGAGACTACTATGATTGGCATAGGGACCATGCTCACCAAGAATTTTGTGGGAGGGTTGAGACCACAAATTAGAAGCAAGGTGAGATATGAAAAACCTTCTTCTAAGGTTGAAGCTATCAAAATTGCAATTCGTATGGAGGAGAGTTTGGAAGGAGATGAGAGTGATTTGACGGTGAAGGAGGTTGTGCATCCTCCTCAAGGATACAAGTATGGTGGAACTTATGATACTTTGGTGGCAAGGGTTGCACCACAAGTAGTAGTTGCTCCAATTCTTGCACCTCCACCAAAGGATCCACTTCAAACCATCACAAAACAACTTGCGGATCTCAAGATCAATGTGGTGCAACTATGGGAGAAGAGAGAGGTGGATCAGAATGTAGGGAGAGGGCCTAGGAGTTATGGAAACTATCCATATAGAGGAGGTCAACCAGCCAATAATTTCAATGATAGAAATTGTTTTAGTTGTGGAGGAAGAGGCCATATCCAAAGGAATTGCCCAAATTCCACTTACCATGGAGGAAGGGATTATGAGGGAGCCAATAGAGGGAAAGAGGGAGGTAATGAAGCCCAAGTGGCTCCTAGTCCAAAAAAATGTAAGGGGATAGCATCCATAGATGTGGTGGAGAGTAAGTATGAGAAGGGAGAGTGCTCAAACTCCAAGAGTCTTAATTTTGAGCTTTTGGCATAAGAGAAGAAGAGAGCTCGTTTTGCAGAAGATGTTCACGCTTCTCAAGGATTTACTCCAAGCAAGGATACTCCTATGTCTACTAGGAGCACTCGCACCTCAACACCATCAACAACAAAGACTCCAAGGAAGAAGTTGGGGATGGAGAACTTCTTGATCTCAAAGCAACAATGGAACTACAATGTGTTGGAGGATGTTGGTAGTCACAAGGCTAACATCACAATGGGCCAATTGATTGCTTTGAACCCTACCTTGAGAAAGGAGCTTAGAGGTGGTTTGAGTTCTACAAGGAGCAAGAAGAAGAAGAAGGCAAAAGCTATAGTATCAATGGGGGTGGTGGATGCCAAGCCAGCACCATGGGAGGCTTGTGAATATGCCTCCAAGATTGATATGAGAGTGAATGGTCACAACATCAAGGATGCATTGGTTGATGGAGGATCAGCAGTAAATGCCATGTCAAAAAGGTTGATGAAGAAGTTGGGTATGATACCTTCAAGACCTTCAACATTTATGGTGAGCATGGCAAACAAGTAACAAGTTCAACCAGTAGGGGTGTTGGATAAAGTGGTAGTTTTAGTTATGGGAGTTCAAAATCTCATGACTTTCTAAGTCTTGAAGGATTCAAGCTATGACTTACTTATTGGGAGGCCATCGTTGAGAGCAGCATGCACAACTGATAGATGGCACAAAGGGTACTTGAGGATTGGGCCATCAAACCATAGGGTCACAGTTCCTATGACTAACACCACCAACACTTCACATTCAAATACACCATCTTCTGATTATTGAGAATCAGATTCTGAAGAAGGAGCTTCAGGTGTGGACACAAGCATGGAGGAGGATGAATCTGAATCCAATTCAGATGTGTATCCCTTGTGTGCTATGGATTTTTCACCTAAGCCAAAGGTTTTGAAGGACCCAAACAAATCACCATTGACACTTGAGGAGGTAGAGAGAAGGATAGTTACCCTCAAGTATGGCCCAAATGTTACCAAGGAGGAGAAAGTGAGATTTGAGGAGATTTTCCACAAGTTCATCCATGTGTTTGCTTTTAGTTACAAGGATTTGAAGGAAGTCACATTGGAGGAGCACAAGATAGAGGTGGAGTCACATGCAAGACCAATCTGCCAAAAGCAACGTCGCATTAGCCTACCAATATCTTTGATTGTGAAGGAGGAGATTGATAAGCTCAAGGAGGCTGGATTTATCTTTGAGGTGGAGAATTCAGAATGGGTGTCTCCAATTGTCATTGTGAAGAAAAAGAATGGCAAGCTTCGGGTATGTGTGGATTACAAGAAGCTCAATGCTGTTACCAAGAAGGACTACTACCCATTGCCATTCATTGATGAGATCTTGGAGGAGGTTGCAGGTCATGAGAGGTAAAATTTTGGAGATGGTTATAGTGGATACAACCAAATCAAGATTGCACCAGAGCATCAACAACTCACCATGTTCACCACACCGTGGGGAACTTACACTTTCAAGGTCATGCCTTTTGGGCTTTGCAATGCTCCAGCCACATTCCAACGGTTCATGAACAAGGTATTTGAACCTTTCATTGGGAAATTTGTGAGAGACTTCATTGATGACTTTTGTGTCTATGGGAGCAAGGAGGAGCACTTTGAGCACCTAATCAAAGTTTTGCAAAGCTTGGATGAGGCAAATGCATCACTCAACCTAGAGAAGTGCATTTTTGGATGTGAAGAAGGTCTACTTTTGGGGCACATCATCTCCAAGGATGGAATAGCAGTTGATCCTAAGAGGTTGAGGAAAATCTCAGACCTTCCATCCCCTTCAAGCTTAACAAAGTTACGCCAATTCTTGGGGATGGTTGGGTACTATAGGAGATTCATCTTCTCATTTTCCAACAAGGCTTATGCATTGACCATCTACATGAAGAAGGGTGTAGATTACATGGTGATTTTGGAAGACAAGGAGGCTCACAAAGCTTTTGAGGAGCTCAAGCAATCCCTTGTTGTAGCTCCAATTCTTGCTAAACCTGATTGGAGTAAGCCTTTCATCCTCTACAGTGATGCTTCTAATGTAGCTATAGGATGCACTCTTAGTCAATTAGACCAAGATGGGCATGATCATCCAATAGCTTATGCTAGTAGGCAGATGGTTTTAGCAAAGAAGAACTACTCTGTCATGGAGAGAGAAGGGTTGGCAGTGATCTTTGGTCTCAAGAAGTTTAGACACTACTTGATTGGAGGGAAAGCCACCATTATCACGGGTCACAAGGCTTTGAAGTTCATCTTCAGCAAGCCTAATGTTGAAGAGAGACTAGCAAGGTGGACGATACTCTTGTCTGAGTATGACTACACCATTGAGGATAGGCCAAGAAAGAAACATGCAAATACTGATTTGTTATCTAGAGCCTATGATCATGATGGTAATGAGCCAATGGATGATTCCTTCCCAGATGAGGAGCTCATGACAATCTCAGTCACTCAAGAAGTTCTTATGGAGTACAAGGAGATTGTGGATTTTGTGACAATCCATAAGGGATGCATGCTAGGGAGAGGAAAGCCCTTGCAGCAAGATCTAGACCTTACATGATGGTGGGGGATATTCTTTTTCACCAAGGAGTAGATGGTCTACTTCAAAGAGCAGTGGGTAAGGAAGAGTCTATTCTACTCATAAAGGAGTTCATGAAGGTTTAGTATGTGGAGGACACTTTGCATGAAAGTTGACTGCACTCAAGATTCTAGATGCAAGTTACCATTAGAGAGGGATTTTCAAGGATTGTCTTGATTATTGCAAAACTTGTCATGTTTGTCAAGCTTTTGCTAGAAAGTCTACATCCACTCCACCACTTAGATCAATTCCATTACTAGGACCTTTTGAGAAGTGGAGAATTGATTTTGTAGGTTCTCTCAATAGAACCCCAAGGAATAATTGGTACATTGTGGTAGTTACTGATTACCTTACCAAGTGGGTTGAGGCTAGACCATTGAGGGACAAGAATGAAGATGAAGTGGGAAGATTTCTTTATGAATGCATTATCACTAGGTTTGGATGCCCTTTGGAGTTGGTTTTTGCTAGAGGAGAAGAGTTTACAAGAAGCATCACTACAACAATGCTACGACCTTTCTCTATCACATATAGAGTAACTACATCATATAAGCTAAATTCCAATGGCTTGGTAGAGAGAACCAATCAGACCTTGTGCACGATGTTGGCCAAAGATGCAGAAATGGAGGGGGCTAAACATCATTGAGACAAGAGGATTCATGCAGTTTTGTGGGAGTATAGGACAACCATGAAGACTTCCACCGGATATTCTCCATTTCAATCGGTATATGGTATTGAGCCTACCTTACCTATTCACTTTGATCTTCCTACCTTCCAAAGCATTCATAGGAGATTGAAGAAAGCACAAGGAGGTGATGCAAAGAAGTCAAGGAAGGATCAACTCATGGAGTTGGAAGAGGCAAGAGCAGTTGCTATGGTTTGAGTGGAGCAAGCCCAAAGGAAACAAAGCGAGAGCTATGACAAGAGGCAAGGCAAGAAGAAGGTGGAGCCTTTCAAAGAAGGTGATTGGGTAATGTTGTTTGATTCCATTCGATTCAAGAGAGTGCAAAAGAAGTTTTTGCCTAAGTACTTTGGACCTTTCATAGTGGAGAAGGTGTGGGGCAATTACACCTATGATCTCAAAGAGTTGAGAGGAAGACACTTTGATAGTATTAACCATGATAAGTTGAAGATGTACCATAGAAGGTAGAGAGACCTTCCCTTTGAGGACAAAGTGAAAACTTAGTCCAGGGGTAAATGGAACACCCATTTGTACATGTGTGTGGTATTGTGATATTTAGCTTGGTATTACAAGTACTTAAGAGATATGATTTATATAGAGATAAAGGATGGTTCTATATTAGTTATGGTTAGCTAAAGTTAGTCATAGCTAAGATAGAGGGGACCTTACTTTAGAAGAAGTAGAAAAGATGAGCACCACTATTTTGGATTCTAATATGTTGACTTGGTATTATTCCTAGGTTTTTGGCTTTGAGGAAAGAGTTGAGAACTCTTGGGCCCGTAAGCCTTTTTGTTTTGGATTCTTTTTTAGTCCAAGGATAGCCCATGTGAAGGAATCCTTGACTTAGTGGTTGGGTCAAGATAAGACCACATGCTTAGGGGAATATGCCCATGTGAATGCATATTCCTTTCTACTTTTTGACTTGACTTGACTTTTAGCCTAGTAACTTGAGTTACTCCAGTAATTAGTAACTTTGGTGTGTAACTATTTCACAAGTATATAAACAAGGGGTGAGGAGGTATTCATCATCTTTTCATTTGCAACTATCTCTCTCTCATTGAGTTCTCTAGTGAGCAATGTCTTGAGTCTTGGAGTGTTAGCCTTGGAGGAGTATGATAGAGTTGGGGTTCCTTGCCTTCTTAGTCCATGGTGCGCTACCATAATAGCCATCAAAGGTTCATCCTGAGTGAGAGACAGGCCTGCTCATAGTTCCAAAACACCATAATGCAAATTCCAGATATATTAGAAGATGAAGCTCTGGATCAATTTGTGAGGGGCTTGAAGGCGAGAACCAAATTAGAGGTAACTATGCGGGAGCCACAACACTTGGAGGAAGCCATGCAGTTGGCCAAAAGTTTTGATTCCTTGGTAGGAACCACTTGGTCTCGACCTCCACCTCCACAAAGCCTACCAATACACTACACACAAGTGGAGGAGCCAGCACCAATGGAGATTGATGCCATTCAACAAAGACCACTTGGCATTGTAGATAGAAAGAAACTGCAAAAAAAATGGTGGTTGTTTTTATTGTTGCCAATTGGGGCATTTTATTGCTCAATGTCAACTCAAGAATGGGCAACCTCAACAAGTTGCCCAAGTGGAGGTTGTGGAGCGGTATGATCAAGGAAACAAGGAATCCTAATAGGAGATTTTGAACCGCCTACTAGGAGCTTGATTAGTTCCAATGGGATTGAAGGCTTGACCTATGCAAGTTTGCTTCATTTGCAAGGTATGATATCTAAGCAAGGTTGTAGGATTTTGGTTGATTCCGGAAGTTCAGAGAATTGCATGTATATGCAAGTGGCAAAGGAATTAGGTATTCCTATCAAGCCAATATTTGGAAGTAGATTGATGATGGTGGATTGAAGAAAGGGTTTTGCATTTTGCACCTCCCATCCTATTACCTTCAAGATTGGGAAGGAGTATTTGGAGTGTATGAGGTTTGTAGTGGCATCTCTACATTATGATATCATTCTGGGTCTACCTTGGCTTGAACGTCATAAGGTTCAATTCGATTGGAACCGACAATAAATTCAAGTACAACACCAATGTAGGAATTTCCGATTAGATTGTCTGGCACCTCTGAGTAAGACACCTAAGAATAGTCAGGTCCAAGATGGGAAGTTTGTCAAGAAGGTAGCCATAGAGCAAACCTGGAAGGGAGATGAGTCCCAAGATGGGAAGTTTGCCAGGAAGGCAACCATGGAGCAAGCTTGGAAGAGAGATGAGTTCCTATAAGGGAAGTTTGTAAGTAAAGCAGCCATAGAGCAAGCTTTGGAGGAAGAAAAGTCTGTATTTGCAGTGTGGATCAAGCCGAGTGCACAAGAACAATTTGAGGAGGGCCAAGAGCTTCATCAAGCAATGGTTGATCAAATAGTTCAAGAGTTTGCAGATGTGTTTTTGGATGATCTACCAAAGAGATTACCCTCTGATTGAGGTATGCCCTTCAAGATCGAGCTATTGTCAAGGAGTACTCCTGTGAGTAGACCAATCTATTGGCTCTCACCAAAGGAGTTGGAAGAGTTGCAAAAAACACTTACAGAGTTGTTGGAGAAGGACTTCATACGGCATAGTACCTCTCCTTGGGAAGCATGGGTACTATTTGTTCCAAAGAAGGATGGAGGACTTTGTTTCTGTATTGATTATTGTAGGCTCAATAAGCAAACCATGAAGAATGCATATCCCTTGCCTTGGAGTGATGACTTGCTTGATTGACTAAGTGGAGCACACTACTTTTCCAAGTTGGATCTTCATAGCGGCTATTGGCAAATTCCTATTGATAGAGAGGATGTACAAAAGATTGTCTTTTGCACAAGGTATGGGCATTTCGAGTGGAGAGTTCTACCTTTTGGACTCATTAATGCTCTAGTAGTCGTCATGGATCTGATGCATCGGGTGTTGGATGGACTATTGGATAGGTCCATGGTGGTGTTCTTGGATGATATCTTAACCTATAGCAAGACAAAGGCAGAACACTAAATCATGTGCGAGAAGTCCTAAGACAATTACGGCAATGGAAATTTTATTGTAAGAAGTCAAAGTGTGCCTTTTGGCAAAAGAAGGTTATCTTCTTGGGTCATAAGATCTCATCAAAGGGGATCAAGATGGAAGAAGAGAAGATCAAGGCCGTTATTGATTGGCCTACCCCAAAGGATGCTACAAAAGTACGGGCATTCAATGGATTGTCCAGTTTTTATCGACGGTTCATCCAGTATTATGCTCATGTGGCTACACCATTGGTTGATCTCTTGAGAAAGAACTCAAGCTTCCAATGGACCACCAAGCATGAAGAAGCATTCCAGAAGTTAAAGCATATGGTGTCTTCAAGACCCATTTTTCAACCATATGACACTCAACTACCTTGTGTGGTTGATTTTGATGCTTCTAACTTTGCAATTGGAGCTCTGTTGCAACAAGAATTCCCAAACGGACTACATCCCATTGCCTTTATGTCTCACCGACTATATACAACTAAAAGAAATTACTCTGCTTGGGATTAGGAACAACTTGCAATGGTATATGTCACCAAGGTATGGAGGCATTATCTCTTGGGGAAACAAGTGATCATGCAAACTGATCACAAGCCATTGTTGCAAACCTTACACTTGGAGCACATGAAGAGTCGACATCATCGATGGGAAGAGCAACTCCATTTGTTTGACATCAAACTTGAGTACAAACCAGGTTGGTTCATGTCATCCCTGATGCTCTATCATCACAACCTGATTTGAAGTCTCTTCCTCTCATCACGATGGCAATTACGACGGTGTCAATTGACCCCAAGATCCATAATGAGTTTTGGTCAGCTCTACAACAAAATCCCTTCTTCCAAATGGAACATGGTCGTCTGACAATAGGCAATAAGGAGTAAAACACCTTCTTCTTCAAGGAAGGACTTCTATTCCATGTGGACCGGATCTATGTTCTAGCCAAAGGTGATCTCCGACTTGTGCACCTTCAAGAAGCCCATGATTTACCAATAGTTGGTCATATGAGGGTGGATAAGACCTTGGGTACCCTCCAATGCCAATGGTGGTGGCCCAACATGACATGAGATGTTTAGGAGTTTTTCCAATTGTGTGAGAGTTATCAACACAACAAGGCTAGTAACCAGAAGCCGAGGACTCCTTCAGCCATTTCCCATTCCAACTACTCATTGGGAACATGCGAGCTTAGATCTCATCACATCCTTGCCCAAGACACAACAAGGTCACACAGCAATTGTGGTGTTTGTGGATAAGCTTAGTAAGCAAATCCATTTGGCACCAACGGTTGATACTATGGATGCTCCAACCTTGGTGCAACTCTATTTTGATAATGTATTCAAACATCATGGGATGCCACATGTACTCATCTCCGACCGTGATCCTTGCTTCACAAGAAAGTTTTGGCAAGCCCTCTTCCAAATACTTGGCACCAAGCTTGCTTTGTTTATAGCCTATCATCCTCAAACTGACGGACAAATTGAATGTGCAAATCACACCTTGGAAGATATGCTTTGTACCTTTGTCAACATTCACCATACCAATTGGGATGAATGTCTTGCAGTTGTGGAGTTTGCATACAACAATTCTAAACAGGCAAGCACCAAATTCTCTCCTTTCTTTCTCAATTTTGGCCAAATCTGCTTGTCCCAGTTTCTCTTCTTGCTCCTCCTCCGTCTCAGGTCCCTCATACTTCAACCTTCTTGACCACCGTATCTGAATCTCTCCAACAAGCCAAATCTCACCTCCTTGTTGTTCAGAATCATCAAAAATAGTATGCAGACCACCATCATTGTGATCTCAGCTTTGAAGTTGGTGATAAAGTTATGCTATCCTCTAATTATCTACTCCTCCCACTTGATACCCAAGTTCATAAACTTGCCCCTAATTGGATAGGACCTTTTGATGTCACCCAAATTGTCTCTCTTGTTGAGTATCGACTTGCCTTACCTTGTCATATGTGTATCCATCCTGTCTTTCATGTTTCCAAGTTGAAACCCTTTGTTCCTAACCCCTCTTCTTTCTCTTCTCGAGTCCAACCTCCTCCTCTCCCTATCTCTACCAATGATCATGAGGAGTACAAAGTTGATTGTATCCTTTTACATTGCCACATCCAATGAGGATGCCGCCAACATACAGAGTACAAGGTCCTTTGGAAAGGGTATCCCCTTCATGATGCCACATGGGAACCTCTTTCTCACCTCCAGAATGCACATATGGCCATCTAGGAGTTTGAAGCTTCAATGGCAACAAGGACATCACCAACTAGCAATGGAGGAATATGTAACAATATGGAGTTTAGCAATGTAGTTAGTAAGGCTAACAAAGAAGAGAATAAGCAAAACTAGCTTAGAATATTCCAAAAGCATCTAGGAAGCTTCTTGGGAAGTTTTTCAACTAGTTAACTTGCGCTCCAAGCAGGTAACTTCTAACTAGCTTAGCTTACACGCCAAGTAGGCGGCTTCTAGAAGGAAGCTTCTTGAGAAGCTTCTCAAGGGTCTTGTATGCTACCTATAAATACCAAAGTTGAAGCTCATGCTATGCATTCCGAGTTTTCCCACATTCAAGCGTCCCAATATGAACTTCCATTCTCCTATTTCTCTCCTTGGTTTAGTCTTTTACATAGATAATATATGTAGCTAAAGGTATTACAAACCTCCTCCTTTAAAGATGCAACATCCTCATTGCAAAGCTATTGCTTAAAAGATTGCATTACCATTGGTGCATGGGTCAAATTAGTTGATTGCTCCCATGTTGCCTCATACAATGGATACCCTTTCCAATCTATGAGATGTTCCACATGCAGATGGTGGGTACAATAGATATGTTTCTAGAGAATAAGATCAACATCATATTCCTTTGTGCCATCCATGAGTGTTGGACAAGGTCTAACTTCTTGTATGGAAGGAAAGTGGGCCAATTGGTGTGCATATCTAAGTAGCAAGGAAACATGGAACACTGGATAGATCTTCATGTGTGGTGGTAGCTTAAGATGAAAGGCCACTATATTGATTTGAGGATGGGAAAAGGCCCAGTAAATGAGGTCTGGGCTTACAAATGCCAACTAATATGAGGTTGGTTGTGGACAGCCAGACTTGATCCCTAATGTTGAACTCCATATCCCTATGATATGCATCTACATACTATTTTTTGTCAATTTTGGGTGATCTACAACTTATGTTTGGCATTCTTTACACCTTGTTGGATTCTAGAAACAGAAGTGTTGATAGCTTCAATCTTTGTAGCCACTAAGCAAATCTTTACCAAGATTGAAGGTGTGAAAGGATGCTCTCCATACATAAGGAAGAATGGTGTGACATGTGTAGATGCATCCATTGAATTTTTGTAGGCAAATTCTACTAGTAGAAGTAAGGTGTCTCACCTTTATTGCTCCTCTAAGGTAAAGCTTTGGATTATGTCCATAATACTGCAATTACCCCACTTTATTTGTCTATCAATTTTTGGATAGTAAACCATGGACATGGCATGGCCAGTTTGGTTTTGAAGATGCCAAAGAGTGTTATCCAAAACAAACTAATGAATTGAGTACCTTGATCAATAATGAGCGCTTGAGATAGGCCATGGTGAGAAACAACTATAGCTAAGTACAATTGAGCAAAATGTAGAGTAGTCACATCCTTGGTTGTAGGACACACATGAATCGTCTTGTTGAGTTGGTCTACAAAGACTACAATAGAGTCAAACCTTGAGGTGGTCGTGGGTAATTCACAAACCAAATCCATGTTGACATGTTCCCAACATTGTGTAGGAGTAGGAAGAGGTTGAAGGAGTCCTACAAGAGTGTGATTAGAGGCTTTATTTTGTGACAAACAAGATAACTTTGAACATACTCCATCACATGGTTGCTCATCTTGGGTCAATAGTAATGGCATTTAACTACATCTAAGATCTTGTCCATTCCAATGTGACTTGCAATAGAAAAATCATGATATTTTGTTAGGATGGTGGCTCTTAGTTCTAGAGCATCCCAAATCCATAACTTGTCGTCACAAAAGGTGAGTTCTTGGGTACTTGTTATGCCTTTAGATGATTAAGCTCTTACAATCTGTGGGTCAGTCTTTGTAGCGACAATAATCCTTGACCAAAAGTCTTGGTTCATCTTAACCTCTACCACCGAGTTGTTTGCCATAGGCATTTGGGTGAATGCATCTCCAAGTTACTTATTTCCTTCCACATATGTGATTGTCATGTTGAACCATTGTCTCCATTCTGCCCATCCAATCTATCAATGAGATAGATCTTTTTGCGTCTCAAGGTAAACTAGAGCTTTGTGGTCTACCTCCACTACACATGCCTTCTCACCAAGATAGTGCTTCCCATGCTTGGTTGTAAAGACAATGGCCAACTCTTCTTGTTGGTGGTGTGATAGTTGCATTCTACTAATAGCAACTTTCAAGAGAATTAGCAATTTGGGTACCATCTATCATTCTATTCTTATTGTAGGACTACTCCTATTGCAATGCTTGATGCATTTATAGCCAGCTTGATTGGATATTTTGGGGCATATTATTTCAAGATTGGTGCATATTGTAATGCATCTTCCTAAATGGCCAATTCTTGTGTGGTTCCCTACATTCACTTCTTTCCCTTGCAAAGTAGTGCCATTAGAGGTTTTCCAACCATGGAAAATTCCTTGACAAATCAATGATAGAACTCAGTCAATCCTAAGAAAATCTTGAGTTGAGTATGATCTTTTAATACACCTCATATTTGGATGACCTTTATTTTATCTATGAACACTTGGATACCTTCTACACTTACTTTATGCCCCAAGTAATCTACTTCAAACTTGCCAAACTTGCACTTTGAGATTTTGGCATATAATTAATTGTATCATAGAATCTAGAGGACTTCTCAAAGATGTTTCTTGTGGCCCATAAATATCTTTTTGTAGACTAAGATGTCATCAAGGAAAATGATAATAAATTTATCCAAGTATGGACAAAATATGTTATTCATCAAACTCATGAAAGTGGTTGGTGTGTTGGTGAGGCCAAATGGCATCACCAAGTACTCAATATAACCATACCTTGTTTGAAAGGTAGTTTTTTGTACATCTTCCTCCATGATTTGATTTGGTTGTAACCACTCAATAGATCAAGTTTTGTGAAGTTTTGTGCCATTGAGTTGATCAAATAGGTCATCCATTGAAGGTAATGAGTATTTTCTCTTGACCATTTGTTGATTTAGACCCAAATAGTCAATGCATATGCATATTGTACCATCCTTCTTCTTCACAAACAAGACAAGAGCCCCATATGGTGATATCTTGGTTGTCTAAACTCTTTTGTAGCATATCCTCAATTTGAGCCTTACACTCCTCTAACTCATGAGGTGATAATAAATATACAGCCATACAAGGAGGTGTCTTCCCAAGATGCATCTCAATTTTATGATCTATTCTCTTTTTTGGTGGTAATTTTAAAGGAAAATCATCCAAAAAGACATCTTGAACTCATTGACCACATCTTTCATATTCTCAAGAATTTTTCTATTGAGTTTTACACTCTAAACTTCTTTTATTAGACCCATGAAACATTTATTTATCTTACCAATAATTGTTGTCCTTATGACATAGAGAGACAATTCTTGTCTTTGTGATCTTTCTTTAACCCCAATGATCTTTCATTGGCTAGTTCTCACTACTTCTTTCTCCAATCAACCATCGGGTTGTAGTGCTACGTCCATTGATCTCATTGTAATGAGTAACCTTATCATTTACCACTCAACTTCTTCCTGATACTCTCCTATAGAGAGTGTTATATTTCTAGGTAACAATTCAATCTTCTCTATTCAACCATTAAGTAACTCTACTTCTTTATTCTTGAAGTGAGAATATTTATAGAGCCTAGAGCAAAAAATAATTTATTGTATCATTTTAGTGTAATGAGTTTGGGGATGGAACTAATTCATCCTTCTCTAGTTCCATCCCCAAACTCATTACACTAAAATGATACAATAAATTATTTTTTGCTCTAGGCTCTATAAATATTCTCACTTCATTGTCTTCTAGGACTCCATTTGTAACAATCAATTGTGCATTTGTATTTCTCAACCTTTGCCCGCTTGTCCTCTTCCTTCTCTTGCTTTTAGTCCATTGAGCCAATAAGGCCACAAGATACATTTATTGGTGATCTTTATTTTCTAATGTGATTTTAGCATCCTCCTCTTCAATACATATCTATGTTGTTTAAAGGTTTCATGTATAAAGGTCAAGGGCCTCTAGGAAGACAAGCATGATAATTGATAATTATGTGCACAACTTGGCTGTAATTATAATATCATTGTTGTTTTGCTAGAGCCTTTCTTCTTGTGGGACTCCATCTCTCCTTTCTTCAACCCATCCTTGTTCTCCCTAGAGCAGTCATGCTCTTGCATCTCATCACCAAATGTTGCGCAATTCCATAGAAATTGGTATAACCGAGTATGATGTTTCAGCCCATTAGTGTTGAGTTAAGAATACCCCTTCTCTTCCTCCAAGTGCCCTTGCTATTCTTTGAGTGTAGGCAATGGTTTCAAAATAGTGTGAGGATTGCATATTATTACCTCTTGGTGAATTTGCTCTTTTAACCCCTTTTTAAAATTATCAAGAGCTTTTGTTGGACTCATTTTGGTTATTGTGATCTACAAATCAAGAAATTCTTCTATGTACTCTTGTATGCTATTCTTCTACTTCAACCCCCATAGTCAAGTTTGGGCCATCTGCACAAAATCCATGGATTGAAAATTCATCAATAATCCTTCTTGCATTACCATCCAAGTGATCTCTCTTCCTTCTACAAACCTTGATTGTTCCAAAGCATCATACCGTGTGAGTTCTTTATCCATCAAGGGCTCATATGCAAACATACCTATGGAATGATTGATGATCTCAATTGTGAATAATCAAAAATATCAATTCATTCTTGAAATCTAGTTTTCCACTACATCCATGGAATGTTATCTCTTGTTTAAGGCTCAACATTGCATCTGGTCTTCATTCATGGTAACAATGTGACTTCATTGTTGAACAGGGTTGTTGTTATCAGCATGAGAAACTCTCCAAGTACCTTGGCCGTTGATATTGGGTTTTGGGATGGTTCTCCTTCTTGCATTACTTACTCATTCTTGAAGGTATGTACTTGACTTTTGCAATACTTCCATTGTCGTCTTGATCTCCCAGAACTCATTCAACATCCCTTGCATTCCTTGCATCAGATCTTACAACTACAACTCCATCATTCATACACACAACAAATGCTCAATCACTACTTCTTACTTCAAAATGAGGTTAATATGAATACTCAAGAGGAAGCACTGACTATTGGGACTACCATTGGGACCTCAAAGGTTATCATTAGTTAATAATATTCCTCACCAAAATTTATGGACTGTAAAATCTCTAAATATCACTTTTGATCTAACCACATAGCAGATCTCTACTTGAATGTTGAAAGGTAGAGGTTTTGGTATATTCAAATCCATTGCATCATAGAGGTAGATTATCAAATCTTACTCTCTAGTGTATATCACCATATTTAGCATCACGAGTTTAGCATATTCATCACATGTCAATGAACTTTACTCCAAAATGGTAAATAAGATATATTCTCACTTGCTCACATTGGATGTACATAATCTTGATGTGTAATAAATTCAAGAAAAAAAATGGGGTGTAGGGAATTGTTCCTCCAAGAAGGGTGATTCACTCTCTTGGATCAGAACACCTACTCAGATATCATTGTAATATTCCAAAGATAAGAGAACCCTCAAGAGAAACATAAGAGAAGAAACACACGACTTCAACCCTTAAAACTCCAATGCTACCAAAAAGGAGCACCTTGTCTTTATTATATAGTAACAAGGATCCCCTCAAAGAGAGCTCCACCTTTGGATCAGATATATGGATTGATGATATGTCACCAAGCTCCACCTTTTGATTAGTTGCAAGGATGGATGACAGGTCATTCCTTGTCATATCTGGTTGGTCAAATCAGTTTAACCAAAGGGAATCTTTAGAGAATCTTCTTGTAGGAAGTTCACAAAAGCATGGGTGAGGTACCATTGGAAAGCTCTCAATGAGACAAACATAAGGGGAGAAGGCAACACCTTCTTTCCCAAAGGGTAGGGAATCTTTCCATTTGCAAGGCCTAATTCATCCTTTCAAGTCTCTAAAATTACCTTTGAGGTTTTTGAGGTATTTTTGGCCTTTGCACTATTAGTGGAAATACTCTTTTGGTGACACCCCTATTTGATCTACTTAAAGCATCATATATGAAATGCTTCTAGATATTATGAAGCCAATTTTCACCTCTAGATAATATGTCTAGCTAATGGTTTTACATGTAGCCACATGAGTAAAACAATGGATGAACCATTGGTAAATGCCTGCTAAGCCATTCAATCCCCAAAATTTTGTAGCATTTTTAGGAGTAGACCAATTGGTAGTGGTATTGATTTTCTCCTCTTCCATCTCAATCCTCTCCATTGAAACCTTATGGCCCAAGAAGGTAGTTGTAATACTTCGAGGACAAGAGAAGAAAGAAAACATAGATTGCACACTCAAACATTCGATGCCCCAAAGGAGCACCTTCTCTTTATTATATAGACAAAGAGGATCTCCTCCAAGGAAGTTCCACCATAGGATTAGCGATACAGATAGGTGACATGTCAACAAGCTCCACCCTTGGATTACTTACTTGGATGGGTGACATGTCTGGTCTAGGTCCTATCTGGTTGGTCAAACAAGCTTTGACCGGAGGGAATCTTTTTGGGAATCTTCTTGTAGGAATCTCAGAATCACGTGAGTAAGGTACCATTGGAAAGCTCTCAATGAGACAAAGCAATGGGGAGGGAAGGCCATCCTTTCCTCCATTGGGGGAGAATTTGCACATTTTTGAGGCCTAATTCATTTGTTTATGCCTCCGAAATTGCCTTCAAAGATTTCAAGCATATTTCGGTTCCTACTCTATTAGTAGAAGTCCCCTTTTGGTGATACCTCTTTCTGATCTGTTTAGTCCATCATGTGTAATATCCTCCTAGATGTTACCAAACCAATTCTCACCTTTAAATCATATGTCTAGCTATTGGTTCTAAGGTTCTCAAGTCTATTTTGGTTTCTGCCCTATTAATAAAGTACTCTTTGGTGATACTTCTATCTTATCTATTTTGACCATCATGTTTAACATCATTCTAGATGTTACCAAACTGAATTTCACATCTAGATCATATGGCTAGCTCTTGGTATTACAATAGCTTCCTTTTGCCAAAAGATGCACTTGGACTTCCTGCAATAGAATATCCATTATTGTAGTCTTCTTAAGACAATAAATATCATACAAGAACACTACCATGTATCAATCCAAGAGCCCATCTAACACCCAATGCACTTGATCCATGAAGACTCTTGGAGCATTAGTGAGCACAAAAAGTAAAACCATGCATTTGAAATGCACATACCTTGTAAGAATAGTGGTCTCCTGCACATCTTCTCCATCAATTAGGATCTACCAATAGCCGCTTCAAAGATCCAACTTTGAGAAGTATCAAGGTCCACTAAATTAATCTAACCAATAATCAATTCAAGTCAAGGGATACACATTCTTCATGGTTTGTTTATTGAGACCATGGTAGTCAATACAACATCAATGTCTTCCATTTTTCTATGGGACAAATAGTACCAATTCTCCCAAGGAGATGTATTACGTTGTATGAAATCATTCTCCATCAACTTGGCCATTGTTATTTAAAGCTCTTCTAACGTCTTTGGTGAGTAGTTGATAGAATGGTATGCTCATTAGAGAACTAAATGGGAATTTCTTGATTTGGAAGAGCATCAGAGGATATCCTTTCAAAAGGTCATTAGGAAGGCATTTTCAAAATCTTACACAATTTGATCAACCATGGCTTCCTAAGGCTTTTGGTCATTAGATTCTCCTTGTGCAATTGGTTTGATAAACTTAGCAAAAATGAGAATAATTTCCACCAAAGCTTTCTTTATAGTTGTTACATTAATAAACTTCCCTTCTTGGGATTGACTGCTCTTAAGTATCTTTCTCAGATGTGCCACACAACCTAATTCTTAAATGCTTACCTTGGAGTCTTATTTTAACTTATTATCAAGTCCTATCAAATTGAATCTTATAATGTTTAATCTAAGGAATCATAGTGTAAAGGAGCTACTACAAGAGCAGTTCTCATGCTCTTTAAATATTCCTTTCCAATCTTACATGCAACAAGATGGGGGTGTATCAAATGTAAGACTCTTCCTACCATCCGCCATCATCAATTTTCTACTTGATAGTGGCTTGAGAGGAATACCTAAGTTCTTTGCTAATTGCATAAACATGCAACTCTTAGAACACACATTCAACTAGAATCCTACAACTAGACTTGGATATCATACCTTTCAAGTGAATCAAATTTGTATAAGCCAAGCCTTCAATCCCATTGGAACAAATTAAGTTCCTTGTGAGTTATTAAATATCTCTTATTGAGACTCTTTGTTTCCTTGATCATCACATTCCAAGAACTCCATTTGGGTAATGAGTCAAGATCACCTATTCACACTTGGACATTTAGCAATGTGATGTCCAATTTGGAGACAATAGAAACAAACACCATTTTTTTGCAATTGTTCTTGATCTATTATGCCAAGTGATCTTTGTTGGATGGCATCAACTTTTATGGGTGTCATCTCTTCTATATGTGCCAAGTGTGTTTGTAGGTTAAGAAGAGGTCTAGTTTGAGACCAAGTTGTGGTAGACAAGGAGTCAAAGCGCTTAACCATATGCCTGGCTTCTTCTAGATGCTTGGGTTCATGCTTAGTTACTTCTAAGTTGGTATATTATTTCAAGCCTCTCACAAATTGATCTAAGGCTTTGCTTGCATGTATATTTGGAATCAACATCATGGTGTTTTGGAATTGAGAAATGTGACTCTGCATAGAGCCAACATATCTCAATTTTGCCAATGAATCTCTTGCAACTCGTGCACCATTCATGGCTTGGAACCTCCCAATGATTGCACTCTTGAAGTCCTCTCATGTCAAAATTATTGCAATAAATTATTTTTGGGTTTGCTCTACCTAAAATTTTCACCATAATTTAGTCACTCCTTCTAACTTACTTGAAGCTAAGAGGATTCATTTTAAATCATCCAAAAGATTTGTGGCATCAAAGTACTTGTAAAAAACCAAAGAGAGAAAAAGAATAATGGAAGAATGGAAAGTCAGGTCATATTGAAACTCTCAATTATACAGAATTCAAAATTCCTATGCATAAACTTGGGCTTTGGTATTTACAATGAAGCAACTCAAGCCTCTTAAAAGCTTCCAGAACATTCTAGAATACACATGCTTCTAGAACATTCTTAGAATTCCTTACTATATTTAGCTTTTTTTACTAACTTATTAGTCTCTACTAATCATCTACTAACTCCATATTATTATATGTTCCTCCACTGCTACTTGATGATGTCTTTGTTGCCATGGAATCTTTGAACTCCTTGATGGCCAGTTTTGCATTATGGAGATGATAAAAGGGTTTCCATTCGGCATCATGAGAATATACACTTTCCAAAGGACCTTATATCCTTGGTGTCATTGATGGCCATGTTGAATGTCATGACGTACAAGTATACAATCCACTTTGTATTGCTTGTGATCCTTGCTAAGGATGGGAGGAGAGTTGGATATAACTGGAAAAGAAAGATGGATTAGAGAAAAATGGTTTTAACTTTGAAACATGGAAGACAAGATGGATTCACATATGACTAGGCAAGGCAAATTGGTAAGCAACAAGAAAAATGATGTGAGTAGTATCATTCAGACCTATCCAATTAGGAGTAAGTTTATGAACTTAGGTATCAAGTGGGAGAGAAAGGTTACTAAAAGAAAGCATGACCTTATAAAATAATTGGAAGGTGAGATACTGACAATGTTGATCAACCTATTGCTTTTGCTGATTTGAGCAACAAGAAAATGAGACTTAGCTTGATGTAAGGATTTAGATCATGTGGATAAGAAGGTGGAAGTATGAGGAATGTGAGATGGCAGAGGAGCAAGAAGAGAATCTAAAACAAATGAGTCTTGGCCAAAATTAAGGAAGAAGGTGCTTGCCTTCTTGGAATCATTGTACGTAGCCATAAGACAAGCATCCTAGTTGGTATAGTGAATGTTGACAAAGGTACAAAGTATATCTTCTAAGGTGTAATTTTCACATTCAATTTGCCCATGAATTTGAGGATGATAGGTTGTAGACAAAGCAAGCTTGATTCCAAGTAGCTTGATAGGTGCTTCCATAAATTTACCAATGAATTGAGGATCACATTGAGAGATGAGATGGCATCACATGGTGCTTGAAGATAGTGTCAAAGTAAATCTTGGCTAACATTGGAGCATCCATAGTGAGTGCCAAGTGAATTTTCTTGCTAAGTTTATCAACAACACAATGTCTATATGGTCTTGATCTATTTTGGGCAAGAATGTGATAAGGTTGAGACTTCCATATTCCTATGATGAAGTTGGAATGGGAAGTAGTTGAAGTAGTCTACTTGGTTTTTAGGTGTTGATTTTGTTTTGTTGGCAACTCCCACAAGATTAAATAAACTCTTGAACTTCTTGTGCCATGTTTGGTTATCACCATTGATGTTGGAGGGTAATCAAAGTCTTATCCACACCCAAATGACCAATCATTGGTAAGTCATGGGCTTCTTAAGCTGCATAAGTTGGAAGTCACCTATTTGAAATATAGATCTTGTTCTCACAAAATAGAAGGCTTTGCTTGAAGGAAAAAGTGGTGTTTTCCTTGTCATGCATTGCAAGATGACTTTTACACCAACTAAAAGAAGTTATCATAAAGTAATATTGAAGTTTTTGTACTTTGAGTAGGTTGATACCATAATGATTGCTATTATCATCTGAGATTTACAAAGAATCTTCAAATTAGGATATTATGAAAGTGCAATGGGAATGACATGGAACCAGCCAAGCTTGTATTCAAGCTTGATTTCAAAGTTATAGTTGTTCCTCCCACCAATGATGTTGACTCTTCATGTACTCTAAATTTAAGGTTTGTAACAAGGGTTTATGACTGGTTTCATAATCACTAGTTTCTCCGAGAGATAATGTCTAAGTACCTTTGACACATATACCATTGCTAATTGCTCTTACTCTTGAGCAAAATAATTCATTTATGTTGTGTTTAATTGGAAAAACATAAAGTCAATGAGATGTAATCCAGTTTGGAAATTAATTTGGAAATTCTTGTTGTAACACAACTCTAATGATAGTTAAAAATATCAAAATCAACCATAAAATATAGTTGAGGTTCATATGGTTGGAGCATGGATTATAAAGACACCATATGCTTCAATTTGTTGAATGCTTCTTTTTCTTTGGTGGTCCACTCAAATTTTAATGTCTTCTCCAAGAGATCAATCAATGGTGTGGCCATATGAATGTAATAGTGGATGAATTATCAATAAAAACTCACCAATCATTAAATGCTTGGATTTCCATGGCATCCTTAAGAGTAGGCTAACTGGTAATAGCCTTGCTTTTTTCTTCTTCTAGCTTGATCGCTTCTAATGAGACCTTATAATCCAAGAAGGTAATTTTCTTTTGCCAAAAGCCACACTTCAACTTCTTTAGTAAAACCTCCATTGGCATTGTCATCTTAAGACTTCTCACATGTGTTTTTTTTGTTCTGCCTCAATCTTACTAGAGACTAAAATATCATCCAAGAACACCTTAATATATTAATTAATAGCACATTATTGTACTTTTCCTTTCTTTCCTTGAGAACATACTAGGTGCCTAGTTGTAGAGCTTACAAATCAAAGATTATATGTAGATCTATCATTACTAGTCTAAGCTCATTTTTCTCCCAAGCACCAATACCATTGTTTAGGAAAAAACATGCATACTCCTATTTCTAGAATTCCTTCTCCTATGTAACGGAGTAATGGGTCTTTGACCTATCATCATAACACATTCTAGGTCCACTGGTCATCATTTCCCATGTTACCAAAGAGAAATACATAGTATTTCTAGAAAAAGAACCTAAGCACAATGCTTGAACAGCAATTGTGCATACAATCAAACATGCAAGCTTGCAAAGGATCCAAACACAAGAATTTCATGAACAACTCTCTATAATTTTGGTAGAAATGAGCTTGACAACATTCTTTCTCTTTCCACAAACTGATTATTTAATCTATACTCCTAGTTGTATCCAATTTGTCTTCCAATCTTGTATCCAATTTGTACTCCATGTAGATAAATTCTAAGCTTTTTTGATAGAGAAATCTCTACAAGAATTAGATGATAATATCTTTTTATTTATGTTGTTAACTTAAATGATTTTAAACTCAATGGAAAGCCGGTGAGATAATCTTTCCAGTGATATAAACTAAAGCTCAACTTGACCACTATAGCTCCTTTGACAAGGTCTTAAAATTGACTAGATTTTTATAGTTTTAACCCTAAATTTGAAATTCTAAGCAGTGCTCAAGTCTTGATTCTTGCACAATTTTTGGCCAAATTTTGCCCAAGAATGCATGTAAAATAGTAGCCAAACTTCAAGAATGTAACAATATGGAGTTTAGCGACAAAGTTATATGTGACAATATGGAGTTTAGCGACAAAATGAGTCGGGCTCACAAGTAGCACATAAGACAAATTAGCCTAGAATATTCTGGAAGTATTTAGGAAGCTTCTTGGGAAGCTTCCCGGTTAGCTTAGCTTGCACCTTAAGTAAGTAGCTTCTAGAAGGAAGCTTCTAGAAGCTTCCAACTAGCTTACCTTGCACGCCAAGTAGACGGCTTCTAGAAGGAAGTTTCCTAGTTAACTTGGCTTGCACTCTAAGAAAGCGGCTTGAGGAAACTTCTTGAGAAGCTTCTCAAGGGCCTTGTATGCTACCTATAAATACCAAAGCCAAAGCTCATGCTAGGCATTCAGAGTTTTCTCTCATTCAAGTGTCCCAATGTGAGTTTCCATTCTCCTATTTTCTCTCCTTGGATTCGGTCTTTTACATTGGTATCAGAGCAGGAATGGGATGGATGGAATTTATGGACCACCAAATCCACTTCCACCAAACCATTGGGATTTTTGCGTCCAAATACTAGCCAAGCATTGTTTCACACAGTTCATCACCTCGCACTTTGGACAAGACTTTATGCATATGATCACCATATCTGAGGAACCCTTGGTGCTTCCGGTTGTAACTTATGGAGAACGGTGGACATGTTGTTTCTATGTGTTAATATATTAGATAGATTGGGAGTGGTGTGATAGAGAAGCAACCATGGCGGCAATACCTGATGATATCCTTACTATGCAATAACAAATCGAGCACCTTACTCGATTGTTGGATGAACGAGATCTTTGACGACAAGAGCAGGTGGAGAGAGTACCAATTCAAGAAGGAGAAGATCGGATCAGATTCCCTAAACCCAAGGTATTTGAAGGCAAGAATCTCCCGGGTGTAGTGGAGAATTTTGTGTTTGATTGTGAACGTTATTTTGAAGCTACCAATCTACAAGATGAGCAAAAACAGATTCTCTTGGCTTCTAGCCAATTGGATGGAGTAGCAAAGCTATGGTGGAGATTCCAAGTGGAGCAAGCCAAACAACAAAGGGTTGCACTTATCTTGACATGGGCAGAATTCAAGAGCGCAATAATCAGTCGGTTCCAAGCTATAAATGCCACACGAGCTGCACGGGATAAGTTGGCAGAGTTGAAATAGGTTGGCTCTATAAGAAGTTACATCATGCAGTTCCAAAACATCATCATGAAAATTCTAGATATTTTGGAAGTTGAAGCTCTGGATCAATTTGTGAGGGGCTTGAAGGCACAAACCAAATTAGAGGTAACCATGCAAGAGCCACAACACTTGGAGGAAGCCATGCGGTTGGCTGAACATTTTGATTCCTTGGTGGCAACAACTTGGTCTCGACCTCGACCCCCACAAAGCCTACCAATACGCTACACACAAGTGGAGAGCCAGCACCAATGGAGATTGATGCAATTCAATGAAGACCATTGGGCATGGTTGATAGGGAGAAACTACGACAAAATGGTGGTTGTTTTTATTGTCGCCAGTTGGAGCATTGCATTGCTGAATGTCCACTCAAGAATGGACGACCACGACAAGTTGCCCAAGTGGAGGTTGTGGAGTGGAATGATCAAGGAAACGAGGAATCCTAGTAGGAGATTTTGAGCCGCCTACTAGGAGCTTGATTAGTTCCAATGGGATTGAAGGCTTGACCTATGCAAGTCTGCTTCACTTGCAAGGTATGATATCTAATTGGGATTGTAGGATTTTGGTTGATTCTGGAAGTTCAGAGGATTGCATGTCTATGCAAATAGCAAAGGAATTGGGTATTCCTATCAAGCCAATGATTGGAAGTAGTTTGATGATGGCGGATGGTAGAAAGGGTTCTGCATTCCGCACCTTGCATCCTGTTACCTTTAAGATTGGGAAGGAGTAGTTGGAGTGTATGAGGTTTGTAGTGGCACCTCTACACTATGATATCATTTTGGGTCTACCTTGGCTTGAATGTCATAAGGTTCAATTTGATTGGACCCGACACCAAATTCAAGTACAACACCAAGGTAGGAATTTCCGATTAGGTTGTCTAGCACCTCTGAGTAAGACACCTAAGAATAGTCAGTCCCAAGATGGGAAGTCTGTCCAAGAAGGCAGCCATAGAGCAAATCTGGAAGGAAGATGAGTCCCATGATGGGAAGTTTGCTAGGAAGGCAACCATGGAGCAAGCTTGGAAGAGAGATGAGTCCCTAGAAGGGAAGTTTGTTAATGAAGCAGCCATAGAGCAAGCTTTGGAGGAAGATAAGTATGTATTTGCGGTGTGGATCAAGCCGATTGCACAAGAACAAGCTGAGGAGGGCCAAGTGCCGCATCAAACAATGGTTGATCGGATAGTTCAGGAGTTTGCAAATATGTTTCCAGATGATCTGCCAAAGGGATTACCCTCCGATCGAGGTATGCCTTTCAAGATCAAGTTATTGCCAGGGAGTACTCTAGTGAGTAGACCAATCTATCGGCTCTCACCAAAGGAGTTGGAGGAGTTGCAAACAACACTACAGAGTTGTTAGAGAAGGATTTCATACGACATAGTACCTCTCCTTTGGGAGCACCGGTACTATTTGTTCCAAAGAAGGATGGAGGACTTCGTTTCTGTATTGATTACCGTGGGCTCAATAAACAAACCGTGAAGAATGTATATCCCTTGCCTCGGATCGATGACCTACTTGATCAATTAAGTGGAGCACACTACTTTTCCAAGTTGGATCTCTGTAGCGGCTATTGGCAAATTCCTGTTGAAGGAGAGGACATGCAAAAGAGTTCCTTTCACACAAGGTATGGACATTTCAAGTGGAGAGTTCTACCTTTTGGACTCACTAATGCTCCAGTAGTCTTCATGGATCAAATGCATTGGGTGTTGGAGGGACTATTGGATTGGTCCGTGGTAGTGTTCTTAGATGATATCTTAATCTATAGTAGGACAAAGGCAGAACACATGAATCATGTGCGAGAAGTCCTAAGATGACTACAATGTTGGAATTTTACTACAAGAAGTCAAAGTGTGCTTTTTGACAGAAGGAGGTTACCTTCTTGGGTCATAAGATCTCATCAAAGGGGATCAAGATGGAAGAAGAGAAGATCAAGGCAATTACTGATTGGCCTACCCCAAAGGATGCTACCAAAGTACGAGCATTCAATGGATTGGCCAGTTTTTACTGATGGTTCATCCACTATTATGCTCACGTGGCTGCACCATTGACTGACCTCTTGGGAAAGAATTCAAGCTTCCAATGGACCACTAGGCATGAAGAAACATTCCAGAAGTTAAAGCATATGGTGTCTTCAAGACCCATTCTTCAACCACATGATCCTCAACTACCTTGTGTGGTTGATTTTGATGCTTCTAACTTTGCAATTGGAGCTATGTTGCAACAAGAAATTCCAGATGGACTACATCCTATTGCCTTGTGTCTTGCCAACTAAATACAGCTGAAAGAAATTACTCTGCTCGAGATTAGGAACAACTTGCAATGGTATATGCCACCAAGGTATGGAGACATTATCTCTTGGGGAAACAAGTGATCATGCAAACTGATCACAAGCCATTGTTGCAGACCTTACACCTGGAGCACATGAAGAGTCAACATCATCAATGAGAAGAGCAACTCCAATTGTTTGACATCAAACTTGAGTACAAACCAGGTAGGTTCCATGTCATGCTTGATGCCCTATCACGACGACCCGATTTGAAGTCTCTTCCTCTCATCATGGCAGCAATTACAACAGTGTCAATTGATCCCAAAATCCACAACGAGTTTTGGTTAGCTCTACAACAAGATCCCTTCTTCCAAGTGGTACATGGTTGGCTAACAATAGGTGACAAGGAGTACAATACCTTCTCCTTCAAGGAAGGCCTTCTATTCCATGCGGACCAGATCTATGTTCCAGCCAAAGGTGATCTTTGACTTGTGCACCTTCAAGAAGCCCATGATTTACCCATCGTGGGTCACATGGGTGTGGAAAAGACCTTGGGTACCCTCCAACGTCAATGGAGGTGGCCCAACATGATAGGAGATGTTCGAGAATTTGTCCAATCGTGTGAGAGCTACCAACGTAACAAGGCCAGCAACCAGTAGCCGGGTGGACTCCTTCAACCGCTTGCCGTTCTATCAGCTTGTTGGGAGCATGTGAGCTTGGATCTCATCACATCCTTACCAACAACAAAACAAGGACACACCGCCATCGTGGTGTTTGTGGATAAGCTTAGTAAGCAAATCCACTTAGCACCAACCTGTGATACCGTGAATGCTCCAACCTTAGTGCAAATCTACTTCAACAATATCTTCAAGCATCATGGAATGCCATGCGTACTCATCTCCGACCGTGATCCTTGCTTTACCGGGAAGTTTTGGCAAGCACTCTTTCAGATACTTGGCACCAAGCTTGCTTTGTCCACGGCCTATCATCCTCAAACTGATGGACAAACCGAACGTGCAAATTGTACATTGGAGGATATGTTGCGTGCCTTTGTCAATGTCCACCATACCAATTGGGATGAATGTCTTGCCGTTGCTGAATTTGCCTACAACAATTCCAAACAGGCAAGCACCGGATTCTCTCCTTTCTTTCTCAATTTTGGCCAAGATCCACTTGTTCTAGATTCTCTTCTTGTTCTCCCTCCATCTCAGGTTCCTCATACTTCCACATTCTTGACCACTATATCCCAATCTCTCCAACAAGCCAAGTCTCACCTCCTTGTTGCTCAGAATCGCCAAAAAAAATATGCAGACCACCATCATCGTGATCTCACCTTGAAGTCAATGATAAAGTCATGCTATCTTCTAGTAACCTCCCTCTCCCACTTGATACCCAAGTTTGTAAACTTGCCCCTAATTAGATAGGACCCTTTGATATCACCCAAATCATCTCTCCTATTGCTAATTGTCAAGCCTTGCCTTGTCACATGCGTATCCATCCTGTCTTTCATGATTTTAAGTTGAAACCCTTTGTTCCTAACCCCTCTTCCTTTTCCTCTCAAGTCCAACCTCCTCCTCTTCATATCCCTATCAATGATCATGAGGAGTACGAAGTTGATCATATACTTGCACGTCGCCATATTCAACGAGGCCGTCACCAACATATGGAGTACAAGGTCCTTTGGAAAGGGTATCCCCTTCATGATGCCACATGGGAACCTCTTTCTCACCTCCAAAATGCCCAGACGGCCATCCAGGAATTCGAAGCTTCATTAGCGACAAGGACGTCACCAACTAACGGCGGGGGAATATGTAACAATATGGAGTTTAGCGACAAAGTTATATGTGACAATATGGAATTTAGCGACAAAGTTAGTTGGGCTCACGAAGTAGCACATAAGACAAATTAGCCTAGAATATTCTGAAAGTATCTAGGAAGCTTCTTGGGAAGCTTCTCAGTTAGCTTAACTTGCACCTTAAGTAAGTAGCTTCTAGAAGCTTCCAACTAGCTTAGCTTGCACGCCAAGTAGGCGGCTTCTAGAAGGAAGCTTCTTGAGAAGCTTCCTAGTTAACTTGGCTTGCACTCTAAGAAAGCGGCTTGAGGAAACTTCTTGAGAAGCTTCTCAAGAGCCTTGTATGCTACCTATAAATACCAAAGCCAAAGCTCATACTAGGCATTCGGAGTTTTCTCTCATTCAAGTGTCCCAATGTGAGTTTCCATTCTCTTATTTCTCTCCTCGGATTCGGTCTTTTACAAAGAAGGTACAATAATTCCACTCATGACTTCAAATTGGAGATTTGACATTCAATCAAAACTGGATATAGAATTGCTCTAGTATGCTTATAATAGTTTTTTAGTAGAGTTTGTTGCATCAATTGTCACTTTCTATAAATCTTGAGCCAACCAAAATATACACAATACTTTGTTGTGCTCCTATCTAAAACTCTATGAAGTTTGAAAGCTCAACATAACTCCACTCCTATATATGAATCAATTTGTGAGTTGAGCAAACTTGTAAGCTCTATAGACCCAAGTATGCTTGATCCAACACCCTAAATTTTTTATTAAAGGAATTTACATGAAAATTTTACATAGAAATGCAAAACCTAACTACCAAAAACATTGGAAATTTTTATTATCTGATTCAAACTAGATTGTAAGGAGTGACTAAACTAGAATGTAAGGTGACCTTATCATCATGCTCCACAAACTCCATTTGTGCAACTTGTTGGGGTTTTCCATCTTGAAGTGTACATTCAACAAAGAGATGTCCAACTTGGCAACAATAAAAGTAATCAGTATTTTTTGCAACTATTCTGGGTATATCATGCCAAGTGGTCTCCATTGGATGGCATCAAGTTCCATTAGTGCTGGCTTGTCCACCCATGCTTGATGTGATTGTAGGTTCTATGGAGGTCTAATTGAGATCAATTTATAGTAACCATGGAGTCAAAGTGCTCAATCATTTGCATGGCTTCTTTGAGATGATTGGGTTTGTGGTTACTCCCAATTTTCTACCTCTCACAAACCAATTTAAAGCTTCATCTTCTTGTATATTTGGAATCAACATCATGGTGTTTTGGAATTGAGAAATGAAACTCCTCACTAAATTGATCTACCTCAATTCCACCAATTAATCTTGTGTAGCACGTGTACTATTCATGGCTTTGAATTGCCCAATGACTAAACTCTTTAAGTCTTCACACGTTAAGATTGGAGCAACAAATTGCTATTGAGTTTGCTTCACCCAAAATTGCCGTTATGGTTTTGCCGCTCCATCATGTTGACTTGAAGTTAAGAGGATTTGTCTTTGATTATCAAGAGATTTATGAATTCAAAGTAACATTTACAATTGAACACATAATTTTCTATTGTACTCAATAGACTCTTGCCTTCAAAGACCTTTGGTTTTGGGAATCAAATATCATATTATCCTTCTTGAAATGTTGCTCTCTCTAGTTGCTGTTGTTGTTGCTCATCATGATCTCTCTTCTCCAACAATTGACTAAGATGCTCAATTTGTTCTTGCATAGCAACAATAACTTTGGGCATCATTGCCATTACTACTATTCTATCAATTATTTACTTGCAATTATCTAAATTAACATATAGATGCAACACATCCACCACTCTTCATAAGTTACAATTTGAGATCATTGCTTCACTGGACAAGGTGACCATATTCAAGAAATTTTGGCCAAAACAAGAAGTGATGAATTGCTAGATGTAATACGAGGAGCTAGCTATATGATCTAGATGTAAAATTAGGTTTGATAACATCTAGATGATGTTATAAATGATGGTCAAAATAGATAAGATAGAAGTATCACCAAAAGAGTACTTATACTAATAGGGCAGAAACCGAAATAGACTTGAGAACCTTAGAACCAATAGCTAGACATATGATTTAAAGGTGAGCATTGGTTTGGTAACATCTGGAAGGATGTTACACATAATGGACTAAACAGATCAGAAAGAGGTATCACCAAAAGGGGACTTCTACTAATAGAGTAGAAACCGAAATATGCTTGAAATCTTTGAAGGCAATTTTGGAGGCCTAAACGGATGAATTAGGCCTCAAAAATGTGCTGATTCCCCCCCCCCCCCCCCCAAACATAGAAAAGGCTGGCCTTCCCTCCTCCCTGCTTTGTCTCATTGAGAGCTTTCCAACGGTACCTTATTCACGTGATTATGAGATTCCAATAGGAAGATTCCCTAAAAGATTCCCTCTGGTCAAAGCTTGTTTGACCAACCAGATAGGACCTAGACCAGACATGTCACCCATCCAAGTAAGTAATCCAAGGGTGGAGCTTGCTGACATGTCATCTATCTGTGTCCCCAATCCTAGGGTGGAGCTTCCTTGGAGGAGATCCTCTTTGTCTATATAATAAAGAGAAGGTGCTCCCTTGGGGCATCGAATGTTTGAGTATGCAATCTGTGTTTTCTCTCTTCTCTTGTCCTCAAAGCATTACACTAGAAATGATTCCTTGGTAGCACATTGATATAAAAATCCTTATGGTTTAGAGAGGACTTATTTGGTGGTCCATAGATTCCATCCATCCCTCCCATTCATACTCTAATACCAATATAAAAGATCGAGGAAAGAAATAGTAGAATGGAAGGTAAAGTCACATTGAAACTCTCAATTATGTGGAGTTTTGATTGCCTAACATGAGTTTGGGCTTTAGTATTTATAGAGAAGCAACACAAAGCTCTTGAGCAGCTTTCTAAAAAGCTTTTTACTTAAAGCCACCTACTTGGCATACAAGCTAAACTAATTTTTAACTTGATATGCAAGTTACCCAATCCTTGAAAAGTACCTAGAAGCTTCCCACTAAGAAGCTTCCAAAGTGCTTCTAGAACATTGACCAAGAAGCTTCCTAAAGATGCTTCTAGAACATTCTTAGCCATAATTGGCTTTTTTACTAACTTATTAGTGTTTGCTAACTCCATATTATTATAGTATAGCTCACAATCAATACAAAGTTCTCTAAATGCACTCAATAAATTCTTGCCTTCAAATGACTTAGGTGTAGGAGACCACACTTGATCTTCTTCTTCTTCTTTGAATGTTGATTGCTCCATTTTCTATTGATGTTGCCATTGCACATCATGATCATGCTTGTCCAATAATTAAGTAATATGTTTCATCTATTGTTGCATAGCCATGATAACTTTGGGCATTGCCACCATGGTTATTACTCTATTAAACTACACTCTTGTAACTACCTAAATCAATAAGTAGATGCAACACATCCACTGCTCTATGTAAGTTACTACCAGAAGGATCAAGGGTTCCTCAAACAAGTTGATTGTTACCAAAATACCAAATTCTTACCAAAATGAAAAACAATGAATTGAATGAAATGATGCTTTAGATATAGAAATCCCAATGTTTTGGAGCAAGTATATTTGGTTGTCTGTAGATTCTATCCATCCCATTCTTGTTTTGATACCATTGTAAAAGATTGAGGAGAGAAATAGGAGAATGAAAGATCAAAATAGAAGTCACATTGGAAACGCTGAAGTGAAGGAAACTCCAAATGTCTAGCTTGAGTTTGGCTTTAGTATGTATAGGCAACTTGGGTACAAGACTTCCAAGAAGCTTCCAAGGAAGGTTCGTTGTAGGAGCCACCTTACTTGGAGTGTAAGCTAAGCCAGCCATTTACTTGGTGTGCAAGCTAAGATCCCTATTTACTTGGCATACAAGTTACTCTACCCTTGGAAATTTTTTAGAAACTTCTCACCATGAAGCTTCTTGGTGAGAAGTTTCTAGTTTCATGGGTGCTTCAAAAATATTCTACCCAAAAGCTGCCTAAATAATTTTCAACATGTTTAGGCTAATTCTACTTCCTTTTTGATATATCTAACTTAGGCTACTAACTCACTAGTTTCTACTGACTCATCAGGTAGCTCCATATTATTATAGATTTATTAGCACTTGACCAACATTTGGTTGAGATAGGGCCTAGAATAGGTAGTAATTACAAGAGTATATTAAGTACTAAGAGGATATTAGAAAGAACTAGGAAATTGGTATTGAGTAACAAGTTTATAAGTGTTAAATTAAGACTTAAATTTTATCAATAGAGTTTATAAATATTAAGAAAGAAGTGAATTAGAAGTAGATTATATTTGAGAATTAAACTCAATTTTAAAATACTCTATGATTGAGAAGCTTCCATCCTAACTTTCTCAAATCTTTTTCTAGGCATACATAAGCCTTAAAGACTTCTTAGGCAAAGGCAAACATTGGATATGGAGAATAGAATAAGATCTTGCTTTCTAAGCTTTAAAGGTTGCATTATTAAATGCACTTATCTTGAAATAGTATGATCTGAGTAGCAAATTATGGTCACTAGAGATGTATATGCATAAACACTTGGTCTTGTTGAAGAACTCTTCAACAAGAGTGGTAGGATATAAACTATCTTGTTGTTTTCTTCTATTTGATTATAATTCTGACATAAATAAGAGTGAAGAGTTAGTCCATCTATTGGCTACCAAGTATTGGATGTATTATTTGATACATGAGGAGTTTCTGGTTGAGACCTTGAAACTCTCTTTTCTTATTTACAAAAAGTCTATCCAAATAAAACATTTAATGAACTTAGTGACAACAATAGGTTAGTTTAATGTTGGGTATATAGAGAGGAAAAAGAAAATTATAGATGGCTTAATCTATATTTTGAGAGTACATATCATTTTATATGATTGGAGATATTAGTATAATAAATAAATGAATATGTTGATTAATGAGATATTACAGTCCAACTAAGCTACCAAAATTAATAGCTTGGTTTTTAAGATAAGAAGAAATTGAATCTATCAAGATCTAATTCTATGCATTTAATTATTGGATAAATGTCATGATGTAGTCTTTATTACTGCATGACGTTAAATGAAGACACTAAAAGCATTAACTTGGATGTGCTTTTTGCCATAAATGAAAGAAGAGATAGTTATGTATATACGTAGTTCTTTGGTGTGTCAATTGGAAATTTAGAAACAAAATTAAAGGCCTATAGGGTTTTTTATAGTCATTCCCTATCTCTCACCAACAATGGGAGAAAATACTATGGACTAAGTTTGTGAGTTAATTGGTATATCCACTAAATTCCATAGTTGTCTTTATGGATAACTAAAGTAAGATTATTTATGTGAGATCATGATTCATCAGGAAGAAATCCCCCTATATTAAGTTTTATTGATAACATCTATTAGTGCTCTACAAGATGCCAATATAATTGTATCCACCACTTTGATATAGCAATGCCAGCTATGTTGCTATGTAGTTATATTTACTACCTTTGGCACACCAAGATCCATAGTCATTTTCATGCGGCTACCTCTATTACTCATAGATATGTAGTAGTACTCTAAACACCAAACTATATATCTAGAGGCAAGTTTATGCATGAAATTAAGATAAATGCATACATTTGGCATATATTTGCTCCCAATAATGACCTTTTTGATGTTTGTGGATAGGAGAAGTGTATCTAACCTTCCTCCTAGCTTTTAAGGGAAATTTAGGATGTAATACATGCATTATTAATAATGTGATAGAAATTAGATCTAAATATTTTTAATGATGGTGGAAGAATAGGTTATGCAAGTTTAGTATTGACCTAGACAAGCATGGTACTTGCATTGTTTTGGACGTCTTAGCAGATCTATTATTACTACGAATACTTTTGGCTTGTTATATTGCACTTGACTC
This sequence comes from Lunularia cruciata, assembly GCA_948567375.1. Taxonomy (NCBI): domain Eukaryota; kingdom Viridiplantae; phylum Streptophyta; class Marchantiopsida; order Lunulariales; family Lunulariaceae; genus Lunularia; species Lunularia cruciata. The sequence goes on along the minus strand of OX419759.1, from coordinate 8,178,136 downwards.
ATGATAAAAACTCTCTTACTTCATTTTCAGACTATTTTGTTTTTATCAATGATCTTCTATATGTAATTTTGGTTTATGTATTCTATCCACCTTGAGCATGAACCCACTAAGGATTGGACCATTTCCAAGCATATGGAAAATGAAAGCATGAAAGAAATGAATGCAAAAAAAATGAAGGTGATCTAAGCAAGTATTTTTTGGGTTGAAATATAAGCAAAAGTAGTAAAAGGAAAATGCAAAAATTAACACCCTTAATTATATATAAGTAATATTGTTGGAAAGCATTAAACTTAGAGGAAAGTCATACAATGCACATGCAAGAAATTGACTTGTGTATTATGTTACATAATGCTCTTGACACCAAGCCATTTCCAAAGTCATATGCAATCTATCAAGTGCTCATCATTTTATCTCCACATTACTCCTTGTGCAAGTCACTCATTCTCTCCAAGAGATAAGGTCCACAACATAAACCTTCAGACCAAAGTAGAACTGCAAATAGAAAGTGTGCCAGGTTTGTGTCTTGCCTATAAGATACCTCTACGGACAATTCTTATGTACACCATGTGTTGAAAGGAAGAAAATGTTGGTACCAAGCAATATTAGGGATTAAACTATAAAATAATTTACTCATTTACTCCATATATATTTCAATCCCCCAAATTACTCACTCTTTCTCTTATACCAAATATCCTAGAAAATGGCCATTGAGAAAAGACTTAAGTAATGTCAACATAGAAGGTCCAAATCTCATCCTCACAAAATTTTCCTCAAGAGCTAGAGGTTCTTCTAAGATCAACACAATAATAGTGGTTCTCTCAAGTAGAAAATCTCACCTTTTACTTAACACATATAACCACTACTCACAAAGCCTCATTCCCCATACTTCATGCTCTGAGCTTACTAAGGAATGAATTCTCCTTCACTTTCTAATCCCCTCAATATACTCACCAAAATTACCATTGTAAGAGGCTTGGTAACTTGGTAAAATCCCTACTTAACTTAAATTATCCTAGGTAAAACATTCTAAGGTCAATGGCCCTCAATGGACTTTTGGTGCTACATGCCTTCATTTTGAAGCTTCTAAGAATATTTATTAGGAATCTATGACTTTCTCTTCATTTAAAATTAAGAGATGTTAAGAAGTTAAGTCAAATCTACGTAACTTGACCAACCTCCACTACCAAAGGTCACCTAACTTGGTCAAAACAAAAGGAGTTTGACATCCTCTATATACCAATTCAATTGGACCATACAAAGTCCAAGTTGGAGGTCACTGGCCAATATTATTTAATATAAAATCCCCTAAAAGATCCCACTTTAATAAAAAATTCTCTTAAGGTACCAAGCTAATACATGCTAACAAAATTTCACCAAGTGTCCTAAAGAGATTCCCACAATTATATATTACTAAAATTAGTTAGATATAACTAACTCAAAACTACCAAAATAATATAACAACCAATGTATATCTTAGAGTATTACAAAACATAAAAATATTTAAAAGGAGGAAAATGTGAAGATTCATACCCTAAACTGTCTAAATGCAATATCACATGAAACATAGAGTGTTACAAAAAGGTAAGATAATATAGTAGGAGGAAAAAGTGAAGAGTGATACCCTAAATTTTCTACAACCAACATCATTAGAAAGCATTAAACTTGAGTACAAATATTTAGCTTTACAAGTAATAAATTGACATTACATCATATAACACTCTTCATACCAAGTCTTTTACCAAGTCATTATACTCAATATATTATAGTGATTTCTATCTATGAACTATAATCTATTGAATGCTCATCGTCCAATCTTCATATAGCTCCTTGCTTGAATCACTCATTTCCTCCAACCAATGAGTTGCACAACATAAACCTTCACTTTGTTCCTTCATTGATTTGTTACAGGCCTCTAAACCTTACGCCACCTCTCTTCCAGCATTTATATCCTCTAGCATCTTTTTTCTTCCACCTTTTTGTTCTCTCTTAAAGTGAGGTGTGCAACATAAACCTTCACTCTATTCCTTTATTGATTCATGACAAGCCTTTAACCCTACACTACCTCTCTTCCACCTTTGTCTCCTTGACCCTATACTCATTGCCAACAAGTCATCAATATAGTTTTCCATTCATCAATAGTTGAAGTTGAGTGCAACTCTTCCTTGGCTCACATATTTCCTTTTTGGAACCTTTGCTTCATTGTCATCATAAATCTTGGATGTCTTGAGCATTCAACTTAGATAAACTGAAAATTTTCAATGCTTCTCTTCTACATTGTAAGGATTGAATCCTCCACCCTTTGAATTTCAATATCCTTATGCCATGAAATAACCACTATAAAACATATCTATATATTGCTATAAAAGTTCATGTTCTTGCTATCTATTTTACTTCAAATTTCTTACTCTCAACTTGGTGTATTGTCTAATTATCATATAGCAAGGTAAGAAAAAGTGTCCAAAATTTGGCATAAGATCAAATACTCAAAAGTTAATTTTGAGTTCAAGGCGGCTAATTTTGAAATTGGATCACCCTCTTTGAACTTTAGGAGCTTATTCTAATGTTGTAGAAGATTACCCTAACTTTGAGAAATATTTGATTATGTTAGTAAGAGATCATCCTACATATCTGGAGTATATTCCTAACTTCCAAATGCTTTGACTTTCTTAGGAATGCCCTGGAAATAGATCCAAATTTGGAGTAGAGTAAAAAATTAATGCAGATCTTCCATGGCCTTGTTTCTATTAAAGTTTTGGAGACTTCTATCAAAGCATTTATAAAATTTAAGTAATTCATTACATCTCTATATTCACTCATTTTTTAGCTCTCACTGTCAATGATGAAATTACTATTTTGTATAATTCTACAAACAATTGAAAGGACGGTTGAAAGGTTAAATTACTCAATTGATACATTTTTCCCAAGAGTTATAAGTAATAGTGAAAAAATATACTAGTTGATACATATTCCTTTGGCTTTTGAGTCCAAGAAAGGAATTATCATCACAAATGCAAATATCATTGTTGTGTTAGTATATGGACTTCTTTTGCAGAACTACCAACTCATTAGCCATCCACCTATAGCACTCTATCATGTAACTAAGCCCCTACATGCAAAGGACTTTCAATCCTCTTTTTAATGAGAGCAATAAAAGCTTCTTAATATCTATTAACTTGTGTGTTTTGCTCCATATACTTTCTATCTCTTGAAAAAGATTTGTGAATTCAGTAATTTGACCTTTTAATCTTCTTAAAAATATTAAAATTAATACTGATAAAATTGGTGATATCAATCCTTTCTCTCTTTGCTTGGCCCTTGAGCTTTTGTTTAGTTTCATTATTATATTTTCATTAATTTATTGTTCTTAGAAATATAGATAAGACTAATCATTTTAGATCAATATGAAGGAAATTGATCCTTGTGATAATTGGGTTACCAAAATTTACCTATTGTTAGCATAAATTAGAATTTTCAATAGGCATTCCACAACTATTTGGATAAGAACTTCATTACATGATATATAACTTTTACAAAAACCATCAACATTTGCTCCAGAATATGCATCTCTTGGCTTCAATACAACTTGTAATGGCAACTTGCACACTAAATGTTTTTAACATTAGCATTGGATAAATTCACACAAAATATAAATTTTTTGTAAGAGTAAAATACCCAATAGAAATTCCAACAACATCAAATTTGATTGTACAATAAAATGGCATAACCAAGATTTTGTGTTTTCAGCAAATCTATTACTATTTATTAATAGAATTTAAATATAATCAATCAATCTCTTTAGACACCTGCGTCCTTTGTTAAAAAGAAAAGCATTTTGGCTTATTTACAAATACTATATCCACTTTTACAATTACATATTACTCTGAACGTGTATCCTAACTTGTAGGTTGTTATTTTATTAAACCAAGAATAGTTTTTAACTACATTAGTGAATGCATACTGCAAAGCCAATACACAAATCGTACAGAATATGATGGAGTAGGTTAATTATTAATCTCTTGCAAAAACCTATAAAAATCTAAGTTTGGTTTCCAAATAAAAGAAAGTCATGGACAATCTTTAAATAAATATTCTCTATATCACATATTTCCATGGTTGCGTCAACAAATTTCCCCAGCTACTACGTGAGGCAGATTTATATACAAGTAACTTAAATTTTTCTCTAAAAACATGGTAATCTCTATTGACCATTTTGTGGCAAACTTGGGTGTCATTTTGCTAAAGTTGGGGTATTGTTAAGTCCATCTCTAAGTGATCCTTTTGGGGGGTTAAGTAAGTATTAGTTCTGTTTATGTGAATATGTATTTCAGTCGCATGTGCTATTTCGTCTATACCGGTATAAGTGTAGATATGACATCGGATTTTATGATTTTACCTGCCGAAGTACTTCTTTGAGAACAATATTTAAAGTAAATATTATATTACTTCTTGGATTTTCTCATCCTTCATTAAGATTTTACGTTTTTTTACATTTTTACTACCCTCAGTACTTCTTTGAAAAAAATATTTAAAAAAAATATTTGAAGTAAATGTATTATAACTTCTTTGGATTTCCCCATCCTTCATTAATATTTTAACATTTTACCTGCCTAAGTTTTTTTTTTTTGAAAACAATATTTGAAGTAAAGGTATTATCACTTCCTTGGATTTTCTCATCGTCCACTAAGATTTTAACATTTCCAAAGATGTTAGTTGATTGTTTCAAACTTCAAACTTCGACCTCAACTCCAAAAGAGCCATATCAAAACAAACAGTCAATCAGAAGGCCCAATGCGTGGTCGGACAACCGACCAATATATATGTGAAAGTTGGGGTACTGTTAAGTCCCTCTCTGAATGATGCTCCGTCCAGGTCCAAGTACTGGTTCTATTTATGTGAAGAAATGTTTCAAGAATCGAGGACACAGGCAGGTATGGTACAGTGCGAGTAACTGTGTCGGTATTTTGCCTTCAGGGCTCTAGATTCAATCAGTCAACTAAATTGGAGTCGAGCACATTCTTGCATTTGTCCATCACCATTTTACCACGATGAACTTGTGGCAGTGAAGTTGGAGATTCACATACAAGTTGGACAAACTCGAGGTCTCCAATCTGAATCTGATATTTTTCTCATGTGATCAGCGCCAAGGGATACATGTTACACATGCGGTGAACCCCTTGAACTCCTTCTGACATTGCTAGCTAGTTTACTAGAACAAAGAAAGCTTGCTTCCTCTGCTGCTTGATGTTTTAGAAACCAAAAGTCCTGGCTCTTGTTTTTTCAGCTGGTGCGATTTACAGTTTTGTGCTAATAGATGTACATGAAGTAGAAGAACCAAAAGTCCTGGCTCTTGTTCAATTTCAGCTGATGGAATTTAGGTTCTGTGCTAACATATGTGTATGGCAGAGATATGGAGTGGTAATTTTACATCTCCAAACTGCAGAAGGATCTCACACAAGAAAAGAAACTGCTTTTCTCGAGAAGCTCTTCCAATAACAACTCCGCTCAGATACACTTCAAGGGCTTTTATTTGCAAATGTGAAGTAATCAAGATTGTTCTCTGTGCACGCAACTGTGGGTCACGAAAAAAAGCTATTGTTACATTTACCCGATCTAGATATCTTGAAGAATCAGAATTGGCTTTTGCATGGTTGCTACCTAGATTGGGTGTTAATACCCAGAATAGCTTGCTCTGTGCGTATAGAGCTCTTGGGTGTGTAAACTAATCAATCTTTAGTCTCCGCTTTCTAGAAATAAAGTCGGTTGGAATCTGTTTCTAGTAATCACGCCCAAGTTTGTTGAGATAGTCTAACTCTTTTCATTCGTTCTTAATCAAGAGTTCATATCTGGATTCTTGAAAAGCTGTAATACGAGGAATTTCAGTGATGAAAAACTTTGTTTCCCAAGGAAGATACTGATACACCCGACACCTGAGTACACGTTATTCCTATTTGTAACTGCATGTCCAGAAATTGTAGTATAGTCCTAACTGTTACTCCCAATTGAGCTACAAGCACTAGTTCGCTATTCTTGAGCACTACGGGTCATATATACTTGATCACTGCGAAATAAAAATACAAGAAGAATATGTATATGAGCTTAATCTGCGGTATACTAAAAAGCATCGTAAATAGCGCCATTGGATTGATTGTGTGGGCTTATCACATGTTCGCTTAGGTTCAGACGGTGATATGTGCCAATCCGGTTTTCAGTGTCTAGCTTATCAAATTATCCTCCAGGAATCATTACTATTTTGTGGTGTTTTCCCGTTGTAACTTTTCACGCAATCAAAAATTATGTTTGATGCAAAAGAGATAGACTATCGAGATATGGCGAGAAAATTAACAACTGGGTCATGTCGACTGTGTTTCTATGAAGCGGACACTTATTGATGGACAGCGGAACGGGAATATTAGTTTCCAATGTACATTGTCGAGTCCATTGGAAGCGCTTGCAGGGTTGCTCATAAGCTGATTAGCTTTCAGGTACTTTCATGAAGCCCTGTTCAGACTTCTATGTCATGCAAGTATTGAAATGATTGGTATGATTTTCTTAAAGACTTGGGACACGTAGACCTCAAGTGTCGAGCCTGAGAGTTATTTGTCTGCTCAGATTTGAGGAAAAGATGAGTTCGTTCCATCCTGCTTCTCAAAGTAACGTCTCGATTCCTCTGTTTCCAATAGAGGTGGACGTCATATCTGAACCTCATTATCGAAATCGAAACGTTGTGTGATCACTACTGGCGTACTCCTTTCCAAGAAAGATGAAGGACTATAATGAAAGCAGTACAATATCTGCATGTATCCAACATGTCGAGCAATTTTTCCTCTACGGGCACGCATTGCTCTCAACATTCTTGCATCATGAATCTCATGATCTTCATAGTACCGAATATGGAGAATGATAATTTTTCAGCTGGTTGGTGACAGATAAAACCAGGTGGATGGCTAAGAGCAGGCGCCCCTTCATTACGTAGAAGATAACGAACGGTAGATAAAAAGGTTAATCATTATGGAACAAGAGTGCATCTACAATGGAAGGACGAATTCCAAAAGTCAACACCAGAGCTGCCGTCCAATGAGGCTGGGGGTCAGCATCATATCTCAAAGGCATCCCAAATTTGATCGTATTTTATAAAGCTCGTCGGACGTCCCAAAGATGATATAAGTCTCAGAAAGTGACCGCAAGTCGCCATGCACTGCGCATGGGAAGCCACTAGGGGCTGTGAAACGCCCGTTCAGGGTCCACAACCACTACGTCATGAGTATCATGTCAGCAGAAGATACACATTGTACAGGCAGTAGGAGAAGAACAGGGGAGAACAATTTGGCCTATGGTCTGAAGTGTCTGACATCCATGCTATTATATGTCTTCTTCTGTTGGTCGTTCACAATCGATGCAATAAGCTCTCTTTATCCACAATTGAAGCTATAACTTCTCCAGTTGATTAGCCAAGCCAATGTTCGGTCACTTTTTTGCGTAAAGTGATAGCTTCCGGTATGTTCATCGTTCCATGAAGCTGTGCAGAAGGACACAGAACCCTTCAGAATAATAGGAGGCACTGCCTCCACTCAAATCAGGTTACTGAGACTGTATGTTGCTGCAGTACACAACTTAAATCATACGTAACAAGATATACGATTGTGTATAGATGGAAGTTAGAGAGACTTTGCTGCTTATAGTCTATGCAGATCAGCAATACTGCTATAGAGATGCAGATATAAACAAGAAATAAACAAATCCGAGAAAAGCAGCCAAGTGTATACACCAAACTCAGGAAAGAGTGTTAGATTAGCTTCATTATTATAATGGAGTGTTTCATACTAATGTTTTAGATTACGGTTCCTGTTATAGATACGGGATTAAGGTTCCCGTTAATTCGTTAGATTAATGTAGCTAATGAGTGGTATAACCCATTAGCTAACCTGTTATAGATTACGGTTCTTGTTAATTCGTTAGATTGATGTAGCTAATGAGTGGTATAACCTATTAGCTAACAGGTCTTTACAATAATCTAACTATAACAATTCGATTAGTTCAGCTACTCAAGTATAACTCTTAATCCTTTTTATAATAGTCTAACTATCATGATTAGATTAGTTCAGTTACTCCGGTATAACCTTTGATCCTCTTTACAATAATCTAACTATAACACTTAGATTAGTTCATTTACTCAGGTGTAACTCTTGATCCTTTTTATAATAGTCTAACAATCACAATTAAATTAGTTCAGTTACTCTGGTATAACTCTTGATCCTCTTTATAACAATCTAACTATTACAATTAGATTAGATCAGTTAGTAAGGCATAGTTCTTGATCCTCGTGAACTTGCCCATGTATCTGTATGATTTTTGTTTTGAGATTATCAGTAGTAACTTTTGATTCTCTATCACATGTTTTTTCTTACATGGTATCATAACGTTTAAAATCTCAGAGTTTTTAGCTACTAGGAGATGCCTTGGCACACCATTTCAAAATTATGAGTGAACTTGCCCATGTATCTGTATGGTTTTTAATTTGAGATTATCAGTAGTAACTTTTGATTCTCTATCACATGTTTTTTCTTACATGGTATCATAATGTTTAAAATCTCAGAGTTTTTAGCTACTAGGAGATGCCTTGGCACACCATTTCAAAATTATGAGAAATCTAGTTTTCTTACACATCTTTGTATCTGGATAACAAAAATTCCTTGTTTCTCCTCAGAAGAGTGTTTTCTTTATCCTTAGAAGAGTCCCTTTTTTTATATGGGTTTTGGGAGAGAACTTTCTCCACTATCCTATGTTACTTTGGGTTTTGGAAAAGAAATTCTCCACTATCTTTTGTGAATTAAAATCATTATGGCTGCTCTATCTTTTGTGAATCAAATCATTATGGCTGCTCCTGCTACTGGTCCTGGTGCTGGTATTGGTGCTTCCATTGCTGTTACTTTTGCTACTCCAAACATTTGATTTGATTCCAGTTTTTTCAAATTCAATGGCAATTTCTTTCATCCATGGAAGCATTGCCTTGATCTCAAGCTGAAAGTAACTTTATTTTTCACAATAGTTGATGGTCATGAAGTCAAGCCTACTTCAGCAACTGATCTACCTTACTGGGAACACAGGAATCTTGTTGCACTTAGAGCCATTAATTCAACAATGAACCCTGAATATGTTAGTACCATAGGCAAGCACACATTAGCAAGTAAAGCATGGGAAGATCTAACTATAATGTATCAAGGAACCAATGATGCAACAATCATGTACCTATTAGATACATTGATGCATATGAAGATGAGTGAAGCCACCATTTTTGCTAAACATATAGCAAATTTTTGTGGATTCTTCATCCAATTAGTTGTTGTGAACAATCCAATAGATGACCAACAAGCTAAACTTCATTTAATGAGATCTATGCCTTCCAATTTCAATATTTTTGCAATCATTACAAACACAGAAAGCAGTGCATCTCTCTGATGGGATTACTCTTTTTCTTCAAGAGGAGATCAATATGGATTATGGAGGTCTTGTAGAGCAAACAACTGCTCTAGAAATCAGGCAAGGTTTGACATCTTCTTAACAGAACACAAGCGGGGGCAACGGGAGGTGGAAGAATGAGTTGCATGGTCTCTTTGCTCAGAATTCTTTCTCTAGTCATACCTCTTTTGACAGACCTTTTAGACAGAACTCTTTCAGTAAACCTTTAGATCAGAATTCTTTCTCCGGACCTTTAGGAGGTAATTATTTCAGACCTCCTTTCATCTGTCATTGTTGTTGAAAGAAGGGAAATCACATCAAAGATTGTCACAAGTGCACTGCTGATGCAAGTGAGAAAGGAGGCAATCAACAACATCACTTCAAGTCACCTCTTTGTGTTTAACATTGATGTTGTTCTTTCAATCACTCTGGATAAGCTATGGTACATCTACATGGTTCATCTACATTGTTACTTTGTAACACATGACATATCAACAAACTTGTCTCTTGGTATATGAATAATATTTAACACCTGTACAAGTTTACTTAGCTGATGGTTCCAACATTGCTATTTAGGCCATGGATTAGTTTCTATTAATCTTGCTTGTTCAAGGAACTTATAGATGCTAGAAGATTTTCTACATGTTCCTTTGTTGAACAAGAATCTCTATTCAACAATTTAGTTGAGCAAATCATATGTATCATTTGAGTTAAAGGAGACCAACATTTTCCTATATGATGATCTGCACAATTTGATTGTATACTGCTCTAATTGGAGAACTTTTTGCTATTGGGAGAGTCAATTGAGCCACCACCAGATGCTACAATCTCTATATCAACTAAATTTCAATCATCTCAAGCTATTGCAATCTTTACCCCGACCAGTGATACACCTTCTACAATCTCTACATCAACTAAATTTCCGTCATCTCAAGCTATTGCAATCTTTATCCCAACCAGTGATACACCTTCTAACATTACTTCCCTATGGCATAGATGTCTTGGGCACATAAGCAAGAATAGACTTCTACAAGACAAAGATTTGGTTGTTGGGACAGCTCAGATCCATCATAATCTATTTCATGTTTGCTCACCTTGTCTTCATGGCAAGCAAACTCAAATTCCCATACCTCAAGAAGGAGCTACCAAAGCTATTGTTTCATTGGCTCTCATCCATTGGATGTTTGTAGCCCCATCTCTATTCTTACAATGGTTATGGATAATTTGTGATGTTCATTGATGATTATAGAAGGTACACATTCTTGTATTACTTTAGGTTCCAACTTGAAGTTTGTACTTTTTTCCAAGAATATGTGACCTCTGCAGAGACTCAACTCCATTGGAAGGTCCTGGTGTTGCATTTTGACAATGGCATTGAATACAAATCTATAAAATTTCATCTTTTCTGCAAAAGCAAAGGTTTCATGTGCTAGTTCAGCACTCCACACACTCCTCAGCAAAATTATAACAATATGGAGTTTTCATATGAGTTATTTGAGATTAACAAAGAAGCAAATAGGGAAAATTAGCCAAGAATGATAATAATATTCTAAAAGCATCTAGGAAGCTACTTAGTACCTTCCAAGTATTGGATAATGTGCATGCCAAGTGGTGACTTCTAGAAGGAAGCTTCTTGGGATGTTTCTTGGCTAGTTTAGCTTGCATGCCAAGTAGATATCTTCTAGAAAGAAGCTTCTTGGGAAGCTTCTTGACTAACTTAGCTTGCATGCCAAGTAGGCAGCTTCTAAAAGAAGCTTCTTGAGAAGCTTTTTGATTAACTTGGCTTGCATTCAAAGAAGGTGGCTTTTAGGAAGCTTCTCAAGAGCCTTGTATGTTCCCTATAAAGCCAAAGCCCAAGCTCATACTAAGCATTCAAATTTTCCCTCATTCAAGTGTCTCAATATGATCTTTCACTTTTATCTTCAATTTTCCTATTTCTCTCCTTGGTCTTTTACTAAATGGTTTATGTTGAGAGAAAGAACAAAACATTGATGGAGGCAATTTGCTCTATGTTATTTGAGTCTGGACTCCCCAAGCCTTATTGGAGAGAGGTGCTACAAACTACCAATTTTCTATAGAATCTAAGCCGTACCAAAGTTGTCTCTTATGAAGCTACACCCTTCCAACTCTGGTTTGGTTATAAACATAATCTATCCTCACTTCAAATTTTTGGGTGCATTACTTATGCGCATGTTCCATCTTCTTCTAGCTCAAAACTTGACTCCAAGTCTTACAAGTGTATTTTCATAGGTTATTATCAAGAAATGTAAAGCTTATAGACTACAAAAATTATCTGATCATTCCATTTTTGTAACAATATAGAGTATAACAATGAAGTTAATTAGGGCTAACAAAGTAACAAATAGTAAAAATTAGGAATATTCTAGAAGTATCTAGGAAACTTCTTTGAAAGCTTAGCTTGCACTCCAAGTAAGTAGCTTTTAGAAGCTTACAATTAGCTTGGCTTGCAAGCCAAGGAGGCGACTTCTAGGAGGAAGCTTCTTGGTTAATTTGGCTTGCACTCCAAGAAAATGGCTCAAAGAAGCTTCTTGAGAAGCTTCTCAAGAGCCTTGTATGCTCCTTATAAATACCAGAGCTGAAGCTCATGCTAGGCATTCGGAGTTTACACACATTCAAGTGTCCTAATATGATCTTCCATTCTATTAATTCTCTCTTCAATCTTGGTCTTTTACATTGGTATCAGAGCAGGAATGGGATGGATAGAATTTATGGACAACCAAATCCATTTCTGCCAAACCATTAGGATTTTTGTGTCTAGGTACTACCTAGGCATTGTTTCACACAATTCATTATCTCACACTTTGGGTAGAATTTTCTGCATGCAATCACCTTGTCTTAGGACCCTTGATACTTCTTGTTGTATCTTATGGAGAATGGTGGATGTGTTGTATCTATGTGTTGTGAATTAGATAAATTGAGAGTAGTGAGATAGAGTAGTAACCATGGTAGCAATACCTAACGTTATCATTATTATGCAGTAACAAATTGAGCACCTTACTTGATTGTTGGATGAACAAGACCATCAATGATAAGAACACATAAAGAGAGCACAAATTTGAGATGGAGAAGATTGAATCCAATTTCCAAAACCCAAGGTGTTTTAAAGGCAAAAATCTTTTAAGCATCGTGGAGAATTTTGTGTTTGACTAAGAATGTTACTTTGAAACTACCAATCTTCAAAATGAACAAAAACATATTCTCTTGGCTTCTAGCCAATTAGATGGTGTGGCAAAACTTTGGTGGTGATTTTGAGTAGAGTGAGTTGAACGACAAATTGTTGCACCAATCTTGACATGGATAGAATTCAAAAATACAATACTTGGTCAATTTCAAATAAATACCACACAAACCACATGAGATAAATTGGTAAAGTTGAAGTAGATTGGCTCTGTAAGGAGCTACATTATGCAATTCCAAACATCATCATGCAAATTTTAGATATACAAGAAGGTGAAGTTTTGGATCAATTTAAGAGGGGCTTGAAGTCATGAACCAAATTGGAGTGACCATGCGGGAGCCACAAAATGTGGAAGAAGCCATGTAGTGTAGTGTAGTGTAGCTAAGCGCTTTGATTCCTTAGTTGCAACAACTTGGTCCTGACCTTGACCTACACAGAACCTACCAGTACATTACATGGGTGGAGGAACTAGCACCAATGGAGATTGATGTTGTCCAACAGAGACCACTTGGTATAGCGGATAGAGAAAGATTGTGAAAAAATGGTGGTTGTTTTTATTGTCAAAGGACATCACATTGCTGAATGTCCACTTAGGAATGGGTGACCTCAACAAATTGCCCAAATGGAGTCTGTGGAGCACATTGATCAAGGAAATAACAAATTCCAATAGGAGATTTTGAGCAGCTTGTTGGGAACTTATAGTTCCAATGGGATCAAAGGCTCAACCCATGCAAGTTTGCTTCACTTGCAAGGTAATGATATTTGATCAAGGTTGTAAGATTTTGGTTAATTTTGGAAGTTCAAAGAATTGTATGTCCATGCAATTAACAAAGGAATTATATATTTCTATCAAGCTAGTGATTGGAATTAGATTGATGATGGCAGATGGTAGAAAGGGTTCTGCATTCCAAACCTCACATCTTGTTACCTTCAAGATTGGGAAGGAGTATTTATAGTGTATGAGGTTTGTAGTGTATGAGATTTGTAGTGTATGAGATTTGTAGTGTATGAGATTTGTAGTGGCACTCTACATTATGATGTCATTCTAGGACTACCTTGGCTTGAATGTCATATGGTTCAATTTGATTGGACCCGATGACAAATTCAAATACAACACCAAGGTAGGAATTTTTTATTAGGTTGTTTGTCACCTTTGTGTAAGACACCTAAGAAAAGTCAACCCCAAGATGGGAAGTTTCTAAGGAAAGCAGCCATAGAGCAAGCTTTGAAGGAAGAGAAGTCCCAAGATGGGAAGTTTGTAATGAAAGCAGCCATAGAGCAAGCTTTGAAGGAAGAGAAGTCCCAAGATAGGAAGTTTGTAAGGAAAGCAGCCATAGAGCAAGCTTTGAAGGAAATGAAGTCCCAAGAAAGGAAGTTTGTCAAGAAAACAACCATAGAGCAAACCTTGAAGGAAGATAAGCCCCTAGGTGGGAAGTTTGTCAATGAAGTAATTATAAAGCAAGTTTTGGAGGAAGATAAGTTTGTTTTTGTAGTGTAGATCAAGCCGATTGCACAAGAAAAATGACGAGAGTCAAGAGCCTCATCAAGCAATGGTTGATCAAATATTTCAAGAGTTTGCAAATGTGTTTTTGGATGATCTACCAAGGGATTACCCTCTGATCATGGTATGCCCTTCAAGATTGAGTTATTGCCAAAGAGTACTCTAGTGAGTAGACCAATCTATCGGCTCTCACTAAAGGAGTTAGAGGAGTTGCAAACAACACTTACAAAGTTATTGGAGAAGGATTTCATATGATATAGTACATCTTCTTGGGAAGCACTGATATTATTTGTTCTAAAGAAGGATGGAGGACTTTGTTTCTATATTGATTACCATGGGCTCAATAAACAAATGATGAAGAATGCATACTTCTTGCCTTGAATTGATGACTTGCTTGATCAATTGAGTGACGCACAATACTTCTCCAAGTTAGATCTTCATAGTGGCTATTGGCAAATCCCTATTGATAGGGAGGATGTGCAAAAGATTTCCTTTTGCACAAGGTATGGACATTTTGAATGGAGAGTTTTGCCTTTTGGGATAACTAATGCTCTGGTAGTCTTCATGGATCAGATGCATTGGGTGTTGGATGGATTGTTGGATCAATATGTGATGGGGTTCTTGGATGATATCTTGATCTATAGCAAGACAAAGAAAGAACATGTGAATCACGTGCAAGAAGTGCTAAGACAACTACACTAGTGGAAGTTTTATTGCAAGAAGTGAAGTGTGCCTTTTGGCAGAAGGAAGTTACCTTCTTGGGTCACAAGATCTCATCAAAAGGGATCAAGATGGAAGAGGATAAAATCAAGGCCATCATTGATTGGTCTACTCTAAAATATCTTATTGAGGTATGAGCATTTAATGGATTGGTTAGTTTTTACCAATGGTTCATCCACTACTATACTCATATGGCCATACCATTGACCAATCTCTTGGGTAAGAACTTGAGCTTTCAATGGACCAACAAGCACAAAGAAGCATTCCATAAGCTAAAAGATATGGTGTCTTCAAGACCCATTCTTCAACCATATGATCCTCAACTACCATGTGTAGTTGATTTTGATGCTTCTAACTTTTCAACTAGAGTTGCGTTGCAATAAGAATTCACAAATGGATTGCATCCCATTGCCTTTGTATCTCATAGACTTGATATAGTGAAAAGGAATTACTTGGCTTGGGATTGAGAACAACTAGCAATGGTTTATGCCACCAAGGTACAGAGGCATTATCTCTTAGGGAAACAAGTGGTCATGCAAACTGATCACAAGTCCTTGTTGCAGATGTTACATTTGGAACACATGAAGAGTTGACGTCATCGATAGGAGGAACA
The DNA here is from genome assembly GCA_948567375.1 of Lunularia cruciata. NCBI lineage: Eukaryota > Viridiplantae > Streptophyta > Marchantiopsida > Lunulariales > Lunulariaceae > Lunularia > Lunularia cruciata. The sequence continues at coordinate 8,162,647 of OX419759.1, read as the reverse complement.
ACTACAATTTTTTGACATCAAACTTGAGTACAAACCCGGTCAACTCTATGTCATCTTTGATGCCCTATCATGATTACTTGATTTGAAATCTCTTCCTCTCATCACAATGGCAATTACAATGGTATTTGTTGACTCCAAAGTCCAAATTGGGCTTCAAATAGCTCTACAACAAGATCCTATCTTTCAAATAGTACAAGGTCATCTTGCAGCATATGACAAGGAGAACAATACCTTCTCCTACAAGGAAGGCGTTCTCTTCCATGAGGACCAGATCTATGTTCCAGCCAAAGGTGATATTTGACTTGTGTGCCTTCAAGAAGCCCATGATTTACCAATTGCTGGTCACATGGGTGTGGACAAGACCTTGGGTACACTTCAATGCAAATAGTGGTGGCCTACCATGGGATGAGATGTTTGGGAGTTTGTCTAATCATGTGAGAGCTGCCAATGCAACAAGACCAATAACCAAAAACCAAGTGGACTCCCCATTCCATTTACTCATTTGGAACATGTGAGCTTAGATCTCATCACATCCTTGCCCAAGATAAAGCAAGGTCACACAACCATTGTATTTTTGTGGATAAGCTTAGTAAGCTAATCCATTTGGCACCAAACATTGATATTGTGGATGCTCCAACCTTGGCATAGATCTATTTTGACAATGTATTCAAGCATCATGGGATGCCGTGTGTACTCATCTCCAACCGGGATGCTGCATGTACTCATCTCACTAGAAAGTTTTGGCAAGCACTCTTCCAAATACTCGACACCAAGCTTACTTTGTCTATGGCTTATCATCCTCAAACTGATGGGCAAATTGAATGCACAAATTGCACCTTAGAAGATATGTTTTGTGTCTTTGTCAATGTTCACTATACCATTTGGGATGAATGTCTTACAACTACAAAGTTTGCATAGAATAATTCCAAACAAGCAAGCACCAGATTCTCTCCTTTCTTCCTCAATTTTGGCCAAGATACACTTGTTCTAGATTCCCTTCTTGCTCCTCCTCCATCTCATGTCCCTCATACTTCTACCTTCTTGGCCACCATATCTCAATCCTTTCAACAAGCCAAATCTCATCTCCTTGTTGCTCAGAATCGATAGAAACAATATGCGGACTTGTAACACCCATTTGTGCATGTGTGTGGTATTGTGATATTTAGCTTGGTATTACAAGTACTTAAGAGATATTATTTATATAGAGATAAAGGATGGTTCTATATTAGTCATGGTTAGCTAAAGTTAGTCATAGCTAAGATAGATGAGACCTTACTTTAGAGGAAGTAGAAAAGATGAGCACCACTATTTTGGATTTTAGTGTGTTGACTTGGTATTATTCCTAGGTGTTTGGCTTTGGGGAAAGAGTTGAGAACTCTTGGGCCCGCAAGCCTTTTTGTTTTGGATTCTTCTTTAGTCCAAGGATAGCCCATGTGAAGGAATCCTTGCTTTAGTGGTTGGGTCAAGATAAGACCACATGCTTAGGGGAATATGCCCATGTGAATGTATATTCCTTTCTACTTTTTAACTTTACTTGACTTTTAGTCTAGTAACTTGAATTACTACGGTAATTAGTAACTTTGGTACGTAACTATTTCACAAGTATATAAACAAGGGGTGAGGAGGTACTCATCATCCTTTCATTTGCAACTATCTCTCTCTCATTGAGTTCTCTAGTGAGCAATGTCTTGAGTCTTGGAGTGTTAGCCTTGGAGGAGTATGATGGAGTTGGGGTTCCTTGCCTTCTTAGTCCATGATGCGCTACCATAATAGCCATCAGAGGTTCATCCTGAGTGAGAGACAGGCCGGCTCACAGACTACCATCGTCATGATCTCACATTTCAAGTTGGTGATAAATCCATGGTCTCCTCTTGTAACCTACCCCTCCCATTCAATAATCAAATTAGTAAACTCACCCCTAATTGGATAGGACCCTTTGATGTCACCCAAATTATATCTCTTGTTGCTTATTGACTTGCCTTGCCTTGTCGTATGCATATCCACCCTATCTTTCACATTTCCAAGTTCAAACCCTTTGTTCGTAACCCATCTTCTTTTTCCTCTCAAGTCCAACTTCCTCCTCCTCCTCCTATCTCTATCAATGATCATGAGGAGTACAAAGTTGATCGTATCCTTGCACATTGCCACATTCAACGAGGCCACCAACGACATACAAAATACAAGGTCCTTTGGAAAGGGTATCCCCTTCATGATGCCACATGGGAACCTCTTATTCATCTCCAAAATGCACAAACGGCCATCTAGGAGTTTGAAGCTTCAATGACAACGAAGACGTCACCAACTAATGGTGGGGGAATATGTAACAATATGGAGTTTAGCAACAAAGTTAGTTAGGGCTAACAAAGTAGAAAATAGGACAAATTAACCTAGAATATTCTAAAAATATCCAAGAAACTTTTTAGGAAGCTTCCCAACTAGCTTAGCTTGCACCCCAAGTAAGTAGCTTCTAGAAGCTTCCAATTAGCTTAGCTTGGAAGCCAAGTAGGCGGCTTCTAGAAGAAAGCTTCTTGAGAAACTTCTCAAGAGCCTTGTATGCTCCCTATAAATACCAAAACCGAAGCTCATGGTAGGCATTTGGAGTTTACCCACATTCAAGTGTCCCAATGTGATCTTCCATTCTCCTAATTCTCTCCTTGGTCTTGGTCTTTTACAATTTTTCTATCAAGAGATGTCCAATTTCAGGAACATAATTATGCTCATGAACATGAATAATGTTTAGACACTCAAGATGCTCAATTGAATTTACTTTGTGATCCAAACAAATTTATTTCTTCTCCTCCTAGTTTTCCATCAACTCATAGTCTATCTCAGCCCACCACTTCTACTTATCTAAGCCAACTCCTATCCACAATGCTACAACTCCAACAATTCGTCATCCATTAAATTCTTCAGTCCCATCATTGCCTTCTACTTTTGGTACTCCGCACAAGATCTTCTACTATTTTTTATACTAGGAGGCCAAAATCTCTTACTTTTTAGATGCAGTCCAAGATCCTTTTGTATGTCAATGCACTAGAGGTTCACACTCGGGTTCAAAATATGATGCATTGTTGGAGGCTGCTAATGCACTAAGCATTCACTATTGTGCATCTACTTCTAGTACTCCATGCAAGTCTTCAAGATCTTCTACTATTGTTTATACTAGGAGGCCAAAATCTCTAACTTTTCTAGATGCAATCCAAGAGCCTTTTGTACATCAATGCACTAGAGTTTGCACTCAAGTTCAAAATCCAATGCCCAGTTGGAGGCTGCTAATGCACTAAGCATGCCTTATTGTGCATCAGACCATAATCCTAACACTTATGAAGCTGCTATCTTTGGACCTAATTTCATTAAATGGCTTAAAGTTATTCAAGATGAGCTTCAATCCATAGAGAACAATCAAACATCACAGAGTTACCAATAGATTGCAAGGCAATAACTTGTTGGTGGATTTTTAAGAAGAAATACAACGCCTAAGGCTTCATCCAAAGGTAAAAGGCTAGATTTGTTGCTCGTGATTGCTCTCAAGTTCCAAATATTGACTACACAAAGACCTACTTTTGTGTTGTCAAACTGACAACAATTAAAGTGCTACTTTCTTTTTCAACTCATAATGATTTGGAAATGCATGCTCTTGGTGTTAAAACAGCCTTTCTCAATGGCACATTGACTAATTGAATACACATGCACATTCCTCTTGACCAGGACAAGAAGCAACAAGCCAATAAGCAAGGGCAATTAGTTTTATAGCTCTTCAAGGCTTTATATAGTCTCAAACTATCTGCCAGACAGTGGTATTACAAGTTTGATCAATCTTTACTAAGTTTAGGATTTGAGGACTTTGGAACTGATTCTAATCTCTATATCTTCCATTCTGGTTCTCATTTTGTCATCTTACCTCTTTATGTAGATGATTGCATCCTTGCCAAAAATAATCTTTCCTTTCTCGTCTCTTTCAAAGAGCCTCTTAAACAAGGTTTTGAGATAACTGATATGGGAGGGATTAGTCATTGTCTTCAGTTGCAAGTTGCAAGTTACAAGAGACAAAAACCAAAGAAAGATCAATCTATCCCAAGAGAGATATTTAAGAGAGATTCTTACTCTGTTTTCATATGCAAGATTGTACCTATTTGCAATCCTCTAGAGTGAGGAGTGAGATTAAGTCTTCAAGATTGTCCAAAAACTGATACAAAGAGATGGTATATGAAAACAGTACCTTACCAATCTGCAGTGTGTACTTTTAGTGGGCTATGGTCAACACCGGGCCTAATCTGGCTTATGTTATTAGTTCATTTGCCAAGTATAGGGCAAATCCTGACCCTAGTCAATGGAAAGCTGTCAAGAGAATTATTTGCTATATTCAACAGACACTGTCAAAGGGCCTAACTTACAACGAATCAAGTACTCCAATTCATGGATGCGCCAACTCAGATTGGGGAGGAGAACAAGACACAAGAAGAACTACAAAAAGATACTATTTTATGTTTTGTAAAGCAGATGTGTGTAGGTCAAGGAAAAGGCCAGCTTCTATTTCTTTATCTAGCACTAAAGTTGAATACATGGCCTTGTTAAAGGCAGCGACAGAAGCAGTATAGCTCAAGCACTTGTTAAGCGATATGGGTGTTCCTGACGGAACCATGAAGCTTACTGTGACAGCGACAATGGAATCGATCTTGTTACACCAACAATGCAGCATGAGAGAACAAAACATGTAGATATTAGATTCCACTCTATTAGGGAAAGAGTCGAAGACAAACAGATTTCTGTTTTGCGGGTGGACAGCAAGGACAATATTGCTGGCATCTTCACCAAAGGATTAACAAGAGAATTGCATGCGAGGTTTTGTCATGCATTAGGGATTGCATATAATAGACAATTACAAAACGTTTATTAGGAGGAAGTGTTAGATTAACATCATTATAATGGAGTGTTTTATACTCATGCATTAGATTACTGTAGCTGACGATCTGTACATGCTTTAGATTACTGTAGCTAATGAGCGGTATAACTCTGTAACTCGCGATCTGTACAGTAACCTAAGTGTGATAGTTGGATTAAGTCAGTTACTAAGTCATAGCTCCTGATCCTCGCGAGCTTCCCCATGAAGATATATAATCCCAATTCTGAGATTATCAGCAATTAATTTTGATCCTCCATCACATGCATTTTCTCACAAACAGGAGAGCATCACAAAAGAGACCTTTAGTCAGAGGCGTATCTTGAATTACTTTTCTCTTTTAGGCTCCCCATCATAAGGTTGTCCTCCTATCTAAAATGATCTTCTATCAGGCCCCTGGTCATTGTTCCTTGTTTAGTCCTTCACTGACCTCTCGGTAAGCCCTGATCTTCTCCCAACTTCTAATCACTTCGGAACGTTTCCATAAATTTCATGAGTCCAACTCAGGGCAACTGGCAGGAGTCAAGACATACAGGACCAAAGCATTGCTTTGAGAAATCTCACAAGTTCTCTGTATATTCTTGGCCGTTAACCAGGTAATTTCTCTTCACCGAAGAATGACAGAAACGGACATGACAAGATCTGTAACTATTGATAAATTTCTGCCCTAGGCTTGAGGGAGGAAAAACTGCTGATGATATGATCATCTATCTTGAACACCTGGGTCATACACTTCGGTTCACTTCCGCATACCAAATCGCCGACAGCTCGTGTGTGGGTAAAGTCTGTAAAGTTCACTACAGTAACATCTGAACCCTTAGCTGCTTACAAATGCTTGACGAAACAGAGAAGAGCAATGTGATCATCAATTTGGTGCATAATAAACTGAAAGTAGATGTCCAGCCTGCTTTGCCAGGAGTCTAAGTAGACCCCATCTGCCTTAAGAAGCACCATGCCTCACCGTGGGAGAAACAAGCAATGGCGGACTGTTATTTGCTCTGATGTACAAAGACCCACTATGAAAATGGTCAAAGATCCACTATCTATGCGGCAATAGGACTGATGGTCAGCTTGGCCGTCCAAGAGTCACGTGGTTGCAGCTTCACAGGGTCCAGCTGTTAAAAAGAAGGAAACGAATAGCATTAGCATTCGAAGACGATGAATACATAATGGATTGCAGGTAGAACTCGTATAACTTGAAGCATAAGGCATATGGAATTTCCATAAATATATGAAGCATAAAAGAATGGTTAGTATCAAGCGTATCAGAAGCCAAATATGATACTACAATCACTTCTGCGCCGGGTTTATTTTGTCTATAATCTACAGGCATTTACCCAAGAGAAAACTGAGGTCTAGATAGATTCGTTCTCACCTGAGCATTTTCAACACAGACAAAATCTTTGTAGAAGTTTTTCATGGTCATGTAAGGATTCCAAAGGACAGCATCCGACCATCTGCATGAACACACATCAAGAAAAGACAACTCAGAACGGAAAATAGCATCTTGCGCGAACAAGGAAACACTCTGAGCGAGTGTCCTGGAAGTAAACACAAGGCCTGACCAAGCACAGTAGCCAGATATTCAAGAAGTTCCAATATGAGCCACTAAATGTGAGGAAAGAAAGAATAGAATTTGTTTTTACCCTTTGTTCTCAAGAGCCAATGTGTCACCAAGTCCATTCCTCAAAACCAATCTGCTCGGAGCGTCAACGTACACGCGGTCGACAAACTCTGGAAATGTAACCTCGTCCCTGCAAACACGATTGAGAATACGATGGAGATAAATACTAACCAAAAGGCAAATGCTAAGAGAACCTTTCATCGAAAAAATGTTTCTAAGCGGGATAAAACTGCCAGACAAATATTCACCACAGAGGACAAACTTGAATCTGTATCCACGCTAATAAGAGGTTCGTGACGAGATAATATGCAAAGATATTAACCTGTCCTCAGAAGTTTCTACAGGTTCCTTGGTGACTGGATCCTTGTCAAAAGCTTTCAATCCATTCAATCCTGTGACTGTAACTCCCTTAATGTCTGCCTGCAATGTTGGTAGATGAAACAATTTTAGGAAGCAGAACCGTCAAAGCTTCATGAATGCGCGTGAAATTGTCGCAAGATTGTAGAACCAGGATGATGTCCCACATGACTTAAAGCAAGAGATTAGATAAAACAAAATCGTAACCCATCTGGGTCACAATAGACCTTGATGTGCAGTAACTTGCCTTGAAATACGTGTGTAAAGCAGTCGTGAAAGAAAATTCTTTCGAATCCACATTCTTGACAGTCAACTCGGCGAGCAGTTTATCGCTTTCTAGCCAAACCTGAAAGGTACAGGCTAAGTACGACATCCCCTGAAGGTCTACAATTTACAAAGTAGACATTATAAACTTATGTATCCTCGCGTTGACGAGGTTCAGAAGCATCTGATTCAAAGGCAAGGAGCCAAGATATTTATTGTCTACTAAGGGTACCAAGTGAGAATCTGAGTTGAGTCGAGATGAAGATGCACCTTGTAATTCATTACAAATTTGTAGTCCCACATACCGCGGCTGTACTCGCTATCCTTTAGTTGCAATGTCACAGATGGGGTATCGTCTTCATTGCTTGAATCAACAACTTCCCATGAGACGTTGCGAGCAAATCCATGCTGTACACTCCAATGCAAATGTCAGTGCCAATTCTATACTTGACATGAAGCAAAATCAAACTGATTCGCTCTTCTTGTCTCTTTTATAAGCCATGTGTATTGGGCAGTGTTCTCATCTCTTCCTCTTTATTGGCTGCAAATTATGGTTGAAATTTTTTGAACCATTTAATGTTCTTCCCCTCAAACTCTTATCATATTCGTAAGACTTTGTCGCTAAGTATACCTGCTGAATGGCACCTGGACCAAACTGGGGGAAGCAGTGTGGAACCCCTCCACTGCAAAAAGAGGACCATAATCATGAGTGGAGTCCACAAGAGTTGCTATGGTTCTGTAAGTAGAGGAGAATGCTTGATCTACTTCCACTTGATCTAGAAAGTAAAGATTGAGACCCGACTGAAGCTCTTACGTGAAAGAATGGTCTACAGAAAGCAGTTCCGTCAGAGAATTCAGTCTGCTAGAAGCAGTCATCAGCTACCGTACTTTCAGAGCACAGAGCCCTCTGACAGCCTACCAGCATTGTAGCAAAACATTCCAGAGGATGTGCTGAAGAGGTTGCCACCGCAACATGCGAGGACAAAATCATGTTATAAATTCAATCGCACCTGATAGGCTTCACACCATCAAAGACGGCATCAGGCCGAACGTGCAGCAACTCCTTGCCTTTTGACTTCCACGATGTGATGACACCACCATGAAGGTAAATTTCGCATGCACTGCAACCACTCCACAACTTGTTCAAACACAGGTATTCACATGGAAATTGATGAAAGAAAAGACAACACTGCAGATGCAGCAAAGTTCCCAATGAAAAACTCTACTCCATTAGCTGCCTGAAGTATCACTAAATACGGAGGACCCTGATGAATACCACTGCAGATTTTGAAAAGCAAAATCGCCCATATAAACACTGCTGTAGGTCTTGTTGAGAAGATCACCCACACGACCAGAGTTTGCCTTATGAGGAACTCACGTACAAATCTCACACAGAAATGGCGAAATTATTCTGAGAGATCATTGAATGAGAAGAAATACCTCTTCTCCTTGTTTTGGAGCTTTATTCTTGGAAGTCCACCTTCTCCTGCGTCAATATTTATCCCTGAAATGGCGAATTGTCCACTGATTCTGGCCATTGTACGAATTAACAGCTAATATTCAGGAAGATACATGTATAATCTTAAGTCAAATATTCACCCCACTCAGATGATCATACTCTGAGAAGGATGGGAGAGAGAACAGCTTCCTTCCCGAGATTGTAAATTTACTAACTTCCAGTTCCACCTAAACCTCAAGAAAGAATTCTCCTCACAGCTTTTATTCGCACCCACCAACTCTTTCCTGGTAAGAGAAATTCACATAGCGTTGGGTGCAGAGAAGCGACACCCCCAATGAGATCATCGTCCAAATCACAACACTTGACTATCCAACCAATCCAGAGAAGCACCTCTAATGAAAAGACACCATCTCGAGACTGACTCGGGAATCAAATTAGTCTATATCATTCGGGAAGATAAGGAATACTTGGAGGTACCCTGTGCTGGTGCTCTGAGTTGCACGCACAACACTCAATCGTGCATTCTGGAATGGGCGCACACCAACAACCGCAAGAGATTGCTGCTTCAACCCCAGGGAGACACGCGGAACAAATTCTTTGTTCAAAGTGGTTGTCCCACCGAAACCGGGCCTACAAAGCAAAGCCATTGCTGTTTGTGTCTTTCCTTCTGATTCGAACCTCTGTGTTTTCAGTCTTTCAACACAATCTCTACCAGATATGCGCACAAAACTAGGGGGAAGCCTTCCCCTTTCTTTATCTACTCTCTCTTCCCTTCCTGCGCCTCCCAAACGGCAATGAGACAAACTAGTAGGGGCCTTCTCCTGAGCGCCACAGGCCACGTTTCGTTCTTCCGGGAGCTGGGTTATCTTTGAAATGATCGATCCATCCATCAAACACCGGCATATCCCCACCTGTAATATTCTAAATCAAGGTAAGCATATTCGAAAGCAGAACTGCTTTTGTGTCATAATTGTCACGGATAGAATGTCCTTTGCTCTCTGGCCTCATGTCCCTTCCTTCCCTTCCCTCAAATTCCCTTGTATCTCGCCTCCCTTTAAACCCTTCCCTAACTTCGTGGCCAGACATATCAAGACGCGGAAGACTGCCCGTTGCTGTCTTTCCTCAGGTTCCATGGTACAAAACAAAGAGTGGACCATGTTTGACCTTGGACGTAACTACTGTGGAAATCAGATAGTAGTTCGTGGAGTTGCGGGAGAAAGGAAGGTTACACTTGAGCATCACCCTAGCTGCGAAATGGGGCCAATGATATCGCCAAGTTGTTAAAAGTCGTTCTGCATCAAGCCCCTGCGAGGCAAACCTGCAATTGAGAATTCGCGTTTAGGTCTGGAAAGGTGCCAGTTTATTACTACTAAGAAAATAGGTTTCCACTTAATTATCACCCGGGAACTTCGCTCCAAGGGTGATGATCAAGTGGAAACCTCCAGGAGAGGAGGTAAATACAAAAGCGTAAGCGAAGGATTCGGTTCGGTAGATGGAGAGCTTCCCATTGTGTTCAGCAGCAATTCTACAAGGGTTCATAAACACATCAACCTGAAACAAGCTTCATGGTCAGATGCAGAGCCCTGTATGAACTGAGAATCACAATTTAAATCCTGGAAGGAACCAAAGATTTGGATGCAAAACACCCAGAGTTTCGGGGCAAAGAGTTCAGGAGTACACCAATGCAGGAGTGTTTTGTACTTTCACATTTTATACAATCTCCATGAATCCCTTAGATGCCTTTGACTTTACAGTGTGGACGTCTAGATCTGTCGTATACTCGAGCTGCATATTCTTTGAAGAGCAATCAATCGTCATAGCTCAAAGACACTCATTTTCATAATTGCTCCTTTCAAATTGACTGGTGAGCATCCAGTGCGTACATGGATAGTTGCAAGCAATGGGCTCCTCGTTGCTGTGGGAGTTCACCCCCGTCGTAACACACTAGAAAAATAACTGGAAGCTTCGCCAAAAATACCGGTTTATCCAGGAACTTGCTACTCTTACTGACTGCTGGTGAGCCTTATGCTTTACAATCTTATTATATTACCAAGCTGCTCGAGCTTGCACGATGCTCCTAATTCTATACACCAATGAATACTCGCATTTGAGCGAAAGTGATGTCTCCAAGTGAAACGGAGATGGTAACAGTCATTTCATGTGCTTGCAATATGTACAGATTCGTTCTTCAGGTATTTCCATCAAGTTGGAAATATATGCCCAAAGGTCACTTTCAGGTAAACCTGTGATATTTTGTTTATTTATGCTGAAAATTTGGATCTCGTTTCTCGACAAAAGCTGCCATTCCTTCTTTCTGATCCTCCAAAGCAAAAGTAGCACAAAACAAGGAATGCTCACGTTTTATGCCTTCTTGTAACCCTAGCTCATACGCTGCATTGACAGCCTCCTTGGCCATAGCGATTGTGGGTCTGGGCATTCCTGCAATGGTTTTGGCAACTGTAACTGCCTCTGCAATGAGAGCATCATTGTCTCCTGGAATCTGTGGGCATTAGGAAACAGATCGCTATGTCAAAGACCTTGCACGTGTTCATTCTTTGCAGTTCCTTCTCGATAATTAAGGCATCAATTCGTGTAAATGACAATCCCTCTGAAGGATACTGTCACGAATTGTGTTATGTCAATCACCTGTGCAAGTTGTGAACAGATTGTTGCAATCTCTCAAGTTTCAGCATTTAATGTAGTGCACGATCTACCCCGTAACACGATTTGTATACGCTGCCCTAAACGTAAGTTTCTGGTAACTGCCGATACAAAAATGGGAAGGAAGAAGTCGACACGTACCACGCGGCTCACTAGTCCTCTTTGAACTGCTTCTTCAGCATTCATGAAAGCCTTCCCTGTCAGAATCATCTCCATAGCTCGAGACTTGCCCACTTCTCGAATAAGACGCTGAGTTCCTCCGATGCCAGGAATGGTCCCCAGCTTTACTTCAGGTTGTCCAAAAAGGGCTTTCTCACCGGCAAGAAGTATGTCACATGCCATAGCAAGTTCACACCCTCCTCCAAGAGCAAACCTGTACAGTGAAGAGAAGTTCAGCCATATGTCGTAGTAAGTTTGGGGTTCCGGTGTATTAGAACTCCACCAGCAAAATAGTCCACGTACCCCTTGTGCCGGTTCTTACTTCCTGAGACGAATTCGGGGTGTAATCTTACTCAAAATACTGTGGACTACTCATATATGACATACGGACATGGCTCATAGATTCAGATGGTTCCTTAGCTTCGCGAAGTGGTGGAGAGAATCACCCATTAACTGCACCAATGATGGGTGTTCTAACAGCTGATAAAGAATTCCAATGAGAGAAGATGCGAGTCCTATGGGCATCCACAAAACATTTGTCCTTCATTTCCTTGATGTCTGCTCCGGCCGCAAAAGCTTTCCCTTTACCGGTTATAACTATGGCTCCAACCTGCCACTCGCAGTTTGATGCTAACTCAGAAGTTTCCTGATAACAAGCTCACGCGAGCCTGTAGCCAAGTACATTTTATAATACGAAAAACTCGGAGAACTCAAGAACTAAAACTTCTTCTCTTTCTCAAATCCTCTCCTGAGCGACCCAAATTCTGCAGCTTGAGAATAGAGACCCCATAGAAATTCCAATTCTTTGGTATATCTGTACTTGGCCTACAACCTGTAATCTTTCTGACCGATCTGGAATAATTCACCTAGTTTACTGATTATCAAGAGCACACAAAGTCGCAGATGCTTACAAACTACGACTTGTGAAAATGCTAAGTGTATCCAGAATCTGCAATTAGAGTTCTCCACTCACCTCTTCCATTGTGTCAAAAGTTTGGCAAGCATCAACCACCTCATACATCAATGCTTCAGACAACGCGTTCAAAGCCGTTGGTCTGTCCAAAAACACCAACCCCACAGTCCCCTCTTCTACAAGGTCCACACAGATATTCTTGTAGTCTTTCGCTGCAAGGTTCTCATCATTTTTGGTTCCCTGAGCGAAGTGCCCATAAGCATGACATTGGCACCCCCATGAAGGGTGTATTTGAAGAGAATTTTTACTCCAGTTCGTTGCCAAGATAGTCCGCGTGACTTTCTCAACTATGCCAGCTTGCGATGGTGAACTCGCAGGAGTAAAGATCAGCCTTTTGGAGTGACATTGGAGAGCACCAATTTGTAGGCCCGCTGGTGAACAAGCAGTTTGAAATCAGTCTACGTCATCTGATAGGTACTAATCTGATAAATCCGATCCTATACGTGTAAGCCGTGCTAAAAAGATCAGCTGACACACAAGATATATAGTACAAGAAGGAAGGACAACAATAACATCGACGGAAGCAAAATTAAATAATGAACCATGAATACATAGTGAAGTAGGAAATTATTTCCGGCTCATACAGGATCCTGAGCAAGCATTACCTAGACAAGCTCGCAACGCAAGGTATTGCAATCACTAAACTCTGAATCACGGACAAAAATCACTTTGCCTTGAGCAGGACAAAAGCCTTCAAGTCCCGTGGGACAGCCCTCATGTCCACTGCCTTATGTACATGAGCCCTATGGATATGGATACGGATAAGAACCATAAGGAGAAGATTGAAATCCGTTGCCTGTGTTATATACCGCCTTTCAACGAGGAGAGCAGAGGAAACCTGCACCTTTGTAGAGTAAATGGATCCTTCCTCTGCAACATTTACTCGCTACTCTCTGAATCCTTCTTTCATCTGGAGCCTAATTCAAGATGACAAAAGCTTTGGTCGCAACAGGATAGTAAAATCTCGAATACTTACTCGAAACGCGTGATGTCCAGGGGATAAGTCGAAGAAAACGCATGGTCTGCCGCGCTCTCGACATCTCATTCCAATTCGCAAAAGATGACGGAAAGGAGCAGGATTAGCTCACGCCAGTTACTACAATCAGTCTAGAGAGCATCAGAACTCAAAATCTGTTCACAATACGATTGAGTTCACTCAATAGCGCGCATTTCTAAGAGAAGTGAATGAGGTCACACGTGGCAGACGTCTGCCACAAAAAGGCAGGTAGGCACGAGCAATCTGTCCACATAACCTCCACATTTAGATGACGTGGACCAGGTCCAGGTCATCTAAGCCAGACCCACAGGCCCAGTTCCCACTTCGTTTCGTCAGGGTCAAACGGGGAAGAACCGACAAGTAGAGTCTACATTCCCGTCTCAGAACCGATTATCAGCGACATTTCGTGGGGGAACAGAACTGGTTGGTGTTCTTTCGGACTCCCGAGACTTAGTTCAAGATAACCGAAACTACCGTAAGTATAGTCCTCCTTCTGGTTTCTGCACTTTTCCCCGGTTTTAACCTGGTTTCTGGAACTAGTCACCCTAACAGTGGCGGACCGGTCCCCGGTGGACCCGACTGTAGCACTCGCGATTCTTCCAGCGTACTTGCTTCCTGCCGTTTCCCGGCGTTCTACGGAACTGCTGCTGGTCTTTGCTCTTCCTCTAGTACTTTCGCGTTTCGTTTTGAAGGAGTCCGGGGAGTTACTCCACAAGCGCCGTGGAGTTTAGGGTTGATCGACTAGAAATTGGACACTGGAAATTGAACCTGCAAATTGGTGCAGGAACCTTTGGGATTGGTTTCCGTGTCAGGGAGGACGGTGCGAGCGAGGAGAATGGAAGGAGTCGGCTACAAGCGGGTTGGAGATTAGGGTTCAGGGTTTAATTAGTGTTGTTAGTTTGTATCGACGGGGAATTCGATCGTGAGTTAACCTGTGGTTTGCTCAATTGCTGGGACAAATTTGTGTGTTCTCTTATAAGTTTTCTCTTTAGATAAACAAGTAGTTCTTCAAAATGCCTGCCTTCGGGTGGAAGCAGAAGACCAAGGCGCCACATGGGCCAGGATTGGCGCTCTTGAGTAAAAGGAAAACTGAAAGTGATGAGATGAAGGCCAAAGGGAAAGGTACAAAAACTGTTATGGAATCGGTTATGGAGATTCGCGACTTGGATGAGGTCATGGAGCAGGCTGAGCTCGCCGGGCGTATCTTTTCCGCTAATAACCCCCTTCCTGAGCTGCTAATTACTGCGTGAGTCCTCGATGGCTGTCTGTATCAGCTCGTTCACTTGAAGCGTTAAATTGTGATTTCGAGCTACCGCTGCGCCTGAAATTTAGTTAGGTTTGTTGCTTGGAAAATTTAGGGTTCAAATTCTCAACAATTTCTGGAAACATTGCAGCTTTCGCTGATGAATTGGGATTTCAATTTTCATGGAATATCAAGTGACCAATTTTGGTTGACTTAAGAAGGAAAGCAATACTGTTTTTCCTTGTTTTTCTAGGGAGTAATCTCCTTGACTGGGCTCCATACAAAACAGCTGCAAATTGGTTGGAGATACTATCTCCTGGTTATGGGGGTTCATATCCTAGTCTCAATTAGCCCTTCCCGGAAGATCTCAGTTTTCGGCATGTGTGCCTGTCTGGTTGAGAGGTGACATATAGTACATCTACTCTAAAACCTCATATTGGATCTTGGAGAGTAAAGAACCCCTGGCGAAATACGATTGAATGGGCTCACTTATCAGCTGTCAAACTACCTTCGTATGCTCATCTTTACTTCCTGGTTTGACAACAGGGAAGCAGAGGAAGCTACAAGTAGTCTAACGTTTGAAGGCCGAAGGGAGGTGCGCGAAACAGAGGAGGCAATGTACAGAGCCAACCTGACGGTGCCTAGAAGGTATAATTCTTCTTCGCTTTAAACCTTTCACTTCATCTGCCCACCCTTACAAATAGGCTGTCAAAGATGCGTTTCGGTGGAGATTGAGGGTAGTAGTTTTTGACAACAGATGAATTGTTGTGCATCTGCAGGCCCAGTTGGAACAGTGGAATGACTGCTGAGGAGCTCGATGCTCGTGAGCAAAAGGCATTTTTAACATGGCGTCGAGGACTAGCCAGGTACTTGTCCTTCAATTGTGCTGCAGAGAACTCCTAAGGATGTAGGATGCATCTGAAGTGCTCTGTTCAGCTTCGATCATAAGCCTTAGCTACTGTTTGTTTTGAGCTGACCAGGGCTACCTGTCTGGTCTGGTAATCGGTACGGCATTTTGCGTCCACGTCCACCGGAAGGTAATCTGTCTTGTCGTGCTACAGGCTTGAAGACAACGAGAAACTTATCCTCACGCCATTCGAGAAGAATATCGACATCTGGAGGCAACTGTGGAGAGTACTGGAACGAAGTGACCTGGTTATTGTTGTGGTGGACGCACGAAATCCTCTTTTCTATCGCTGTGAAGATCTTGAGGTATGTAGATTTCCCCACGTTTCTTGTTCTTAAGGCCTACTTAACCAATATGAATATTTTTGTATAATGTGAGTCTCGACTCTTGTTTATAAGCACTTTGTCCCTACTTGCATTACGCTTGCAGAACTATGCTCACGAAATCGACCCAAACAAAAAGGTTATGCTGCTTCTCAACAAGGCAGATTTGTTAACAGCGTCCTCAAGGTTGGTATTTTAACATGGGAGATCGTCTCATTTTCTCTGTTCTACTTTTGCGATTTCAACGCGCTTAAAGATGAGTGCCCGTTAGTGCATATTAAACAAGAAGCCGATCATGTTGATATCTATGTGTAGGCGACAGTGGGCAAAATATTTAAAGGCAGAAGGTATTCCATTTCTATTCTGGTCTGCCAAAGCAGCTGAACTTAAGGCCAAGGCTGAAACTGTGCCCTCGGAGGTCGATAGCTTCAGTAAGGATGAAATGGTGGAAGATGATGAAGACACTCATGTGTTTGGGAGAGACGAGCTTCTAGAACGACTGCAGAAAGAGGCCGAGACGATAGCAGAGCTGAGGAGAGAGGACTCCAGGGCCGCTTTATCTAGTCATGTGAAGGCCGAGTCCTCCGAGGAGAGGTCATCTGTGGGGAGTGAGGAAGGAAAGAAACCGGTTCACGGCAGTGCTAGATCTGGACAGTTAGGACGGGTTGTGGTAGGATTTGTTGGATATCCCAATGTGGGAAAGAGTTCCACCATCAATGCTTTGGTCGGGGAAAAGAAGACTGGAGTAACCTCTACACCTGGAAAGACCAAGCATTTTCAAACACTCATAATCAGCGAGAAGCTCATGCTGTGTGATTGTCCAGGTCTGGTATTTCCTTCTTTCACATCGTCAAAGTCTGAGATGGTTGCTTGCGGCGTTCTGCCGATTGACAAGATGACTGATCATAGGGGCCCCGTCCAAGTTGTGGCGAATGTTGTACCCAAGTCAGTCTTAGAGAAAATATATGGTATTCAACTACCTCAGCCTAAGTTATATGAAGACCAAAACCGACCCCCGACTGCTGCGGAGTTGCTTTTTGTATATGCCGTTTCGCGAGGGCAGTTTGCTAACAGCGGTCTCCCTGATGAGACTCGCGCAGCTCGTACGATACTCAAGGATTACTTAACCGGGAAAATCCCGTATTGTTTTGTTCCTCCCGGTGAGGAGGCTAGTTCCAGTGGCAGCTCTGCGGCCAAGCCTGCGAAGAAAGAGGCATCTCAAGCAGAAGTTGAGGAAGAATCAGATGGAGGTTCAGAATATTATGAAGATGACGAAGACGAAGGAGGCGCATTGGCGGGACTTTCCTTGGAAGGAAAAGAAGAGTCAAATGAACGGGTTGCATCGTCTTCTGAAGCTTCTGAGCCAGTTGAACGGGAAGCACAGCTTTTAGGTATAGTCGATTCGTCAGGAGCTAATTTAGACAGGGTATTCGAGGATCTAGATACTAGTGTGGGTAGTGATCTAAAAAAGACGACTCGCAAGGAGAAAGCTGAGAAAGCCCCACACAAGATGCACAAAAAGGCCGCAAGGAAGAAAGATCGTACCTGGCGGGTTGGTGTCAATCAGGAGAAAGTCGAAGTTAGAAGGAAGTAGAATCCATGTTTTACACTGCTTGAATATATACATGTGAAGATTTGAAGATCGAAATTATTTCTCAACATTGTAGGCAGAGAAATTCCTTGACCGCGGTTCGTACGGAAGTATTGAATGTTTTGTTTACGAAATTAGGCAATTTAGATACAGAGAGGCTAGACGTGGGAGAAACTGTATATAATATGTACTTTGGCATTGTAGTCAATGTCATGTACTATCAAAGTCGAAGATTCAGCGCGAGTAGTCGTTGCGTTCGAATTCAAGAGTAGGGTTCCATTTGGTAGGGTTCATGTTAGTCCGGAGACCTTAGCTTTCTGCTTAGTAGAACTCTTTGTATGTGATTGCTGACCAACTCCCTTCCGCCAGATATTCCTAAGGTTACTCTCTGTTTTAGCTTCCGGTGCTGGTAAACTGATATTGATTCCCATACCAGAGAATGATTCACGAAAACTTGACACTGACTTTCAGGCCTGACTGCCCCATCACTATCACACCCTTTCAACTTTAGTCCACCAGCATGACATTGTTTAAAGTGATTGTATCTCGCCAAGTTTACTACCCTCGTAATCCCGGTTGGGATAATCTCAGACGTCTTATCCAGTACAGAAGCATCTGCTTGCCCGCAAGATGTATTACAACAACAACACAACCAAACGAGAATTCTATTATATTTTATTGTTTTGCAGGCAAAAATTTCATCGTTTGAATGGGCTCTGCACTCGATGAGTACTTTACAGTCAATTGTTTTGACAGAGCAGAGCTACCAGCCCATGATCGAAACAGCATCGGCACAGTTTTCCACGCACTCTAGCTGATCTGGATTTCAGGAACACACCTGCAAACTTGCGGGCTTCTTATTCCAAATTTATATTGTTCAAAAGGCCCGTTTTGGTGCCGATCAAGTTATCAAGCTCATCCTCATCGAATTCCCGAGAGGACTATCAGAGTTCTCCGTCAAATCATTGATCGAATGGAGTTGGAGCCTATTTCAGAAATACTCATGAAATATTCCGGCCCTCGAGATATCGGCCAACCATCACATTTGGAACTACGAAATCAGCTCTATCAAGCAGTTCCTTTGAGAAGAAGCTTAATACTTGTCCTATCTGCATCTCACTTCTTTATCTAGAGGATCTCACATGTTAATGTAGATCGCCTTTATCTGGTTCTGTTCATAAGGAATAGACAATCAAAGAAGGACGACCGCGTAGAAAAAATGAAGGATGGGAAGACCCCATCAAGCCGTACAAGGGAGAGATGAAAAAGGTAAAATGCGGCTAAGCCCCATAGAGAATCTGGATATCGATCATGAGGGGATATGCGAAGCTTTTGTACTAACTTTTTTCCTTGTTCACTCTGAGTTGTACAAAATCACTAGCGGTGGAACTAGAGGTATACTCGATGAAACACGCGTTCAAGCGAGAACCTTAAGAACTTTAAATTCCGTTCATAATCAACCGGAGATATTTAGGCACTACGCGTTGTGTTCTTCAAGCGTACCAGCGAGATGAAGAATTACGAGGTTTGATCACATGAATACTTTTAACCGTACGGTGGCAAACAGTATGCAGTAGGCATAAAACCCTTAAATTCCGGTCATAATGAACTGGAGATTCTTTAGACACTGCGCAGTGTGGTCTTCAAGCGTACCAGCGAGATGAAGAATCACGAGGTTTGATTACAAGAATACTTTTAATCGCACGGTGGCAAACAGTAGGAATAAGATCAACTCCGATCACAATGAATAGTAAAACTATTATCCCTAGAGAATCTTCTGTTTTATCCAAAATAAGTTAGCGACAGACGGGGTACAATCATGATTTATTTCCAAATCCCCGCGTAGGAGTTCAATTGATAGAACGCACTCCTGTATAGACCAGAGGGGGGGTTTCATTTGTTCAACTTAACTATGTCATCTACATTATATTTAATAAGTTGATTGATGTAGATGGCGTGAAGAACCTTATCAAGGTGGATTGTGTTACTTTGACTTACTCGTTCCTCCTATCCTGTGGAATAGACCCAGCCCGGCGTCGAGCTTCGCCATTCTGCCTGAGTCGGTACATTAAATGCATTTTTCAAACTACCTGTGCGATTCCGGAATCACTGAAGCACTTACAGGGAACTCGTGATTCTCTCGTTCAGATGTTTAAGGTGCAGCGGTAAATGAGCTTGATTCCGCTCCGTCCTTCAGTATTCGAGCGGAACCGTCCTGGACATGGAGATGAAAGACAGGGGTCTACACATCTTGTCTCAGAGGCGTGCGTGCTGCTGCGTTGTCCGTTTTTTGACATAGTTTCCTCTCAGTAGTCACACGATTGTTGCTCTTTTGAGGTGAGCGCTAGCGCTATGCACGGTCGTTACAGGCTTGTCAAATTTATTGCATATGAACAATTCTTTGAAATTGCGTGCTGTGTGAGCAGCTGATTTCTACTTAACGCATCGATTTTGATTTCGATTTTGATTAAACTTCACTTTTCTTCATTCATCAATTTCACCTACTCGGTCACGGAACTGGATTCTTCTATCTGATGCCTCTGCAAGTTGAACTTGTCTTATCTCCAAGTTCTCTTTTTCTAGATGAAACTTGCAAGCATGTTCTGCCGACTCTGTCCGTGTCCATGCCGCTTAGCGTTCTTCGAGTGTGATAGAGCAAAGCTTGCTCTAACCTATGTGTTTGTGACATGCTCTTGGATTCGTATGGTTTACAAACTATTAGCTGTATTCTTTAATCCAGAGGTAGAGGTTACTCGCGCACTAGAACTTGGAGCACAGGACAGAAGATCACAAAAGATTTTATGAAAGTTCGATATCTTTATCAGGAGCAGCTCAGTACTTGTGATGAGGAAAGGCATGGAATAGGTCCACAGTGGAAATAACGGGATCTGCTCTGTCTCTGCAGCACTCACTTTGGCTTTCAAATTCATTTTAGGATATGTTCTAAATATCGGAGCTGAAATGAACGTCAGTTCCGAATCGATTTTTATTAGAGCTAATCTCTAAGGTCTTGTGTCGCAGAGGTCCACGTCTGAAGGGGAAATATGTCAAAACTAGACTGGTTCGCCTCTATACACAAGGGTAATTGCGTCACAATCAACCATCTTTCTGGAGAAGGATGAGAGTAGGGAGTTCTTATTTATGTGGCCAGATGAATCTGAAGCTGAGAAATGGAATCTGGTTGGAAAGGATCCAATGCAATGCATGTAGCTGTCAAACAAGGCTGCAGTCAACTAGTGAGGAGGATAATCGAACGATGACTATGTCAACATGAGCAGAGACCGTAGCAATATGAATCCAACAACGCTTGATACTTATAAGAGTTTAGGAGAAATGATTCTGGCAGTTGAGGGAAACTGTAAACTGGATACAATTGCAAGAGCCCTACTTAATGGAGATCGGGACGTCACTTGGCTCCTTGCTGAAGCTCTTTTGGTGAAATGCAGATCTAATCCCTATGGAATTGAGCTAGGTTCAGGACGTCCAGTTCCCTCAGCGATCGACGAAGACAAATTGGAAACAATTCGAAAAGTGACAAAGGAAGTGCTAGAATAAATTGGAGATGGGAGAGTTCGTGTTGTTCAGCACTATGAACAACAGTGCGAGTTCAACTTCTGACCGATGGACGAGTATTTATTTCTCGCCTTGTGCAAAGTAGTGGCAGAGCCGAAGCCTAGACTGGACGCTGACAGTCAATACCTGTCCCGGTGCCGTCAGGATATTGTGACCGAGATTTTGAAGGAAGATGATGGACGAGAGTTGTTGATATTCTTGTTCGAACTCCAAGATGGACGAGGACGAACAGCGCTACATGTTGGGTAGATCACTATACGAACTGCGGAATGAATATGGCCTAACAGGCAAAAAAAATACCACGAAGGAAAAGAATACATGCAATGCAAGCGCCCATAGAAAAGATGAGCCTAATACTGTTCGAAAGGGGGCACATATTCATAAAGAACTAAACAGTAAGAATAGAAACCACCCTCCGAAATGCTAATAACTCCGAAATGCTAATAACTCCGAAATGCTAATAAGTCATAAAGAACTAAGCACTAAGGATAGTGACCACCCTCAGAAATGGTAATAAGGTGCAAGATGAGCAAAGTAGAAACATATAATTGGATTGTGTGATTGAGATCCTCCAAGGGGATGTCTAGCAACTAATTGGGAGCTGAGGGTCATAGATTGAAGAGGAGCACACACTATTGATATTTGTTGATGAAGACTTAGAGCTTGTGATCTTTGTAGAGTGATGGAGACCCTCTGCTGAAAATAAGAGGTAAGCATGGCGGGCAAGAAAGCCAAAGTGCCTCTCCTCTATAATGAGCCATGTGCTGCCTCTCAAATGAGGTCATCAAACTGATGATGAAGGTGGCCAAAAATCTCCCCTGCTAGGGAGATGAAAATGTCAGATGCAAGCCATGGGGCACAGTGGTACTCCTTCGCTCTAGTGGCAATGATTGTTGTAGCTCTTGCTTGGATTCTAGCCCGTACCAAGGACATTGGGCTGAGTGGGTTCACAACAATCACATCATATAATGTATATCTGCCATTCCTAAAGTGACAATATTTGTTTGCACCCTCTGGTGAGATGTGCTTGGTAGGACCATCCATTGCTCAATCTAAACCTGTGAGTGAGTACAGAGTACTATCTATATTGTATCTCTAATGGCATCATGGACTCTGGTAGGCTCTCCTTCGATGGCCCATAGTAGGATGTGGATGTCATCCACATCAAATATAGATAGATACGGGCATGGGTCCGATATGGCCAAGAGTGTTGGATGTGGTAAACCTAGCTGAATTCAAAGGGCAGTGGTGGACTCCTCCAACTTGAACCAAAATTCTTCAATCAAAGGGGAAGCGTGAAGCCAAGCTCCTACACCCTTCCTGCCACGCCACAAGAGAGGATCCTAGCTATATTTGGTAATGGTGCATAAGTGAGGATGCTAGAAAGGGTGTGAGTGTGCATAAACTCACTGGGTTCCACTTGAAACTTCCTAGAGTCTAGGGAAACAAAGTCTGCCAAGGGAGGAAGTGATGTACATCCCGGTCCGGGCAATAAATCCTGAGCCAGTCAAAGAGATGTCTGGAAAGCTAGGGGCTAGAGTCAACTATCATGATGGGTGGCACTAAAAATTTGTCTGCTAATAGGGGAGCCCCTAGGGCCCATCCTGTTATGTACGTTGCTCGTGCAATAGCCTCCTATGATGTGATACCACATCCACTCATAGCTATGGGAAGAGCAATCTACAAACGCCGCCAGTCATCAGATAATTGTGGGAGCATACAAGGCCCTAAGAGTGTGGAGAAGTTATTATGGCACATGTGACTATCAAAGGCCTGTAGATATGGTAGGAGGGCCATAGTGGGATGATATGTGAGTGCCAAATAAGATGCTCTCATGACATAACATCTTAGGAAAGAGTATGTCACCTTAGCATTCCCCAACATGGGAAGTAGGTGAGCATGAGCAATGGCTCAAAGAATCTAAGATATAAGAGCTACAAAATTCTTCATCTCCTAGAAGTGAGTCCAATATTCTCAATCCTCCTGTTGGGAACTAGAATCTTGATGGGAAGTCTGAGGGAGTAATGATTGTATGTAAGCTTCAGGCCTTAAATTTACAAGTATTAACTCATAAATCCAAGGTCTAAAGAGTAAGTGTGAAAACTTGCACTGCACTGACTACATTCTCCAAGGGGCCCAAGATGTGTGTATCATCCAAGAATGATGGAAATAGACATGTGGGAAAGGATATTGCAACCTCACACAAAGTTGTGTAGTGTGCAATAGCAAATAAGGGTCCTCCTAAAGGATCTCCCTGTCATGTACACTCCGCCCTGTCACTCAAGATGTTAACAGAGTGAACTCTCATACGGTAGTACGGTGGCTATGTAGCAATGGTGTCTCAATGCCATAGAAAGTACATACAAAAGGAATCAAAAAGAGAATCTGATCCCTTGCCATACAAAGAGCTCTAAACTAAGTTGGACAAGAAATGGTATTGAAGGCATTTGAGAAATCCACTTGGACTACTATCCAATCTGGGTAGAGGTCCAAGGAGGCTCTAATGCCCACAATAACCATTTTACAACCCCCTGGTGTGGCAATTGCATATTGATGAGAAGACAATAAAGATGAAAAGGATTGACAAAGCTAAAGACAAATGGTGTGTGATGCTAAAAGCAAGAAAACATCTTTGATGACTATGAGGCAAACCCCCAAAGTCTCCTTTGATAGAGCAAGGAGACAAGATGCACCAAACAACCAGGGAGCCATGGGCACCAAACCCAAGGCAAGATGCTGGTAGAAAGCAAAGACAAGGGAGAAGCCTAAGTCAGGTACATATGAGGAAAGACAATCTCATAAATGCTCAAAAACTAGTCCGGAGGGACCACCTGCCGAGAAACATGGAGAGTGGAGTAAAGCAAGGGCAAAGATGAACTCCATCAACTATAGCTCCTCATCTAGGTAGGAGTCATGGACAAAAGATGGAAGGTCATATGTGGCCAATGGATGTAGATCATGTAATGTTGATAGAGTATTGATAGAAAAGGGTTTTGGTCTAGAGGGTGATAGTGCATGGATGGCTTGTCAATACTTCCCTTCTTTTCCTAACATCAAGGAATAACATAATAGATAATGCTCCAGAGGTGGAGCATGATCCAAGGAGGACTTTGTGATCCGTCTAGCTGCCACCTATACTCGGATTGTACACTCCTATAAAGCAACCCAATCTCTACACAAAAACTGATGAATCTAAGAAGTGGTCTCCCGATATGCACATGCACCTCCATGAGCAAGAAGAAGCAAAATCCACAAGGAGAAGTGAGCTAATAGGGTCCAAGTAGAGACATCTCTCTCAAGATCATCTAGCAAGATGGCAAACGGAAAACTTATGGAAAGCTTGGATCCCACTAAACGGATGGCCATAAGGGTCCTAGTGTATGTACAAGGAGGGGGTAAGCCTGGTAGGAGGGCCTATAGGGGGTCTAAATAGTGGAGTTAAGAGTAAGAGTCTGGTGGAGCTTGTAGTGAGAGGGTTGGAGTATAAGAGCGTCCAGAGGGATAGGTAAGGAAGTGGCATTTACTTTCATTCGTAAGCATCTAGCTCGTCCTCGATGTTGTGCCAAACCAACTCCCACCCATGTGCAATCAAGACAAGACTGCATAGGATGATGGTGAGGCGGATGTAAGGGGGTGCAATAGGGTTTGGGAGGGGGAGGTAGATCTGGGGAGTGAGGAGGAGAGGTTGTGGATGGTTTGGGAGGCCCCAAGGAGATAGAGGGTGGCGGTTCCAACATGGGAGAAGCAATTAAAGTAGATTGCACATCATGGAAATGCAAAGGATGTGGTAAAGGTGTAAGGATGGCTTCATCAAGGGGAACTTGAGCACTTAGAGGAGAGGGCTGGAATATGCTGCATCTAGATCTTTCCATTGGATGCACATAAGGGGTATGGGGGGCTTGATGAAGAGTCCCACTCGTGGTAGTCCCTCTAGCTACCCCTGCAAAAGAACAAAGTGGAGGTATAGTGAAAGAATCTGTTGGATTATCCTCCACCTCAAATAACTACTACCCAAGATATAACTAGAAAAATAATAAGGTGGAGCTCAAAGCAACAAACCAACACCAAAAGAAGAACACACCTAAGAAAAAATACATAAAAACAAAAATGATGGTATAAAAGTGAAGAACAAATGTGAAGAGAACCTATCTGCTACCAATGGAGAGTCCCCATCCAGCAAGCCATGTCAGGTACATGAAATAGCCATATAAGAACTCCCTGGTACAAGAACTCTCTTTGAACAAGAACTATGGTAAGAACATTGTGGTACGAGAACAGCATGGAAAAATAACAGCCGGTACTCGAACGCGATCGGCCCCAGACCCTAAAATGTCAGTCGCGCTACAGGTAGCCTTTGGAAAGTCAGGGAACCTTGTAGGCTCTCGTACCCCCTCACCATAGCCTGGAAGTCAAGAAACAAGCATGCAAAGGGAGCATATGCAGTGTAATGTGTATTTCAGAGTAGTAGAACTATGGACAGTTCAAGACTCAATAATTTCTAAACTAAAATCAAACTGTGTACTGGAGAGTAGCAGAACTATGGACAATTGAAAACTCGAGAATTTTAAACTGTGATTGTATTCGCCCTCTCCCTTTCAGCTTGTCCCAGCGTGACTCACTAATATTCGAATTGCCCAGGGTAATATTCGTCCCGGGCCTAACGCTCCCCAACCTGGCATGGGATTTCTTCCTTTCTTTTTCTTTTCTCACGATCTCTCGCGTCGGCTCAAATTGCAGCGGCTCTCCGAGTCTACAATCAAATCTTTACAAATGTAAACTATCACTAAATGACTGGCCAGGCAAGCACTCTGTCACATGCGTTCAAGTCAGAGCTCAATCTAACACCCTCAAATTGCAGCGGCTCTCCAAGTCTACATTCAAGTCTTTACAAATATACACTATCACTAAATGACTGGCCAGGCAAGCACTCTATCACATGCGTTCAAGTCATAGCTCAAATCTAACACCGCAGCCCTCCCGATCAAGCTCAGGCCATAGTCAAGCCTTCGTGGACCTCATGACCTCATGCTCTCGTTACTCGGGAAGGCAATCGCTGAAGACTTCTCCATTCAAGAGGACACCAAGCAGCTGGCCAAGCACTTGGCAAATAGAACGGAGCTGTTCAAGCACTTGGCAAATTCAAGGCACAGAGCTGGACGGACACCATTGCATCGCACGGCTGCAGCCTTTGATTTTCCCGTGGATTTAGCATGGATACTTTTAGATTCCGGAGCTGATGTGCATCTGAGTTTTGACAGCAAAATAACGTCCGCCGAATGTTTTGTAGACGTGAGGAAAGTGTCTGCCTGAAACGAATTTGCGCCATCGTTCCCGTTTCTTTATGTATCCTTCCCTTTCAGAGAAGAGCAGGCAGATTTTGAGTCCCTCCCCATCACAGCAGTCCACTTAGCAATATTCAACCATTTATAAATGGGAACTTCTTGATTTGGCTCATTGGGGCTATCCAAAAGGAACAATCGTTGATATACCTAGTCCCCCTTAGCCGCATTCGATCCAGCGGACTTGTCTTCTCGTTTAATGGCAATGCAACGGATATGGATAGACGGGGGAGGCATCTGTTAACGGATCATGGCTTCGCTCCATTAGCCCTTGCAGCACACGTCGGGAATATCAGATGCTTTGGGTACGTATTGGCCTTTAAATCGGCTTCCACAAAAATAGCATGACGTATTACATGGTAAAATCGCAATCATATAAAGTAGCACTCTCATGTCTATGGTATAAACCATCTCGGGTAGAATAACACTTGGAGGGAAAAAGATCACTCGATTACATTTGTTTCCAAGATAAGTTTATTGACCATTACAACATGTGGAGAAAATAGAGTT
Source organism: Lunularia cruciata (assembly GCA_948567375.1). Taxonomy (NCBI): domain Eukaryota; kingdom Viridiplantae; phylum Streptophyta; class Marchantiopsida; order Lunulariales; family Lunulariaceae; genus Lunularia; species Lunularia cruciata. Next base: position 8,135,767 of record OX419759.1, on the reverse strand, counting down.
GCCAAGAAACACAACTATACAAAAATGTTATTAATATCATTTCCTCTTTAGATAATAAGATAGCTTACCTCTCTGCAGGAGATGGATATGTATGTCTACCCTTCTACACAAGTTCGACAGAGATGTTTATCTACCACTTGCACCATATCAATAGAGATGTGTGTATGTGCTGAATCCTTGTCAGACACTCAAATATTTGTGGTTCAATAATATTATCAAAGATTCTTGTAATCTTACTATCAAATACTTTGATTCATGATAGGAAGATTAGAGAAGAGAGGAAACTTGATAAAGTCCATCAACTTTATATATCAATTCACTGAATGCCTTGCTCTTGCTGCACCTTGCACAAACAATATTGAACATGACAATAAAGGCAAAAGGTGACATATTCCTGTTCAACACAAAAATGAGAATATAGTCAACTGATTCAACATCGATGGCACATGCAAACTATAGATAGCTGTAATTTAATCGTATGCCTTTTGAAACTTTTGGAGCCGAATCTAGATCTCTACTTACCTTTCTCGTGCTACTAAAACTTCTTGAATCCATTTATCAGCAAGGATTTTCGACACGGATCGATTTGACTTAAATGACACTTTCGAATAAGGTCCCGAAATTTGGATCCATTCGACTTAAATGTACTAATTGGAATAAGTAATTGTTTTGGTGACAGCGAGTTTAGATGATGCCCACTTTTCATAATATTCACCTGTCACAAGAATGACCCAACAGCAATGGTCCATGGTGCGTCAGAAAGTTAGGCTGGGCAAGAGATGGGATGGCAGGTTTTGTTCGACGAAAATGCTTTTGCTCGGAGGCATACGGTATACCTGCTTGTCTACTTAGCTGTTAATGCGGAATATGTCAACCTTTCTACTATGATATATCAATTCTTTTTTATAGTGATATTGAGGATTACTCAAAGATGTGTGGAAATCATCAATCTTGGATTCACTTGACGCGCACGTCCCAAATCAACCTCGAAACCGACTACCGCGTTGAATAACAAGAAGGATGGAAAAACAGAGAAGAAGAAACATTACAGGGATGAGATATAATACCCAGAGACATGAGAGTGCTTTCCATAGACTGCTTACTTATCTTTTGATTGGACAAAATGTTTGCAATCTTCTTTGATGGATTAATAATTTCAACATGGGTTATATTCTCTTAGTTGACTCTTCCATTCCTCGTACTACTTGCTCAGCCTTGACGCCTCCCCTATACCAACAAGTTACTATTATCTGTCTGTACTTACCGTATCCTTCTAGCATCCGATTTTATCAACAATTTTCCCAATCAGTGCCCAGGGAAAGAAACCTATGTATTTTATTTTGTTCCGCTTCCTCCGGTTAAGGAAGAAAATGAACGTTCTTGAAAAAGCTCGAACAACGTATGTAGAGAAACATGATGTCCTCATCCTCTAGAAGATATGTGCAAGCATCTCATCAACTACCCTACAATTGGCCATCAAGTTCGCAACAATGTCTTTCAGATTGCAACTAACCGTGAGTAGCTGCCAAAAGACTAAACAAACTCTCATCTTCGAAACAACAGAAATTACATCTTTAATAAGCCCGTCGCGGATCTGTGGATTGTTCAACTAATCATAGATTACTGCATTTCCTTCACTGTTCTTTATAACTCATTTTTTGAATCCTTTGTGGATTGTCTGCGCCTCGGCTATTTGGGCCAACCAAACTCTTTTTACACGAAATTGCTTCTTGACTACACTGCCAAACTCGATGCAACCATCTTTGAAGAGCTTGCGAATGAGAAATACTTTACATTAAAGTTGGATGGCTGGTAAGGCGAGGCAAAGATAGCATTTACGGTCATCCTACCATAAGGCAAGGAGATGTTAGTGTATGTTGTGAAATGGGTCTAATGGCTACGATTACCAAAAGCAGTTTTTGAGAGGTCTAACGACTCATTGATCAGCTTGGACCGAAGAAGATACTTGGTGTCATCACCCACTCAACAAGCAACTACACCAAGTTGCACAATAACATTCTAGAGATTTACCTTGGATGTAAAATATTCTTTGATTTGCTCATGGGCTTGATCATGTATGTGGTGACATTTTGAAGGTAAAAACATACTCTCTTAGTGATACGTTTAGGTTTCAACTACTCATGGGGGGATTTCAAATATAGGCTTTTCCAGTTCCATAAAAGTCCATAAATTCTTTACAAGTAAGTTGTTTTAAAATTTCGGAATTCAAGGAAAACTGCCGGGGAACCTAAATCGTGACCTGCAGGAATTTACAGCTAAGCATTCCGTAAACTTTAATGAAAACGTCAATGACTGTATTTTCTTCTCCACGTGTATCATTGTCATTTCTCTTTCCCTGACCGGTATAGACTCAACACTAATTTGTCAGATAGTTCGTTTAATACTTCCTTAATACTTTCTGGAATCCCTACCAGAATGGAATCAAATGATTTTAAAAACTGAAAGCTCCCGAGACATTCATCACCCGTAAATTTGCTAACGAGATTCCTATGGGAAACTTACGTTACCCATAGAAATCAGTCAAGTCAAGATCAAGATCAAGTCAATCATCAAGTCAATCATCAAAATCCCAAGTCACGTAAGCTTGGATGCAGGTTACAAATCAAATAAGATGATCTTGGAATTATGCAAAGTCAAAAGTAACTCCGCGGAAAAGGCTCAACGCTTTTCATCTATTGGGAATACAAGGTTTAGCTCGGCATATGATTGCCTAAAGTCATTGTGTGGCAACAAAAAGACCATCAAGGATCTCTCTAACACCATCAAGAACATGCCCCAAAATTTGCAAGACCGCATTGAGAATAAAGCATTTTGGCAAAAAGTTTAGTCATATTTTACAATAAATCATCAATCTCAATAATCATCAATAGAATGGAGCCTAGCCCCATTCTAACTCTCTTGTCTCTCCCTTGTGCGGGTTGAATGGGTCTTCCCATCTTTCTTGTGTTCTATGTGGTCACCTCCTATCATTTACAACAAATCATCAATCTCCAGTAAAACTCTGCCTGTACATTGCTATGGTAGAATACTGTGTATGATTAGCTAAACATAGTACTACCTATGTCGGGCATCGGGTGGAACACAGAAGTCATTGGATTTTGATGTGATCAAGAAGCAAATGGTAATCATATTTAAGGATGGCATTTTCCTTTTAGTAGCGTACTTGGATCCTACCATGGGATGCATCAACTTCATGGATGATCCCATCAAGCGCTTAAACGAGAGAGCAAGATAATGCGCCTTGTCATTTGGTTTGTACTGGACAACAACAGTGGATGTCCACTTATAAGAGCTTTTGGCATATTCGGCTAGATGAGCTTTTGCCAAGACGAGCAAACTACTCGATTCTGGAAGGGCTTAGCCAATGCACGATAGCACTAAAAGCTCTTGGTTATGAGAATTTACTCAGGTAGCATTGCCTACAAAAACATGGCATATGAGAGGATATTTCTCAATCGGGCATGGTTAAAAGAATGCACTACATGGATCTTTGAAACCAGAAAATTTCATCTGCATCACAAAGATGTATGGTCATTTGTACTATGGTCGAGGATTTCCAAGTGGGAAGATTCCGGTCATAAACGTTGTCGAGCTACAAGAAGTAGAACTTTAAGCATTCGAGAATAAAGATGCTTTCATTCAGGAATACCTAGAGCATCAAGAAGATCTTAAGGAGGAATCCCACTCCGATAACTAGTTTACTGACGTTTACGATGTCACAGCGATAGACATAGACGACGAATCCCCTACAGGGTTCCCTCATGTGAGTGCAAAACATGCCTTGCCGGAATGCCTAGCGGCCATGGGCTCCCGACGGCATTTTACTCAACTGATTGCACAAATCTCATATTATCAATGTCAGCATCTCTTGACATTTAACTAAATGACAAATTTGGGAAACAATATTGCAAACAGCTCTAATAATCATCAATGGAACCTAGACTGTTGAGTTATAACGAGACTTGGATCGAGTTCATGTGTTTAAGATTTCCTCTACATGGTTATATGGTGGCTTACCAAGTCGCTAAGACCGTCTTCTTCGAACCTTGATAGCGGGAGATTCTTCAACCGTGTTAAAAGCCCTCCCTTTGGGCGAGTGCCTTTTTGGACCAGAAGTTTCGGGTCGTTCACGTACGGTTCTGGGAGAAGGGTGGGGAACAGAAAGTGCCCATATCCTTATTCGGAAGCAAATATACTTTAAGCAAAACAGTAAAATGGCGACCGCGTACCATAACAAGAACGATAGTCGTTCACGTACGGTTCTGGGAGAAGGGTGGGAATAGAAAGGGCCCATCCCTATTATTGGGAAGAAAACGTATTCTTAAATAAATTACTAAAATGGCTACCACGTGAAATAACAAGAAGGGTAGGAAAACCCATCCAACCATAGAAGGAAAAGATATAGAGGGTAAAATGGAGTTCGTCCCGATAGCTCCGGTAGGAAAAATCTTTTGCAGATATTATTAGGAATTACTTTAAAAATTGGGAGTTCTTATTTCCATCGTCCTTTTCGCTATTTCCATCATTACACTGTAAATTAATTGATCTTCAATACTCTCGGTGCTGAAAATATGGAAATAAAAAAGAAAGTGATGAAAATAACAATTATCTAAAAAAAGTTCTAAATTTTTAACAAGATTAAAATCTTCTGAAAAAAGGTGGAAAGGGCGACCGCGTAGAAATCGGTTTCTGAAAAAATCGGTTCTTTGTCTTTCGTTGTCTGACAGAGACCACGTGACTTGTCTGACGGTTTCCCCATGGGCCTTGACAGAAACCGCAAAGCCGGGGCTTTGCCTGTCAGACTTGAGAGATCCAGAGTCTTCTGCTTTGACGTTACCTGCACACACGTAGATCGGTTTGATAGGGGTTCCCCATCTTCATGTTTGCTATGCGGTCGTTTTTTTCTCCTCACACGTACATACTTTCCGGAGATAGAGTCTTGGGAATTCGAGAGAAGAAAGGGAGAGATGTGAGGAAAGATGTATATTTTATGAATGCTCTTTAGTATATAACCCCATGTCATTTTTTTTGTTCTCCCTTGTATTGCTTGATAGGGTCTTTTCCATTCTTCGGTTATTTCACGTGGTCGCTTTTCTCTATAGCACCCGACTGAAAAGTTCGATGTTGTTTTATTTTTATTATTAGTATTTAAATTAAAGACTATTACAAAATTAAGTAGATAATTATAATAATTTGCAGAATTTAGAATTATTATTATGTATTGAAAGTGATAGTTTGAGCTTTTTATTTATTTTTTAATTTATGATTGAATTCCATGATAATTTAATTTAAAAAATTTTGAATTCAAATTTAAATTTATGAGAATTTATAATTTTTAGAATTTATATATTTCATATAAATTATAATTTGAAGAATTATAGTTTTATATATATAGAGAAATATGAAAAAAAAACATCTTATGTTATTATCGTTATTTTTATGCTAACCACGATTACATTTTCCATGTGGGATCGTCTAGAGCAGCTCGTGATACATTATACCGGTGTGTTATTGATACTTTATCTCGCAATGAGTAAAGACCCATGTGTGAAGGATGTCCCAAGATTATGATTAGACCACTTGGGATGCTCATGTGAGACAAACTACCATATCAACAACAATGACACTTGGGATTATGCACGCTTCATTTATCTTTTTGTTTATAGTTTGTGTAACAATATAAAATTTAGCAACAAAGTTAGTTATGGTTAATGAAATAACAAAAAAGATAAATTAACCTAAAATATTCCAAAAGTATCTATGAAATTTCTTGGGAAGCTTCCTAGTTAGTTTAGCTTGCACCCTAAGTAGATAGTTTCTAAAGTGAGTTTCTAGAAGTTTCCAACTAACTTAGCTTGCACACCAAGTAAGTAACTTCTAGAAGAAAGCTTCTGGATAAGTTTCTCAAAGTCTTTATACTCCTTATAAATACCAAAGCCAAAGCTCATGCTAGGCATTTAGAGTTTTCCACATTCAAGTGTCTTAGTGTGATCTTCCATTCTCCTATTTCTCTTTTTGATCTTGGGTCTTTTACATTGGTATAATAGTAGGAATGGGATGGATGGAATTTATAGACCACCAAATCTATTTTTGCCAAACCAATGGGATTTTTGTGTCCGAGTACTACCCAAGCATCACTTCAAACAGTTCATCACCTCACGTTTTGGGCAAAATTTTCTAAATGCAATCACCTTGTCCGAGGAACCCTTGATACTTTTGGTTGTAACTTATGGAGAATGGTGGACTTGTTGCATCTATGTGTTAGTAAATTAGATAAATTGGAGGTAGAGTGACTACTCTAGTAGTAATAGCCATGGCGGCAATGCCCAAGGTTATCATTGCTATGCAACAACAAATTGAGCATCTTACTTGATTACTTAATGAATGAGACCAGCAACGACAAGAGCCTGTAGAGAGAGCACCATTTTGAGAAGAAGAAGATCAAATATGATTTCCAAAACCCAAAGTATTTAATTGCAAAAATCTTCCGAGCATAATGGAGAATTTTGTATTTGACTATGAATATTATTTTGAGACTACAAATCTTCAAGATGAATGGAAACAAATTCTCTTAGCTTCAAGCCAATTGGACACAACAATGAAGCTATGGTGGCGATTCTGAGTAGAGCGAACTGAAAGGCAGTTTGTTGCACCAATCCTGACATGGGAAGAATTCAAAGGGTGCAATAATTGGGTAATTCCAAACAATCAATGCCACACAAGCTGCACGAGATAAGTTTGCAAGGTTGAAGCAAGTTCGATTTATAAGAAGATACATCACACAATCTAGATATAATGGATGGTGAAGCTCTAGATCAATTTGTGAGAGGCTTGAAGTCACGAACCAAATTAGAAGTAATTATGCAAGAGCCAAAATAATTAGAAGAAGCCATGTAGCTAGTAGAGCACTTTGATTCCTTGGTTACGACAACTTGGTCTTGACCTCAACCTTCACAAAACCAACTAGCACATTACATACATGTGGAGGAGCCGGGACCAATGGAGATTGATGCCATCCAATGGAGACCATTGGGTGCAATGTATCAAGAAAGATTATAGCAAAATGGCGGTTGCTTTTATTGTCACCAGATTGGACATCATGTTGTTGAATGTCCACTCAAGAATGAGAGATCTCGACAAATTGCCCAAACGGAGGTTGTGGAGTGGAATGATAAAGAAAACAAGGAATCCCAATAGGAGATTTTGAGCCGCCTATTGAGAACTTGATTAGTTCCAACGGGATTGAAGGCTCGACCTATACAAATTTACTTCACTTGCAAGGTATAATATCTGATTGTGGTTGTAGGATTTTAGTTTATTCTAGAAGTTCAAAGAATTGCATGTCTGTGCAATTAGTGAAGGAATTGAGTATTATTATCTGCATTTTGTACCTTGCATCTTGTTACCTTCAAGATTGGGAAGGAGTATTTAGAGTGCATGAGGTTTGTAGTAGCATCTCTACACTATGATGTCATTCTAGGTCTACCTTGGCTTGAATGTCATAAGGTTCAATTTGATTGGAACTGACAATAAATTCAAGTATAACACCAAGATAGGATTTTCCGATTGGGTTGTTTGACACCTTTGAGTAAGACACCTAAGAATAGTCAATCCCAAGATAAGAATTTTGTCAATGAAGCAGCCATAGAGCAAGCTTTGGATGAAGATAAGTCTATTTTTGTAGTGTGGATCAAGCCGATTGCACAAGGAGAATCTAAAGAGTGTCAAGAGCCTCATCAAGCAATGGTTGATTGAATAGTTCAAGAGTTTGTGGAAATTTTTTTGGATGATCTACCAAAGGGATTACCCTCTTATCATGGTATGTCTTTCAAGATTGAGTTATTTTCAAGGAGTAGTTTAGTGAGTAGACCAACCTATCGGCTCTCACCAAAGGAATTGGAGGAGTTGAAAACAACACTTATGGAGTTGTTGAAGAAGGATTTCATACAACATAGTATATCTCCCTGGAAAGCACCAGTACTATTTGTTCCAAAGAAAGATGGAGAAATTTGTTTCTATATTGATTACCATGGGCTCAATAAACAAACGATGAAGAATATATATCTCTTGCCTCAAATTGATGACTTGCTTGATCAATTGAGTGGAGCACAATACTTCTCCAAGTTGGATCTTCCTAGTGCCTATTGGCAAATCCCCATTGATGGGGCTGATGTGCAAAAGACTGCCTTTCACATAAGGTATGGGCATTTTGAGTGGAGAATTTTACCTTTTGGGCTCACTAATGCTGCAATAGTCTTCATGGATTAAATGCATAGAGTATTAGATGGAGTATTGGATGAATACATGGTGGTGTTCTTGGATGATATCTTAATAAATAGCAAGATAGAGGTAGAACACGTGAATCATGTGGAAGAAGTCCTAAGACAACCATGATAGTGGAAATTTTACTGTAGAAATTGAAGTGTGCCTTTTGGCAAAAGGAAGTTCTCTTCTTGGGTCATAAGATCTCATTGGAGAGGATCAAGATGGAAGAGGAAAAAATCAAGACCATTATTGACTGGCCTATTCCAAAGGATGCTATAGGAATATAGGCATTTAATAGATTGGCTAGTTTTTACCTGATGGTTCATTCACTATTATGCCCATATAGCCGCACCATTGATTGATCTCTTGGAGAAGAACTCAAGCTTTTAGTGGACCACCAAGCACAAAGAAGTATTCCAAAAGCTGAAACATATGGTGTCTTCAAGACCCATTCTTCAACTAACCATATGATACTCAACTACCTTGTGTGGTTGATTTAGATGCTTCTAACTTTGCGATTGGAGCCGTATTGCATAGGATTTCCTAGATGGATTACATCCCATTGCCTTTGTGTCTCGTTGACTAAATACAATTGAAAGGAATTACTCTGCTTGAGATTGAGAACAACTAGCAATGGTACATGCCACCAAGGTATGGAGGCATTATCTGTTGGGGAAACAAGTGATCATGCAAATTGATCACAAACCATTGTTGCAGACATTACACTTGGAACACATGAAGAGGCAACATCATCAATAGGAGGAACAACTCCAATTGTTTGACATCAAACTTGAGTACAAACCAAGTTGATTCCATGTCATCCTTGATGCCCTATCACAATGACCTAATTTGAAGTCTCTTCCTCTCATCACGATAGCCATTACAACGGTGGCAATTGACTTTAAGGTCCAAAACAAGTTTATGTTAGCTCTACAACAAGATCCCTGCTTTAAAATGGTATATGGTCATCTTGCAACATGTGACATGGAGTATAACACCTTCTTCTTCAAGGAAGATCTTCTATTCCATAAGGACCGGATATATGTTCCAACCAAGGGTGATCTCCAACTTGTGCACCTCCAAGAAGCCCATGACTTACCAATCGTTAGTCATATGGGTGTGGACAAGACCTTGAGTACTCTCCAACACCAATGGTGGTGGCCCAACATGACACAAGATGTTTGAGAGTTTGTTCAATTATGTGAGAGTTGCCAATGCAACAAGGCCAACAACCAAAAACCAAGTGGCCTCTTTCAACCACTCCCCTTTTCATCTGCTCGATGGAAACAAGTGAGCTTGGATCTTATCACATCCTTGCCCAAGACAAAGCAAAGTCACATAGCAATTGTGGTGTTTGTTGATAAGCTTAGTAAGCAAATCCATTTGGCACTAACCTTTGATACTAAGGATGCTCCAACATTGGTGCAAATCTACTTCAACACTATCTTCAAGCATCATGGGATGCCTCATGTACTCATTCTTGACCGTGATCCTCAATTCGTTGGGAAATTTTGGAAAACACTCTTCCAAATATTTGACACCAAGCTTTCTTTCTCCATGGCATATCATCCTCAAACTAATGGAAAAACCAAACTTGCAAATTTCACCTTAGAGGATATGGTTTGTGCCTTGTCAACATCCACCTTATACAGTCGGGATGAATATCTTGCAGTTGCAGAGTTTGCATAAATAATTCCAAATAGGCAAGCACCGGATTCTCTCCTTTCTTCCTCAATTTTGGCCAAGACCCACTTGTTCTTGATGCCCTTCTTGCTCCTCCTCCATCTCATGTCCCTCATACTACCACCATATCCTAATCTTTCCAACAAGCCAAATCTCATCTCCTTGTTGCTCAGAATTAATAAAAACAATATGAAAACCACCATCATCATGATTTTACCTTTCAAGTCAGTGATAAGGTCATGCTCTCCTCTAGTAACCTACCCCTCCCACTTGATACCCAAGTTTTTAAACTCACCTCTTATTGGATAGGACCCTTTGATGTCACTCAAATTATTTCTCTTATTGCTTATCAACTTATCTTGCCTTGTCATATGCATATCCATCCTATCTTTCACATCTCCAAGTTGAAACCCTTTGTATCTAATCCATATTCATTTTCCTCTTGTGTCCAACCTCATCCTCCTCCCATCCTTATCAATGATCATGAGGAGTACAAAGTTGATTGTATCATTGTGTGTTGCCACATTCATACTCAAGTGTCCCAATGTGATCTTCCATTCTCTTATTTCTCTCCTCGGGCTTGGGTTTTTTATACTTCAAGGGACATCAATCAAGTCATGGGAGTGGTTAGCTTCTCAAGTGGGTTGCATTTGGGGTTATTTGAGACTAGTTTTCCATGTCCACATCTATTCCATAGGCTACTCCATACACTCCATGATGAGGCTAGACAAGCTTTTCACTTACCACTTGATCATTTGGCACTATGATCCCTTGGACAAGTTAGCATGATTCATATTCCTCTTACTCCCTCAATGGTGTATTTGCTATGCGAGAGGGGGACGTGCAGGGGATAGAGAGGTGGTTGCTAGATTTCATCAATTTTTCCCTGAGGATTGGGCTGCCTTACACAAGGAGTGTGCTAGGGCTGCACATTTTAAGATACAATGTTTGCCATAGGATACCATAGAGTCCACTCATTTACAACGGAGTAAGACATTGGGTTCAAGCGGGAGAGTTTAGTAGAGCAACATGAGCGCTACATCCTTTGTCCATGCCTAGTCCTACTAATGAGACTATCTCTTCCACACGCTCATTATATCCTATGGCAAGAGAGAGATCACCACTAAAGGTCTTAGATTATCAAACTAAGCAGCCTTTATATCTTGATAGATCACTTTTTGCACAAGCATTGTGCACTGCCCTTTGCCTTTCCTCAAGAGGTTTGTTAGGGATGGTATATGAGCATCAGAGATATTACTTTTAGGTGGATGATCCTTCTAGTGGTTTTATTGAGTTGTCTCAAGTGGTTGCAATAGTAGCAAGAGGAGACATTACTTTATTTTTTAGTCAAGTGTTAGGTGCTAGTTGACTTCTCATGATGGAGAACGACACGAGGGATTGCTATTGGAGAGATATTTTTGCATTTGCTAAGCCACACCATTGTCCTTAGCATCATTCTCACTTCCAACAACACCATAGTCCACATCAGTTTGTAGTTAGTACACCTAGAGGATATGAGGCTATATCTATTAGCATTAGGGCACTCTTAGATATCCCATCCGGAGTGGGTCGTCTGAGAACAATTTTAATAACATCTCACGAGCATCCATCTTTAGAGAGCTTAGGAAGGCCCATGGATCCTTGGTGAGTCTTATTATTTTTGTGTGGTCTTTTTATGGCTCTCTTGCTTCCCCTTACAAGATGGATTCACCGTCTTGGAGTCGACTATAGGTACATGTCAACGAGATCCTTTAAGGGGACCTTTATTTCCCATGGCTCACTTTAGAGCTCTCTTATCTACTACTTTGGCCATGCCATGTTGTGTATTTTCCTCCTTGGTAGATAATACACACATCATGGGCCTTATAGATTAGATTAGGCAGGCCTTTGATCACTTGACTACCAAGCTATATCTAGTAGGTTTGAAAGTCAAGGTGCCAAAGTGCAAGGCATGGTCCCCTTTAGGTATCCCTCCCCACCTTGAGCTTCTAGAGGGATGTATCATATCTACAAATGGATTGCGTGTTCTTGGAGTGCCAGTAGGGTCCAAGGACTTTGTCACATGCTTCTTAGATGTTGTCCGTATAGAGGATGTTCTCCATGTAGATGATCTTCCATTACTAAGAGATCTGCATGTGGATTTTGGTAAAATCTCCTCTCGTATTGCTTGTCGATTGACTTTCCTCCTCCACACAGTTCCCCCCTCCTTGACCTTCCTATCACATCTGAGAGCTTTTGATAGGAGGATTATGGGAGTCTTTGGTGATATTATTGGACCAGGGACATTTGAGTGACAAGGGATTTGGCACATAAACAAACATCTTTACTGATCTCTTGTGGAAGGGTTGGCTTGCTCTCTATGGAAGATACAACACCTATAGCATTTTTGGGTAGTTGGGCTTTCTTGGCACCCCTATGTTCCTCTTATTTTGTGGTGGTTGATAGGATGGTTTTGGATCCTTATGTGATAGAGGTGGAGGAGTGATCCTTTTTGCTCCAAGTGTTATTATGGCAGATGAAAGATAGTCTATCCCCACGCGCACACAAGGACCTTCCATCTTTTGCTTCACTATTGTCATATTGGATTAGAGGTTTACAGTCTTCCTTGATGGAGAGATAGTGTTAGCATATGCTACATTCTCTCTTAGTTGACTCGTCCATTCCTCATGCTATTAGAGCACGTCTTTGCTCTTGCTCCGGCAAGGGTGCTGGCTCTTGGATCCTAGCTTGACTGAGCATTAGGGCATTCCGACTTGCACCAACTACTTTCTCTACATCTTGAGGTTTCACCTAGGTTTGGTCCACCCATTTGCATCTTCATTACTCACTTGTGAGTGTGGTTCTACATTAGATGCAACAACGGTCCATATGAAACGCTATCCTTTTGGAGAATAGAGGATAACTACCCATGATGCTATTAGGGACGTAGTGTTTGCTATGGCACAAGAGAGTGGATACTTGCCTTGGAAGGAGTGTTTGTATGCTTTGTAGACGACACATGTTAGGGCAGACTTATATTGGTCCAAGATGATCAGGTGATAGTAGTAGATATCATGGTTACGGACCCGCACATGATACAGTTTTGGAGTGAGTGACTACCCATCCCCCGGGATGGGCAACGAGTGCAATAGCAGCTTGCAAGATCTCCAACTATAGGATTTTGCAGCAAATTCTGAATCCCAATTCCATCCTTCGTATTTCCTACGCAGTCGCGTTTCCTTTTAACAAAGTTGCAGTTTGCTTTAGTCTCTAGAGATAGTGCAAGACTTTACTTCCTTAGACTCTCTGAACTTCAATCGAGGTTTTTGACTGTTAGATTAAAGCTTATTTTCAAATTTAGGTTTTCTATGTTTCCTCACAACTATGTAACTTTCTTTTGGCGACTGCAACCAAGTTTAATACAACACTAAAAGGCGATTAACATGCATCCATTATTGAAGTACGATAATCAAGACACTCAACCACTCCTTGCTGGAAGCCGTAGGATAGCACTGATCAACCTTCTGATGGATTGGTTGTATAACACTATTCACTTCTCCTAGTTCCTTGGATAATGAACCAAGCAAAGAGATCCATATTAGACAGGAGACACAAACATGGTCCGACCATGAGCGGCGTAATGGACAGAAGACAGGACATGGTTGACGTGATATCACCGTAGGGATTAGTATTACGGAATATTCATAATCGAGTTGCATAAATAAACATGAACCACATGCTGCGAGTTTTGAGTTTAGTTTGTCATTTATTTTCCTTACGATTTTTTGTCCAGCTGGTGATGATCAAAATTTTACTTGAATGAGCAAAGTGTTCACCGAATCAATGGCTTTTTTCCCGGTCATTAACTAGAGTGATGTATTGCGTGTCAAGTAAAGGAATGTGATACTGTAAGAAAGTGACATCCAATGGATAAAATATTAAAGTTAATAATATTGTATGGTACTTGGGAATCTAAAGAAATTACATCTTCTTAGATACTTGATTTGGGCTGCTAAATAATGCATGTAGAAATCTGCAAGGAGTGTAAGGTACTATGCAGAATTCATTGTACAAATCTAATCCTTTCAATAACTCCGAAAAGTAATACAAGCATAAACATGTATGCTGATCTACTTAGAAATTTAAAACATATATAGAACATGGAAATAGACGGTGGTAAGGTATGTATAATGTTGAATAAAATGTTTACTCTCAGATACCATGAGCATAACCTATTCAATACTTTCAAAAAATTTGAAAAATTCAGATACAGGTTAGTGAGGCATATCTAGAAAGTATTAAAATAAAAAATAACCTACAAACTAAGAGTGTACAAAACTTCACATCATATCATATAGTACATGCAACTTTGCTTTTACACACTAAAGAATACAAATATGAAGATTGGTCTAAGAAAGCCAAATATAATAATATATAAAAACTCAAAAAAATAAAAAATTTAATGTGTAACCCCAGGAAAACATAAGAATTGATGCAATATGACAAGCACATGTATGAAACTTTGTATCTTTTAGAAAATTACCTCAAAGTCATCCAGGTCTCACCAACTTTACTACAAGAGGAAAGATATAGGGAAGTCAAATCTGAACTCGAGGAAGATAATGGAATTGTAGTCATTCATATCTTCACCTTCGACATTTCTTACATCCCACATAATATAATTTAATTGAAAAATTTTCAATATCTTGAAATTGAATAACAATTCAGAATGAGATTGAACCTTGAAGAACAACACTCATAAAATTTTGGAATAAGATTACTGGAAACAAGACTAATGTCAAAGCACTTAGATTGTGTTATAGCAAAAAGAACAATGCCCAAATGTAGAAAAAGTACCAAAAATGTGAAGTAGTAGAAGAAGAAGAATGTGAATAGTAGAAGGTATTGTTATAACAAGAATGTATTGGCATATATCAATAGATCAAAGGAGCATGCCTCCCTTTATGTAATCAAGTCAAGATCCAAATCATATGAAGTATATTATAAAATCAAATGCAATTAAATGGACATACTGTGTAGGAGACATAATATTGAAGGCAAATGTACCAGACATTGATGATCATATATTCTATAGCAAGTAAAACTATTCAATATTCTGAATACAAAAACATATAATGGATGCTATACCAAATAACTTCAACAAGTAATCTCATATAAACTCCAAACCTCTTACACAAACCCAATTTGAAAGATGAGTTAATTTGCACATTAACAAGGTTGGGCAGTTTTGAATTCAAAATATCCTACATATCCAAAATATGCTAAATTGATTAAAACATCAAGTTACTAGCTCACACATTTAAGTCTTTATCTCAAGAGAAATTTGACAAAGTACCACAATTTGAATTAATTTGATTTCATTTTACGCCAAGAGCACGATCACCCATAATAAACCAAATTATTTTCTGTCCATCCATCACAAGCAAGCTTGCACATTAACTAGATGTTATCAACAAGCTATATTAAAGTTGTGAAAATATCTCATGCACTCCTTCAACTACATCTTACTTCTTGTATAAGATGCAACTATTGCTCATTATCAAAAGTTTAAGGTTTACAAGTGATAGGTTGATATGATGTTGATTGGACTCACTTCCTTGCAAGGAGAAAATAATACTAGTTGCAAAACATTCTATCAGCAAGTTTTTAATCTAGTATCCAATTCTTAAAAACATTTGATATGTATTTATGTGCCATGATAGATTAGGCTAATGCAGCTAAACCATATAGAATGAAAAAGATGATAGGCTTTTTGTATTTTTTGACTCATCTTACTTGCTCTTATAACAGTATATATACTCTCAAGATTTACTTCTAATCACCAGAATGAAATTCTCTAACTTAGATATTTTAACTTACAAAATTTCACTTCTGTTTATCAAAACATAAAATAGGAATATTAAAAATAATTAAAATTAAACAAGATTTGAGTTTAAGACTTATAACATTATCTTTCTCGCATCTCTATGATAATATTTACTTGCTACTATATTCACCTTAAATTTTATGTCAAGCTACAAGGGTAAACTTTCGTTGGTGAGACATGCCCAAGCTAGAGTACCAAATTCATAACCACTAGATTGGGGATACCTAAGCTTGGCATGATATAAATTGACAACCTATTAGATTGAATACTCGAACCAATAGATCAACTTCTTCTAGTTTCATATTGAAGTCTACGAAACTTTACCCCAGATTCTTCCTGTTCAGTGTTCAGGAAGGTAATGTACATGTTCAGAAATGTAATGTAGTAACGATTCATATTCAGAATCAGTTACCGAACTGGCAAGTGTTTCGCTCTCCGCGGTGAATGATAAGTAAGAAAGGTGATATAACCCTTCACTCTTGGCTCAGTCTATAATATCAGTCATTCGCTCAATTAGTAAGGTAGGAAATATACCTAAACCATTACTCTGCTACCAGATAAGTTGTATTAGTAATAAAATTTTGATGTTACATTAGATGGTCGTTATTGAAAATAAGTGAAATAGGAAAATGTGGGAATTAAATTGGTAATTCACATTGTGTCTATTCTGTTCTAACGTTTTCCCATTCCAATTAAATTAGAGCTCATGACAAGATAATATCATAGGTAAAGTAGGAGGGAAATTTTATATTACCATGGTCGGTAGTAGGAGTGAAATTCTTAACGCACGAATTGACTTGGCCATGCGGTAGCAAGATGAGTATGACGATATTGCAAAATTATATAAGAGTTCTGTGCCTAAGTTAATCTGTAATCTAGGTGGTAGCCCTGCAAGTTAAATCGCAATCCCGCCTAGTCCCATGATTTGGGATGTGTGGAGATACTGTGGGTCTTAATCCCATTTTACCCATTATGTCTCATCCTTGTACCGTTTCTTCTTCTTCTGGTTTTTCCATCCTTCCTGTTATTCTACGCGGTCATCGTTTTCGTGGTCGATTTGGGATGACCGCGTTAACTGAATCCAAGATTGGTGATTTTCACACATCTTTGAGTAATCCTCGATATCACTATAAAAACAATTTCTGTAATAATGGAGATATATCATAGTAGGAAGGTTGACATATTCCTCGCATTAACAGCTAAGTAGACAATCAGGTATACCGTATACCTCCGAAGCAAAAGTATTTCGTCAAACAAAACCTGCGATCCCATCTTTTACCCAGATATCGATACTATTGGACCTAACACCATTTTACCTCTTTTGTCTTCCTTACTGTTTGATGGGGTCTTCCCATCCGTCATGTGTTCTATGTGGTCGTTTGTTTCTCTCTTTTACCCAGCCTAACTATCTCACGCACCATGGACCATTGCTGTTTGGTCATTCTTGCGACTTTATGAAAAGTGTGCATTATCTAAACTCGCTGTCACCTAAACAAATACCTATTCCAATTAGTACATTTTCAGTCAAATGGATCGGCGTTTCGGAAACTTATTCGAACCAGTACATTTAAGTCAAATCGGTCCGTGTTTCGAAAATCATTGCTGATAAATAAATTTAAGCAATTTTAGTAGCACGAGAAAGGTAAGTAGAGATCTAGATTCGGCTCGAAAAGTTTCAAAAGACATACGATTAAATGACAGCTATCTATAATTTGCATGTGCCATTGATGTTGAATCAGTTGACTATATGCACAAGAGAAATTTTCAGTTGCTGTAGTAAAATCGTATATTCTCATTCTTGTGTTGAACAGGAATATGTCGTCACCTTTGCCTTTATTGTCATGTCCAATAATTTTTGTGCAAGCTGCAGCAAGAGCGAGGCATTCAACGAATTGAAATATAAAGTCGATGGACTCTCAAGTTTACTCTCGTCTCTACTCTTTCTATCCCCTATCTATAGTTTCCATGTGCCATTGATGCTGAATCAGTTGAATATATGCACAAGAGAATTTTTCAATTGCTATAGTAAAATCGTATATTCTCATGCTTGTGTTGAACAGGAATATGTCACCTTGTCTTGATCGTCATATCCAATAATCTTTGTGCAAGCTGCAGCACGAGCAAGGCATTCAATGAATCGAAATATAAGTTGATGGACTTTGTCAAGTTTCCTCACTCCTCTAATCTTTCTATCAAAGTATTTGATAGTAAGATTATGAGAGTCTTTGGTAATGTTATTGAACCAAAAATATTTGAGTGTCCTACAAGGATTCAGCACTAAGACACACACATCTGTATTGACATGCACCCGTTAGACATGTCGGTTGAACTTATGTAGAGGGTAGACATACATATCCATCTATCTCATGCAGAGAGTCTATTACTTAAAGAGGAGATGACACTAATAATATTTTTGTGCAATTTTTTCTCTTGGCACCTCTATTTCCCCCTCATTTTTTTAATAAGCCAATCTTGGAGACGTATGTGATTGAGTGATTTTTTTTCTCCAAGTACTATTCTACAAGAGATGATCTATACTCACGGGCATGAGAGTGCTTTCTATGGTCTGCTTACTAATCTTTTGATTGGACAAGAGGTTTGCAATCTTCTTTGGTGGATCAACAATTTCAACATGTGCTACATTCTCTGAGTTGACTCATTCATTCCTTATACTACTATGACACATATTTACTCTTTGCTCTAGTGAGCTCTTTGATCCTAGCTTGACATTGCATTCCAACTTGCTCCAACTACTTTCTATATACCAACAACTAGATTTGGTCCACCCATTTGAGTTTTCATTACTGACATGTCAATATGATTTTACCCTAGATACAACATTGCTCCATATGGCATGGTGTCCTTTTGGAGGATGGAGAATATATACACACAATAGCATCAAGGATATGCATGAGAACATATCATATTAGATATAAGTGTACCATTATCACTTTCCTACTTTGTAGCATACTTTAGGCAACATGCATCCATTGATCTACATAATAATGGTGCTTGGTGTAATCCGTAAAGAAAAGCACATTAGATGATGCTTCTGTGGATACTCAAGTAGTATTTAGACCACATATATTTAAATAGCTCAAATATATTAGATGTTGTAAGAAAGATTTCTCATATATTACTAGCGTTAGTCCCATTTTACCTCTTATCTTTTATCCTTGTATTGCTTGATGAGGTCTTCCTCACCTTCTTGTTATTCTATGTGGTCGCATTTTCCTATAGTTGATAGAGAATATAGAACATGCACATGGGTCGGATAAAATTTTATCCTCAATGAGTGGACTTAGGTGTGTACTTTTGTAAGATGTTTTATATGATCTGACCAAGGGCCTAGTGTCCTCTAGACAATAAAAAGGCCGAGAATCATAAGGTTAATTAATTGAGAATAGAGAACATGCACATGAGTTGGATAAAGTTTTATCCTCGATGAGTGGACTAAGGTGTGGACTTTTGTAAGATGTTTTATATGATCTGACCAAGGGCTAGTGTCCTCTAGACAAAATGAAAAAAAAAAGAAAAAAGCAGGGAATCATAAGGTTAACTAATTGTAAAACTCGGGTCTTGCAGGTTTCTATCGTTCCAACACTTGTGGTAACATGCAATGCAATGGCAAAGTTCTTGTTCTGGGTCAAATTTCCATGGTCATCAAACCAATTCTTACATATATATGAAAAAATTTCTTTCACCCCAGTATGCCGTGACGCATAGAACTTAGTTTAGGATTATGCAAAGCCATCCCATACGTATCCACAACCTATTGACAAACCTAAATGTCACTTCGTCCCATGGAATCTGAGAAAATGATCATATCCCCGCTCACAGGGAGTCCACGAGCAAAGAAACAACATTTGATTTCAATGCACAATTCACTTCCCGTCTGTGTATCGTCTAATGCAATTGAAACATGAACCCGTGCGTTTCAAATTTTGCCTCCGAAACTTACAAGATGCTAACAATCCAACATAAGATAACAATCTGGAAGATCATGTGAGACTTGCATTGCAATAGTTAGTGTAATACTAACTATACCCAAATTTATGTAATATCTTTGAGTTAATTAAAGGAGCGAGATTTTAGAGATATATATGCACTTCTACTGCAGAAACAATTTATTCGGGTAAACTACAGGAAGACTTAGTCGAGTGTTGTCGTGGTACAGTTTGTCAACTCACCCTGAAAAGTTGACAAGAAGATCGCTTCCTTGACTTATACACCACACCGTGGAATTCCAAACACATCTAAGCTAAACCTATGCCGACAAATAACCAACCAGCAATGAATAAAGAAGGTATAGCGATATCTTCCTCAACATTGAGATAAAAGACTGGGGAACTACACATGTTGTCTCGGAGGTGTGCGTGCTGCGACTTCCTCTTTCTGATTTGGGTTCCTCTCAGCAGTCACGCGATTGTTGTTCTTATGAGGTGAGCGCTAGCGCTATGCACGGTAGTTGCAGGCTTATCAGATGTATTGCAATTGAACAATTCTTTAAAATTGCTTGCTGTTAGAGCAGCTGAATTGTATTTAACGCATCGATTTTGATTTTCACTAAACTTCAGTTTTCGCCGTTCATCAATTCGACCTATTCGGTCACGGAACTGGATTCTTCTATATGATGCCTCTGCAAGTTGAACTTGTCTTCTCTCCAAGTTCTGCCGACTCTGTTTGTGTCTATGCCGCTAACGTTTTTCGAGTGTTATAGAGCAAAGCTAGCTCTAATCTATGGGCTTGTGACATGCACTTGGATTCGTATGGTTTACAAACTACTAGCTGTATTCTTTTATTCAGCGGTGGAGGTTACTCGCGCACTAGAATTTTGAGCACAGGACAGAAGATCACAGAAGATTTTATGGAAGTCCGATCGATATCTTTATCAGGAGCAGCTCAGTACTTGTGATGAGAAGAGGCATGGAATAGGTTCACAGAGGATTGACGGAAACTTCTTTGTCCATGCCGCTCTCAATTAGGTTTTCAAGTTTATTGTAGGATATGTTCCAACTATCGGAGCTGCAATGAACTTCAGCTCCGGATCGATTTTTACTACAGCTAATCTCTACAGTTTTGTGTCGCAGAGGTCCGCGTCTGAAAGGGAAATATGTCAAAACTAGACTGGTTCGCCGCTTTACACGAGGGTAATTGCGTCACAATCGACCGTCTTCTGGATAAGGATGAGAGAAACGAGTTATTATTTATGTGTCCAGATGAATCTGAAGCTGAGAGAATCGAATCTGGTTGGAAAGGATGCAATGCAATGCACGTAGCTGTCAAACAAGGCTGCAGTCAACTAGTGAGGAGGATTATCGACAAGTCCGAAGAGTATCTCGACATGAGTAGAGAACCCAGCAATATGAATCCGACAACACTTGATCCTTATAAGTTTAGGAGATATGATTCTGACCGTTGAGGGAAACTGTAAACTGGACACAATTGCGACAGCTCTACTTAATGGAGATCGGGATGTTACTTGGCTCCTTGCTAAAGCTCTTTTGGTGAAATGTCGATCTAATCCCTATGGTATTGAGCTAGGTTCAGGATGTCCAGTACCCTCAGCGATTGACGAAGACAAATTGGAGAGAATCCGAAAATTCACAAAGAAAGTGCTAGAAGAAATTGGAAATGGCGCAGATCGTGTTGTTCTGTACTATGAACAACAGTGCGAGTTCAACTTCTTGCAGATGGACGAGTATTTATTTCTGGCCTTATGCAAAGTAGGAGCAAGGTCAGAGCCTGGTACATTGGACGCCGACATGCAATACCTGTCCCAGTGCCGGCTGGGTATTGTGAGGGAGGCTGTGAAGGAAGATGATGGACGAGAATTGTTAATGTTTTTGTTGGAACTCAAAGATGGTCGCGGGCGAACAGCGTTACATGTGGGAGTAGATCACCATACGATTGGGTATCTTTATCTCCTCCTACAGGAAGCCCTCGGTGATGGTTTCGCCACTGAAGAAACCACTCACCTATGGGCCAAGCGGTTGGCAAATACAACGGACAGAGCTGGACGGACACCATTACATCGCGCGGCTGCGGCCGTTGATTTTCCCCTGGCCTTGGTAGGGACACTTTTAGATTTTGGAGTTGATGTGCATTCCAGTTTTGAATCTAAGACAAAGGCGGTGGATTGTTTTGTAGATGTGCGGAAAGTGTCTGCCCGAAACGGATTTGTATCATGGTTTCCATTCGCTAATGGACCGGACTTTATATGTCTCCTTAAAGATTTTAGGGTAGATCTGATACGTGAGATAAATGTGACCTCTTTAGAATCCTTGCCCATCACAGCAATCCATTTAGCAATATTCAATCCATTTATAAATGAAAATTTCTTGATACTGATCATGGAGGCTATCGAGAAACAAAAGCAAAGAAATTCGTCTAACAAACGGATGATATCTCCACTCCCTTTTGTAACATTGGATCGAACGGACTTCTGCATGGGGTCGTTTTACCCATGGTCTCAGCGAGACCGCGACCGCTTGGATGAGGAGTTGGCGAGTAGTCAAGTTATTGGTCCGGCGTGCGATCAGTTGGGCCTTGCAGCACTCGTCGGGAATATCAAATTTGTTCGACCCATGCTCTGGGTACGTAGTGTCTTTAACCTGTCGTCCGCAGACCAGCATAGCATATCACATGGCTCATTACCAATCATATAAGTAATTGAATTAGTATATCTTTTGTGCGCATCTATACAAGTGTTTATTATTTTGAAATAGATTTAACCTTTTGTAAAATAAAATATTATAATTTTACATAAATATATATTATTTATTGATATTTGTTTTTAATTTTTAATTTTCCAATATTAGATTTAATAAGACAATAAAATTTAAATATTTTAGACAAATTCTCAACATCAGTATTTATTGAATTAAATTACTAAAAAAAATATTTTTCATCTTAAAATTACAAAGTTTGCTTTTGAAACAAACCTTTAGGTACAAAAAATTTTCCTATTTGAAATATAGAATATGATATAGAATTGATGCATAATGATCTGTGTCGTAATATTTAAATAAATTTTCTTCTATCCTGGAATATGTTTAATAATTTACTTGCAAAGAGGATTCTTAAAATTGCACTACCACTGAATTTTGTCATGTTCTTATTAATTTAAGTTGTTATGTTTTCATTAGTTTATACAATTTAATGATATATTATATCTTTCTAATACAACTCATAGATTTATGAATATTTATCTAGTTATAATTTTTATTTTTTTAACTACTTATCAACTTCTATCAACTTCTTGTTTACAAAATTTATCAAACATTTTTTTTAATAAACTTTTTAACTTGTTATCTTAACAGTATGATGATTACCGGCATGATATCTAAAGACGATGGAAAGATAAAAGCCGAAGTAAAAGATGGTTTGCCGGGTCTTCTTCTTGCTGCCGCCGTCGGTGATTCTCTAATGGTCCAAACCATTTTGAACAGTGATAAATTTGCTCATAAAGGACATATTAATCCGGATAGTTTCCCATCAATACCTTTAACTGCTTTGCATGCTGCAGTTCGAGGTTGGTCCCAATTGGAAGGCATAGGGAAAAACTTACTACATGTTGTGAATTTTCGAGATGGATGGTGCAAAAAGGTTAAAGACTTTCAAGACGATGCGGAATCAGATCGATATAGTCGGCAGGCATGCGTCAATCTCCTCTTGCAAACTGGAGCGAGCGTTTGGGATACCTTTGGTCGCCGGGATGCTCCTAAACCTGGTCCTGGCACTTCTCCGGAATTTCGGGCATGGTGGTCGGAGAGGGTGGAACGAGAAACCCAAGAAACGAAAACCAGTCTCACTACTGCAGCGAATGCGATTTCGGTGACTGCAGCACTCGTGGCGACAGCTTCGTATATTGGACCGCTTCAACCCCCGATGGGTTATGGGGTGGATGAAACGGCCCAAGTAGATAAGTTTTCCGTCAAACTTTTCGTCATTTTTGACACTTTGGCCTTCTATGTGGCTTTGTCGGCCATCGTGTTGGCTATGATTCCTTCTATTCCCATGTCTACAGAGTCAATACAGAGCGAGGGAAAACGAGCGCGGAAGAGTGTGATCTTCGCAGTTAGCCTCCTGGTATTTTCGTTGGTGTGCATTCTTTGGGCGTTTGCAGCAGCTTCGATTGCCATCATATCAAATGATGGAACTTGGAATCAAAGCGGTGTTACGATTAGTACGGTCGGGATCGGGGGATCGATTTGCATATTGTCTATTACCTGGTTTGTGAGAAGCCTTTGGCTACAAGTGATTTCCTCTGATCGACACGCAACCGTCAACGTATATCTTATATCGATATATTATGTTATTTGTATTTTTTACCTCATACCTTTATTTATAATGTCATCGTTAGGGTTTTTTGCTATCATGTTTTAAATAGAGTGAATCCATTGTTCCACAGAGACTATTAGTCGGTGCATTAGTTGGCGCAATCCACACATAATAATCACTCCAAGTGATATTTTTCTATATTCCTATACTTTGTTGACTTTACAACTTGCATAATTCAGATATTTTGAGTACGAAATTTTGAATACGAAAGGGTAAATTTCTTACGAATTTTAAGTACGGAAGGGTAAACCCCATTCTTCTTCTTTTCTCCCCTTTGTACGGGCTTGATGGTATCTTCCCATCCTTCTTGTGTTCTACGTGGCCTTTTCACCCTTTCAGCAATAGCCTTGAGAACCTAGCGTGTAGCCTTTATAACCTAGTGGAACGTTTAGACGCGATTACGCAGCTAAATCTAGTACTCTTGCTGCTTACTATACCTTTGGCGGTGCTTAGTATACTCTTGGGAGCTATTTTCCCGATTTTGAGAAGGTAGAGAAGGTACGTGAAGAAACACCTGTGAGCACATCTACTTGAGATGTTTCCCACTTGGACACTGCGAATATAAGTACGTGACACGCACTACTTGGCAGTCTTAAAGATGGTGTACTGCAAACACAGGCTGGAATAGAACAAGCGGAAGGAAGCTAGAGAGCTGAAAATCTACCGTCCCATTTTCAGAATGTAACTCTTTCTAGGTCACCAATTTAGACGGAATCAGACATATAGGAATCACTCATATGGATTATAGCTTCGGAAAACCTACGTTAGGGATTATGTCTGGATTTACTAGAAGATATTAACAAATAATTTGTTACTAGCCTGATTGGCCCTTTTCTTTGTTTCTATCTGTCTAGTCATAGCCTCGTTTAAAAAAGAAAGAAGGGACAAAAAGAACGTGATGGATGATTATTGAAATTAAACGATGTTGTATTGAAGCACTAATCAGTAACAGTACATTCTTACTATAAACATTTGAATTCGAAAGTTCCAGTAATACATCAATAGGAATTTCTAATTTATTGTAGTTTGTGTACAACATTTGGAAAAGGGTAATATCGTTCGATGATACTACTGAACTAATTCTAATTGTACAAGATATCACGTAAAATTTAATGTCCCCATTCCAATGAACCTAATCTAATAATGATACGAATAAAATTTTCAAATTTTTCTTTCGGTCTAAATTTGATTATTGATAAATATGTGACCATAATCCATAACACGGTATGATATTATCTCGAGCGCAGAGAATGAGGATATAGATCATGAAATTACAATTCGAAAATTTGATGTTGTAAGTTAGGAGATTGATTTTAATTAAATTTTCTTTAATATTTTAAGCTCTTTTTCTGCCTATTCACCTTAATGCATTTACACCTGAGAGAGACAGGTCAATTTATCTATGAAAATTTGATATTAAAAACTGTTCTGTCTGGCTGCGAATCCATAGAATTCGATTTATGCTCACTTTATTATTTGTCCTTTATTTTTCCAACCCCATTTCCTCGAAAGCTTCTCAAATTTGTAACAGATGTGAAAAGCTATGCGGAGCCTATTCTAATTTGAGCGTTAACAATATTCTAGTTAAGTGACATCTGTCAATACCTTTTTCTTAAAGTTTGGCGCATTAATCATATTATGTCTATAAAGAGGCAGAAACTGAAACAATGTGACTATATTTTCTTTATTAGTGTGATTTTCTTTCCCTTGAAATATTAATCTTCTAGTCAAATATTTTGTTAGATGTCATATTTGTCAAGTCCTTTGTGGATTGTCTGTGCCCCGCCTATTTGGGCCAACCAGAATGTTTTGACACGACCTTGCTTCTTGAGTACACTACCAAACACGATGCAACCATCTTTGAAGAGCTTGCGAATGAGAAATATGTTACATTGAAGTTGGATGGCTGGTAAGTCGAGGCAAAGATAGCCATTACGGTCATCCTACCAGAAGGCAAGGAGATCTTAGTGCATGTTGTGAATGGGTCTAATGGCTACGATTACCAAAAACAGTTTTTGAGAGTTGTAACGACTCATTGAGCAGCTTGGACCTAAGAAGAGACTTGGTGTTATCACCGACACAACAAGCAACTACACCAAGTTGCACAATAACATTCTAGAGATTTACCTTGGATGGAAAATATTCTTTGATTTGCTCATGGGCTGCATCTTGTATGTGGTGACATTTTGAAGGTACAAACATACTCTCTTAGCAATACGTTTAGCTTTGAACTATTCATTGGGGGATGCCAAATATAGGTTTTTCCAGTTCCATAAAAGTCCATAAATTCTTTATAAGTAAAATTGTAAAATTCAACAAAAAATTTGGAATTCAACAAAAATTACCGGGGAACCTAATCATGACCTGCAGGAATTTACAGCTAAGCATTCCGTTAACTTTAATGGAAACATTAATGAAGGTTTTTTCTTGTCCAAATGTATCATTGACATTTCTCTTTCCCCTGATCAGTATAGACTCAATATCAATTTGTCAGATGGTTCATTTAATATGTCATGCCATTTGTAGCATCGCACCTAGATTGCTCGGACTCTGGAGTAGTAGTGTTGGTAGTCAGGAGTATTTTGGCAGCTACTCATAGACTACTTGTTGATGGTCAGATTTCTTGTTTGGGGTACTGACTACATGGTGGGGCCCACCGTCACTTGCACTATTCGCACCATCGGATGTGCTGTCAGCATGACCATTAGACCCTAATGGTCCTGCTGGAGACCAAGGGGTGTACTTTTGAAATGCAACTCCAGAGAGCTCTGTGACAACCCGACAAATATCACTTTTGCGATAATCGGGTAAGTAAAGTTCGTTCCCATAGAGATACGAGTCAGAATTGGTCAAATACAAAGTCAAACAGTAACATGTAGTTCTTCTTGGTTGCGTCTTTAATCTCTCAGGTAGAAACCACACCCAGAAGAGAATAACAAGCACTGATTCGCAATCTTGTCACAAATTCACACTCCTTAATCACAACTCCATCAAATCTTTCCAAACAATCTTGATTGTGATGATTCAGGCTCTCCCAAAAACGGCACTTCACTGCAAAACGACTTCGCCTCAGAATTGTGTTCCACCCCTCCACTAAAGGCATAACTTCCTTGATCGAAATTGCTTCACATCAACTTCGCACTGCACTCACAAATGTAGAATATTACCAACACTACAATTCCTCTCAGATCTGTCAAGGCATTGCTTTGATTGCACTTCACTCAAGATCAAACACACAGAATGAAGATCAGGGCTGTGGAATCCAACATCCAACAAGCACTCTGACTTGCACTTTGAATTTCTTCACACAATCACAAACACAATCACAAAGCTGATACTCGGAATCAAGCTCAAGCGACGAGCACTACTTCATAGCACTTCCCTTTATCTATTCTCAAAAATTATGAGCACTGAACAACATAATACTGCGAATGTCACTCTTAAATAGTGAACAAATCGACAGTTCTAACACCTATACCATTCTACAACAACTCTTCTAACTTGCAGATCCGAAATGACAATGCATCTCTTCATATCTGCCTCTTCAAATCTCAAAACTGTTACTACTCCGATCCCATGTCTACTTCTTCTTCGGCTTTCAACCCCGAACCCAAAGTAATTTTACTTCCTACTACTCTATCTTTGGGTTTCGTATCTTCTACTTCCTCTACCAATTCCAACAATTCTCTTTCCTGATCTGAAATTCCTATCATAGTTAAGCCTTCTAAATCTCTTTGTCCTGACCCACTCTTCTCTAAAGTGTCAAATGTCAAATCCGAAGACACCTGCACTCCTATCTCTTTTACTTTGGGTCTAACTACTATCAATTCCTTTGCTAATTCTATTGTGTCACCATCAAGAATTGTAATTGAAAACATGAATACACTATCTACACCTTCAATTTGTAACCCACTTTCCCCTAATCACTCATCTAATTGACCCGAAGACACTTATTGTTTGAACTGAACTTCTAGTTTATTCACTACTGCTACTTCTCCTTCAATTCATGTTCAATCTTCAAGCAGAACTGAAATTGAAGTCATGGGTATCCTAACTATCTTCTTTCCCTACTCTAACTTTCTCTGATCCCTCTAGCAAGACTCCCGAAGTTACCTTCATTGCACTCCAAGGTCCAACTACCTTGGATTTAGTCATCTTCATCTTGAGGCAAAGTCTTTAGACCCAAAGTCCGAAGTATGAAGTCACATTGACCCAAAGAACCTCAACTCGAAGTACATCTACTCTTGAAACTTCAAATGCTTGTTACTTCTTGTACAAACCTCTAAACTCTGTGATTTTGGTGGCAATGGAAAGCCCTAAACAAGACGCTTCTAACGAGATATAGAACGCTTGATTTTGACTTGTGGTCATTGAGATATGGCCCCCGCAAGAATCCTGACCTGTAACTTCTATTTCTCCTTCGGGTTTGCCCTCCTTCAATGTCTGATCCGAGTTTTTACCTCCTCTGACATGAAGTAAGCTTCTTTGGGTCTGATCCAAACCGAGCCCTTCTTCCTCTTACACGAAATTGACTTTCTCGGGTCTGATCAAACACAAGTTTGCACTCATTTCTTCTCCATTTGGTTTTAATTTGGTTTCAGCAAGGCATTTCTTCTTCTAAACTCGTCCAAAATGAAAAATGTGGGTACCACATACCCCCTCCCTCAAATGTGAGCGTCCCCGCAAACAAGGATTTTTGTCTTTCAATTCAAGTTTTGCTCAGAGATCCGTAGTCTTCTTCCCCTCTATTGTAAACTAATTTCTTTCTTTCTTTCTTTTCCAAACAAGAGGAATTGCAAACCAAACAAGGCGACTGCCACTCCAAATCACTCCAAGATTTAAATTCATCGTTTGTGGCCAAGAAACTGAAGATGACAATTGGACCTCAAGGAAAGGTGTCTTTGGATTCACTTTCTCAAGAGATAGGGGTTCAAATATGCTAAGTGCTGGTGACCCATAGAGTGTCGTGGCCATTGTATGCTCCAACTCACTCCAAAAACACAATTTCTTGTCTGACTCTTCAAAGGAAGTAGACTCCTTTGAGTCTTGATTTAAATCTTGAACATTCTTCTCTTGGGCTACATTTGAAACCTTCTCAATTGGATTTGGTGTCACCAACCTTGGTTGGTAAAAAAAATAATCTCCAACATCTTTCCACGTTATGATTCTTCAATTGTTGGATTGGAGTGCTGTTGGAAATTTTCAACTATATTTTTTTCAGAATTATGTTCCACCTCTCCACTGAAGGCACAACTTCCTTGATCGAAATTGCTTCACATCAACTTCGCACTGCACTCACAAATGCAAAATACTACCAACACTACAATTCCTCTCAGATTTGTCAAGGCATTGCTTCGATTGCACTTCACTTAGGATCAAACATACAAAATGAAGATCAAGGCTACGGAATCCAACATCCAACAAGCACACTCACTTCCACTTCAAATTTCTCCAAACACTCACAAACACAATTGCAAAGTTGATACTCGAAATCAAGCTCAAGCGACGAGCACTACTTTACAGCACTTTGCTTTATCTATTCTCAGAAATTATGAGCACTGAACAACATAATACTGCAAATGCCACTCTTAAATAGTGAACAAATCGACAGTTCTAATAACTATACCGTTCTACAACAACTCTTCTAACCTGCAGATCTGAAATGACAATGCACCTCTTCACATCTGCCTCTTCAAATCTCAAAACTGTTACTACTCTGATCCGATGTCTACTTCTTCTTCAACTTTCAAACCCAAACCCAAAGTAATTTTACTTCCTACTACTCTATCTTTGGGTTTCGTATCTTCTATTTCCTCTACCAATTCCAACAATTCTCTTTCCTGATCTGAAATTCCTATCATAGTTAAGCCTTCTAAATCTCTATCTCTCGACCCACTCTTCTCTAAAGTGTCAAATGTCAAATCCAAAGACACCTGCACTCCTATCTCTTTTACTTTAGGTCTAACTACTATCAATTCTTTTGCTAATTCTATTGTGTCACCATCAAGAATTGTAATTGAAAACATGAATACACTATCTACACCTTCAATTTGTAACCCACTTTCCCCTAATCACTCATCTAATTGACCCGAAGACACTTATTGTTTGAACTGCACTTCTAGTTTATTCACTACTGCTACTTCTCCTTCAATTCATGTTCAATCTTCAAGCAGAACTGAAATTGAAGTCATGGGTATCCTAACTATCTTCTTTCCCTACTCTAACTTTCTCTGATCCCTCTAGCAAGACTCCCGAAGTCACCTTCATTGCACTCCAAGGTCCAACTACCTTGGATTTAGTCATCTTCATCTTGAGGCAAAGTCTTTAGACCCAAAGTCCGAAGTATGAAGTCACATTGACCCAAAGAACCTCAACTCGAAGTACATCTACTCTTGAAACTTCAAATGCTTGTTACTTCTTGTACAAACCTCTAAACTCTGTGATTTTGGTGGCAATGGAAAGCCCTAAACAAGACGCTTCTAACGAGATATAGAACGCTTGATTTTGACTTGTGGTCATTGAGATATGGCCCCCGCAAGAATCCTGACCTGCAACTTCTATTTCTCCTTCGGGTTTGCCCTCCTTCAACGTCTGATCCGAGTTTTTACATCCTCTGACATGAAGTAAGCTTCTTCGGGTCTGATCCAAACCGAGCCCTTCTTCCTCTTACACAAAATTGACTTTCTCACGTCTGATCAAACACAAGTTTGCACTCATTTCTTCTCTATTTGGTTTCAATTTGGTTTCAGCAAGGCATTTCTTCTTCTAAACTCGTCCAAAATGAAAAATGTGGGTACCACAAGCTCACTTCTCTAGTGTTGAGCCTTTGAGTTCTTGGCTATGGTGGACAGAGGCCAGTGAGCGTCACTTAGATTCTCTTAGCTAGAGTGGGTGCAGCTGGACTGTAATCAGTGCCTAGTTGTTAGTAGATTATTGAATGACAGATCAAGTAGTGATCTAATTGAGTGTGATTTGAGTTGTGTGAACAAAATGATTACATCAAAGAAGTGAGGTCAAGAGGAAATTGGGTGCAGGGACTAAGGGTGTTGGTGGTATCTCCAAGCCTTGCTGATTGTTGGTAGCTTTATCGTGGTCTAGATTTTCCTTGAGAATAATTGCTTGTAAAAGGTCTTTGAATTGATGCAAATTTGGCAGTGAGGCAGACGGTGTGCGGAAGTGCTTGCCAATTTTCATGGAGAAGACAATAAATTCCAAGCAGTGGTGTTTGTTTTGAGCTTAGGAGGTGAAAGTAGGACCAATCTGATGCAAATTGAGCTCAAATGGCAAAATTGAAGATTTATGTCAAATTTTGGCTAAAGTTTATGTTAGATTTTGGACTCAAGTTAGAGGAGCTTGGCCACATTTGGAGGAGGTTTGCTAGATTTGGAAAGGGTTCAAAGTGGCAAGAAGAAAGGACTCATTTGGCATTTAGAGGCTTTTGAAGGATAGGGCTATGTGCTATGAGAGGCTACAAAGGTCTAGAAGGGCCAACAAGCCACCTTGCTGGCATGAGGCTAGCTAGTTTAAAGTAGGTTTTGGTCATTGTTTGGCAAAATTTGCCCACCGTGCTAGATTGTGCACAATAAGGTTTGAACCATAGATCTTTAGTTTTGTAATACCAAGGGTTAGCCATATGATCTAGATGTGAAATTTGGTTTGGTAACATCTAGAATGATGTTATACATGATGGTCAAAATAGATCAGATAGAAGTATCACCAAAAGAGTACTTCTACTAATAGGGCAAAAACCAAAATAGACTTGAGAACCTTGGAACCAATAGCTAGACATATGATTTAAAGGTGAGAATTGGTTTGGTAACATCTCGAAGGATGTTACACATGATGTACTAAATAGATCAGAAAGAGGTATCACCAAAATGGGACTTCTACTAATAGAGTAGGAACCGAAATATGCTTGAAACCTTTGAAGGCAATTTCAAAGGCCTAAACAGATGAATTAGGCCTTGAAAATGTGCAAATGCTCTCCCAAACAAAGGATAGGTTGGCCTTCCCTTCCCCTTGCTTTGTCTCATCGATAGCTTTCCAACGGTACCTTACGTGATTCTAAGATTCCTACAGGAAGATTCCCTAAAAGATTGCCTCTGGTCAAAGCTTGTTTGACCAACCAGATAGGACCTAGACCAGACATGTCACCCATCCAAGTAAGTAATCCAAGGGTGGAGCTTGCTGACATGTCACCTATCTGTGTCTCTAATCCTATGGTGGAACTTCTTTGGAGGAGATCCTCTTTGTCTATATAATAAAGAGAAGGTGCTCCCTTGGGGCATCAAATGTTTGAGTGTGCAATTTGTGTTTTCTCTCTTCTCTTGTCCTTTCTCTCTTCTCTTGTTCTTTAGTGAGCCAGATGGTTCAAATTGGAGGGCAAACACCTTCTTCATGTATGGGAGGATGGTAGAGTGCAAGTAGTACCGCTTCCATCTTAGAGACCACAATTGGTATGTCATGCTCATGAGGAGACATTTTGGGGTAAAGCATACATATAGTTTACTCTAGAGTCATTATTGGTGGTGTGGTATCCAGACCAATGTACAGAAATTTGTTACCAAATGTGTGGTTTGTGACCAAGTTAGAGCATCATTTAATGCTTCTATGCCACAATTACACCTATTACCTATCATGAGGTTGGGTTACCATTGGAGTTTGGACTTTGCTAGACCTTTACCATTGACTGTGAGACATCATTGGTACGTTCTAGTTGTGGTGGAACACTTCTCCAAATGGATTG
Organism: Lunularia cruciata; assembly: GCA_948567375.1. Taxonomy (NCBI): domain Eukaryota; kingdom Viridiplantae; phylum Streptophyta; class Marchantiopsida; order Lunulariales; family Lunulariaceae; genus Lunularia; species Lunularia cruciata. Next base: position 8,102,843 of record OX419759.1, on the reverse strand, counting down.
AGTTGGTGGCACTTCCTGACAAGTCTATTGAAGGGACGGCTTACTCATTCCTAGATCAGGTTCTTAATTATTTTGGTGCACCAAGTGAGGTTTTGACTGATCAAAGTACATATTCTTCGGGGAGTTTCAGGTCTTGTGTGACAAGGCTTTGATGGATCATCATACTACCTCTCAAGATCACCTTGAGGCAAATGGCTAAGTAGAGAGTTGTTTATACAATGAAGAAAGGATTGTAAGTATGGTTTGCAAAGAGTCCACTTGGGAGATTGGGATTTCCAATTACCTTGGTTGGCCATGGGCTATCAATTCAGCCGGCAAGCCTCCTTAGCATCCTTACCTCCTTACTTTCTACTCTATGGACAAGATCCAAATTTACCTATAGCTATTTGTCTAGATGTTATTGTAGTTTTGGACTTGGATGATCAAGATGTATGGATGAGCGCATGTTCTCAACCGGCAGAGATCTTTTGGAGAGTGATGTTGATGGCCTTTGAGAACTTGGTGATTGCTCAGCATAAGGACACCTTATGCTACGCTACCATTTGAGGAGGAGTTATAGACCCTTGATTTGTTGATTCATCCATGTGATTATGTATATCTATAAAAAACATCACCAATGACACTTGATGTTTCTACATGTCGCACTATCTTGAGTTTTGCCATCTGGAGTCCTAGTCCTTGAAGGACATGATGGTGTTGTTTGGAAGGATTATGTGCACAATTTTGTGCCATGCCACCTCCCAAACATTGATGGTACTATGGACCCAAGCTTGACACTTGTACGTGTAGGCTTGTGGTGTATATTATGCGGCTCTTCTGGTGGAGTTGCTACTATGTTAGTGTGTGATAGCTGTCCGAGAGGATGACTTGAGACTCCATGTATGACTTATGTGTGAGTTGTGCTTCTATGGTGTGTGATTTTGATTGCGGTGTATGTTGTGTAGCGATGTATATACTCACAATAGTTGTCACACCATTTGTAGCATCGATCTAGATTGCTCGGACTCCTGAGTAGTAGTGTTGGTAGTCAGGAGTATTTTGGCAGTTACTCATAGACTACTTCTTGACAGTCAGATTTCATGTTCGGGGTACTAACTACTTGGCAGGGCTCACTATCACTTGCATTGTCTGCACCGTCAAATGTGCCGTCAGTGGGACCCTTAGGGTTGGAGACCAGGGGGTATACTTTTGAAATGCAACTCCCGAGAGCTCATTTCTCTGATGTTGAGCCTTCGAGTTCTTGGCCATGGTGGACAAAAGCCAACGAGTATCACTTGGATTCTCTTAGCTAGAGTGTGTGTGGCTTGATTGTAATCAATGCCTAGTTTGTTGGCAGATTATCGAGTGATAGATCAAGTACTGATCGGAATTAGTGTGATTTGAGTTGTGTGAACGAATTGATTATTGTGTCACTTGAGAGTCCATGTATGACTTATGTGTGAGTTGTGCTTCTATAGTGTGTTGATGTTGTGTAGCGATGTATGTTGTGTAGCGATGTATATATGCACAACAAATAGTTCCCTAATCCTTTCTGGAATCCCTACCACAATGGAATCAGATGAAATTGAAAGCTCGAGAGGCATTCATCACCCATAAATTTGCTTACTAGATACCTCTGGGAAACTTCCGTTACCCATAGAAATCATTCAAGTCAAGATCTGAAATCCTAACTGTCACTTAGTGCTTGGATGCAGGTGACAAAGGTAAACATGCTGATCTTGGAATTATGCAAAGTTAAAAGTAACTCCGCGGAAAAGGCTCAATGCCTTGCATCTATTGGGAGTACTAGTTTTAGCTCGGCATATGATTGCCTAAAGTCATTGTGTGGCAACGAAAAGATCATCAAGGATCTCTAACACCATCAAGAACATGCCCCCAAAATTGCAAGACCCGCATTGAGAATAAAGTACTTTGGCAAAGAGCAAAAGTTTAGTCATAGTTTACAACAAATCATCAATCTCATTAGGCAGTCAGCGGCAACAAAACTCCGCCTCGTACATCGAATGGTAGAATACTGTATATGATTAGCTAAACATAGTACTACCTATGTCCGGGCATCGGTGCAACGCAACAGTCATTGGTTTTTGATGTGATCAAGAAGCGAATGGTGATGATATTTAAAGATGGCATTTTCCTTTTAGCAGCCTACTTGGATCCTACCATGGGGGGCATCAACTTCATGGATGATCCCATCGAGCGGTTAAACCAGAGAGCAAGATAATGCGCCTTGTCATTTGGTTTGTACTCTACAACAACAGTGGATGTCCACTTACAAGAGGTTTTGGCATATTCGGGTAGATGAGCTTTTGCCAAGACAAGCAAACTACTCAATTCTGGAAGGGCTTAGCCAATGCACGATAGTTCTAAAAGCTCTTGGTTATGAGAGTTTACTCAGATAGCCTACAAAAACATGATAACTCAGATTACTCAGATTAGTTTACTCAGATTGCCTACAAAAACATGGTATATGAGAGGATATTCTCAATTGGACATGGTTAAAAGAAAATGCACTACCTGGCTCCATGAAACTAGAAAAGTTCATCTGCATCACAAAGATGTATGGTCACTTGTACTATGGTCGAGGATTTCCATGTGGGGAAGATTCCGGTAATAAACATTGTCGAGCTACAAGAAGTAGAACTTTAAGCATTCGAGAATAAAGATGCTTTCATTCAGGAATACCGAGAGTACCACGAAGATCTTCACGAGGAATGCCATTCCGATAACTAGTTTACTGACACTTGCGATGTCACAGCGAACGATAGACATAGCCGACGAATCCCGTATAGCGTTCCCTCATGGGAGTGCAAAACGCGCCATGCGGGAATGCCTAGCGACCATGGGCTCCCGACGGCATTTTAATCAACTGCTTGCACAAATCTCATTTAATAAATGTCGAATGTCAGGATGTCTCGACATTTAACTATGTGACAAATGTTGGCAACAATATTGCAAACAGCTCTAATAATCGTCAAGGGAACCTAGACTGCTGAGTTATAACGAGACTTGCATCGAGTTCATGTGATTAAGATTTCCTCTATGGTTAAATGGTGGCCTACCAAGTCGCTAAGACAGTCATCTTCGAACCTTGATTCTTCAACAGGTTAAAAGCGGGAGATTCTTCAATAGGTTAAAAGCCTCTCTCTTTGGGCGAGTGCCTTTTGGGCCATAAGTTTCGGGTCGTTCCAGTACGGTTCTGGATAGTAGGAAAAGGATATAGAGGGTAAAATGGAGCTTCGTTCCGATAGCACCGGCAGAAAAAATCTTTTCCAGATATTACGAGGAATTACTTAAAAAATTGGGAAGTTGTTATTTCCATCGTCCTTTTTGCTATTTCCATATAACCGAGATATATCATAGTTGAAAAGCTGAAGTACTCCTCGCATCAACAGCAAAGCAGACAAAGAGGTACAGGTCCGAAGGAAAAGGCCTACCTGCTATCCTGTGTTTGACCCAGCCTAACTACCTCTCGTATTATGGGACATTCTAAAGTCCGTTGCTGTGTGATCATTCCAGTGACAGGGCCAAAAATGCTTCGGTTCACGGAAAGTGCCATCAAATAAACTCGCTGTCACCAAGACAAAAACTTATACCCACCTGTACACTCAAGGCAGATCTATCCGCGTTTCGAAAATCCTTGCTGACAAATAAATTCGAGGGGTTTTAGTATGGCTAGCACGACAGAGGTAGGTAGAGATCTAGATTTGGCTCCAAAGGTCCAAAACATAAAAGATTAAATCACATCCACCTTAACTCTGAAGTCTGTATCCTTTACGCTTGCACTGCCACAGTAAGGAATCCGCTAGATGGAGCTGCCACCCATGACAACTGAACCGTGTACAGGCCGTGGAGCTGAGATGAAATCAAATGAACTACCTATGAAGCAGAATATTACATTTATGGGTGTATCTTAGCATGTAAACCAGCAACGTAGCTTCCCTATGTAATATGCTCCAGAGAACTTTCATTTATTCCTTGGCTGAAAATTTGCTACACGTTCGGATCTTTCGATTTTGGGGCAAGAGAACGCACCCTTTGATCTGTCAATTACACAAATATAGTAAAGTTAGATGGCAACGAAACAATACGCTGATATGTAAGTATGTGAACGAATATTCAGTGCCCTGAGCGCAAACATGATTCCATTCACCCATAAACATCGCATTTGAGGGTTCCAATCAGGACAAGACTGAGGTAATATCGGTCTTTAGTTCAATTGTCTAACATCGAACGCAACTCACGCTCTTCACTTGGATACGCGCTTAAGATTCCATACGTACCTGGGAACGGATCCCTTCCTTCTCACATCATATTTAAGTGCCTGCCGAAGAACTCTGCCAAAAGCTTTGAGAGTAGCTTCACTAATGTGGTGCCATTTATTACCAGTAAGCTGCATAAACATAAACCAATCCCTTTATCAGGACCTCAAATCACTCATGGATTGCCATCTTGATGATAAATGATGTTCAGAAACTTACATATATTCTGTGCATTGGAAGTATATTTCCGATTCTTGCTTTGGAGGAAGCAAGACTCTTTCCCTACTCCTAAAACGCCAACTAACAAGTGCAGTTCCTGATCAACTGTGATTTCAATGCTACAATCCAAATATGATGTATGAGTTTCGATGTACCTGAAGAATGTGTAACATCATTCCAGAAGTATTTACAACCGATTGGAAAAAGTGCTCAACCAACTGCAACCCAACGAATCGCCACCAATGAGACTTGAGACATACCGAACACTACTAAAAAGTTGAAAACAACCAGGAATAGATTAGATCTTATGTGCAAATACAGTCAATTGGTTTCTTTTCGTAGATTGCCAAGGCGTGCGGTTGTTTCTAACCTGCGTATCATCTGTGCCGACTCGATGAGTAGGTATGTCTACGTTGTACCCCAGATAGGGTCTTCATGACCCTATCTAGGGTCATGAAGACCTTCTGTTAAGAGTCGAGTGACTAAGATACTCCGTTCCGCGCGACATATAGGTGAAAGTCAGGATGTCATAAACTTAGATGGTTGCATAGTGCTAGAACCTTCATATAATTCCTTAATTTACGGTCCAGCTAAGACTGGCCAGCATTTAAGATCAATCAAGAGAGAACTAAAGTACTTGCATTCCTGCTGCACTGGTAGCCTAAGGTCGGCAAAATCCTTACCAAGACCACATGGATGAGAGCTTCATCAAGAGGAGCAGAGAAGTAACCAAATCGATATTCCCTTCCTATCTCCCAAAGCCTGAACTAATGCCTGTACATGCAACAAAGACATGAGAATCAGGAATCAAGAATATAGTCTATACAACAAACAGCCATAAAATGTACTATCAAAACTTGAAGGAAGCGATCTATTCAGATGGATATATACCATGCCCACCCTTCGTGTTCCATTTTATTCTGAGACAGCTGACCCTGTGCACAAGAGAACTTACTGTTCCTACGGCAAGACTTGTGTCCTCATCCGATGATGATAATCATCGATGTGTGTGTCACCCTTCGCCTTTACTGTCACGCCCAGAATTCCATGCGATGCAAGTTGCTGCTGGAGCAAAAGCATTCCAGAAAAAAAATAAGAATGAGGTCTCAAAAGATCTGAGCGAGAACAAGTCTATTTACCAGTCACAAATTATTTGTAGTAACGAAATGTATGCCGAGATTCAACAAAAGAGCATATTGGCATACATGTGCTTCCTCAGCAGAGGTCATTGATATATGTCCACTTTTTGTCTTGCTTGAATTCCTAAAGTTACAAGTCTTTTAGAACTTACATCTAACTGCAGCGTGGATTTGTGATGTAAACTTTAGAGATGATCAACGAATGGTTCCCACATTCTCCGGTATGGAATAGGACATGATTGCAGATAGTTCGTCCGTGAGAGTCCGTCTACATGACATGAGTTATTCATAGCATCCCAAGCTATGTTCTTCATTGAGTTTCAGCGCTCCCTGATCCTTGAAGCCTTGAATCCATGAACTTCCGCACTCAAAAGAGGCAATCTCTGTACCAGGTCCCAGGTCCTCCCATTACAAATTTGTGTGATGGTATAGCCAAACAACTATCTCAATGCAGCACGAACCAATGGCAATGATACTCACATTTAGCATGTGGTCGAGAAAAGGTATGCCAGTGTCACGATCACAGATACCTGTTCCTGTTCCGTTTGCTCCACATTCGTTTTCTTCGTCACTCGAGAAACTTTTCCAAGTCGAGGAAGCACTGTTCAGCATAAACGACCACAAACGAGAAAAATATCAAGTTTCGGGTAGCAACAGAAAACTGAATAGTTGGTTATAAGAATCCTAACCCTTGAGACTGCTTTCATATTCACAGCAATTCTGCTTTCTTCTGATGACAAAGAATTTAAGTAGCTGCATTGTGCCACTATTTTGAGCGTCAGGAGGTAAGAAGGTAAGTGTGTGCTACTTACATAATCCAGGGACATAGCATGCTGCTAAAATTGGCTAGGACAAAGCGCACGAGAAAAGAAAATTTTCACTTCTACCTCGACGTGTGTCCTCTTTGTTCAACTCCGTAAAAATACGTTTTCTCTTGTCTACATTCATCCATATCGTTCTGAGAAGAATTTCTCCAGTACCTTGTTCGGTGGTAATATTTTTAGCGGGCTCTACAACGACACTACCATCAACTGACGTAGCCACGCCTCTAGCTTCCACGCTCCTCGAACTTCACAATCTTCTCCCCTTCCTAGCAAGGGTAGATGCGAAGGTACAGAATTCAAATCCGAAATAAAGTGGACAATAATCACCAACGGCATGCACTTCCTTGTTCGCTTCCCCTGCACGAGCTCCAGAACTCGTCCCTGCCTACTCCTCAAGAACTCAACTCCAGACCCTACAACCACGGCTCCCATCCAGTCAACTCCCTGCACAGAATTACTACTGCAACCCGATTTCCTACTCCTCTTCATTGCATTAGAAGAAGAACAAGCAGACCAACTTGCAAAGCTGACAACAGAACACTGCGCAGCTTTTGCTGAGACACATAACATTTTTCCCAAAGCGTCCACAATCTTCCGCTCATTCACCCCACAAATTGGCCAGGATTCTCTCAGAATGGACTGCAGCATAACGACGACGAGTGTACATAACGACGAAATCGAAGCCGCATTGGCCCTTCACTTGGGATTATGATCTACTGTACCGTAGCACTGTTGACAGTCTATTGTACTGCCGATGCAGGCTCCACTGGTGCTTTCTGTTCTAAGCAGAATATCCCATCAGTTTGAAAACCTCGCGAAACTGGAGGTCCCGCTAAGAAGGTCGTTCCTAGTCTAAGGCAAAGAGCACTATATGCCGACTTTAGTACCTGCGACATTCTATCCACGCCGTATCTGCCATGCCGTATCTGACGGCTTGGATGCTTAAACATTTAGAGGTACGAGGTGACAATCGTACCACTGGGTAGGGTAGGGTTTTGAGCTGGACTATTGGTGATATCGGATTCTGATAGTCTGTGGTGTTACAGTAGCGGGATTCCAAACTACTGTAGCAGGTAGCTGCCAAGGTAGTCAGGGACTCTTCCCTAACTTAACGGCGAGGCTACCACTGCTCGCGTCCTACTCGCGCCTTTCCGCGCTTCATTAAGTGCCCAGTTATATTGGCTTGCAAAATTACGGGATTGAAGATGACAAGTCATCATGACCGGCTCACTAACCTGACAGCATCGAGTATAGATTTCCACCCTGTCAGGGCTCAAGCCTTCACGATGCATAGTTTTTAAGAAAGAAAAAAGGCGACCGCGTAGGAAAAATGAAGGATGGGAAGACCCCATCAAGCCGTACAAGAGAGAGAAAAAAAGGGTAACATGGGGCTAAGCCCCAATAGAGTCCGTATGAGAAATCTGCACTACCGCACCTAAGATATCCGAGCTATGCAAGTCGTACTGTCTACACACAACTGGAGCATCCGAAGAAACATCACCTAATATGATTGCTCTCCTATGGATTGCACCAGCCACTGCACTCTGTAGAGCAATGGACACACGCTGTCTAAAGTAAACTACAAAGTATGAGAGTGAGAGTGGTACCCCTGACGCCTAACATGATAAGCTCTCGCGCACTCCTTGACAAATGTGTCAAATGCCGTGTCCATCGCTCCATATAACTCCAAGGCTAGAGGAACAAAGAGGTGACCTCGCTGCATGCCCCTGTACTTGGAGACCTTGCGACCTGCTGCTGCACTCGCCGCCCATCCAGGGGGATGGGTAATCACTCCCTCCGAAATTGTATCTCGCATAGGGTCCGTGACCACAACATCCGCTATTATCACCTGATCATCTCGGACCAAGTATAAGTCTGCCCTGACATGTGTCGTCTGCAATGCATATGAACGCTCCCTCCAAGCCAAGTATCCACTCTCTTGTGCCATAGCAAACACTATGTCTCTAATGGCATCATGGGTAGCTATCCTCTGTCCTCCAAAAGGACACCGTGTCATGTGGACCGCCGCTGCATCTAGTGTAGAACCACACTCACAAGTGAGTAGTGAAGATGCAGATGGGTGGACCAAACCCAAGCGAAACCTCATCGCTGGAGAGAAAGTAGCCGATGCGAGTCGGAAAGCCCTAATGCATGGTCGAGCTAGAATCCACGAACCTGCACCCTTGCCGGAGCAAGAGCGTATACGTGCTCTAGTAGCCTAGGGAATGGACGAGTCAACTAAGAGAGAATGTAGCGTATGCTCACACTGTCGCTCCATCAAGGAAGATTGTAGACCTCTAGTCCAATCTGAGGATAGTGAAGCAAACGGTGGAAAACCCTCTCGTGCTCGTGGGGATAGACTATCTCTCGTCTGCTGCAATAACACCTAGAGAGAAAAGGACCCTCCCTCCACCTCTGTCACATAAGTCTCCAAAACCGGCCTATCAGCAACCACAAAACGAGAGGCAAGTAGGGTTGCCAAGAGAGCCCAACTACCCAAAAACGCTATAGGTGCCATCTCCTCCATAGAAAGCAAGCCAACCCCACCACATGAGATCGGTAGAGCCGTCTGTCTATGTGCCAAATCCCCTGTCACACACTCAAAAGTCCCTGGTCCAATAATATCACCAAAGACTCCCATAATCCTCCTATCAAATGCTCTCAGACGTGATAGGAAGGACGGTGAGGGGGGAACTGTACGGATGAGGTAGGATGGTCAACGAGCAATACTGGAAGAGAGTATACCAAATGCCACCTGCGGATCTCCTAGTAATGGAAGGTCATCCACATGGAGAACATCCTTTGCAAGGGCAGCGTCCAAGAAGCGTGTGACAAAATCCTCCGATCCTACTGGCACTCCAAGAACACGAAGTCCCTCTGTGGATGTGATACACCCCTCTGGAAGCTCAAGGTGGGGAGGGATACCTAAAGGGGACCATGCCCTACACTTTGACACCTTGACTCTCAAGCCTACTAGATGTAGCTCGGTAGTCAAGTAGTCAAAGGCCTGCCTAATCTGATCTACAGGGCCTACGATGTGTGTATCATCTGCCAAGGAGGGAAATACACAACCTGGCATGGCCAAAGTAGTAGACAGGAGAGCTCTAAAGTGAGCCATGGCAAATAAGGGCCCCCCCAAAGGATCTCCCTGACGTGTACCAACAGCTGACTCCAAGACGGTGACTCCTTCCTGTGAACCACCATGCTGGTAGTAAAGGGAAGCAGGAGAGCCATAAAAAGACCGCACAAAAGGAATGAGACTCGCCAAGGATCCACCAGCCTTCCTAAGCTCTCTAAAGATGGATGCACGTGAGATGCTATTAAAAGCGTTCTCAACATCCACCTGTAGGACGACCCACTCCGGATGGATATCTAGGAGTGCTCTAATGCCTAGAGATATAGCCTCACATCCTCCAGGTGTAGCTACTCCAAACTGATGTGGACTAAGGTGTTGTCGAAAGTGAGAACGATGTTGAAGGACAATGGTACGACTGACCAAATGCAAAAAGATCTCTCCAATAGCAATCGGTCTAATGCCTCTCGTGTCCTTCTCGATCGCGAGAAGTCGACTAGCACCTAAGACCCGACTAACAGACATAGGAATATCTCCTCTTGCTACTGCTGCAGCCACTTGAAACAACTCGGTAAAACCACTAGAAGGATCATCTGCCTGGAAGCAATCTCTAAGGTGCTCATAAACCATCCCTAATAAGGCTCCTGAGGAAAGGCGAGGGGCAGTGCACAATGCTTGTGCAAATAGCGACCTATCAAGACACAAAGGCTGCTCAGGCTGATAATCTAAGACCTCTAGTGGTAGTCCCTCTACTGCTATAGGATGCAATGAGCGTAGGGAAGAGATGGTCTCATCAGTAGGACTCGCTATAGACAAAGGGTGTAGCGCTCGTGCTACTCTACTAAACTCTCCCGCCTGACCTAATGTCCTACATCGTCGTAATTGAGTGGAATCTGTGGTATCTTGTGGCGATGTCTGTCTCCTAAATCGTGTAGCCCTAATAGACTCCTCCTGAAGGGCTGCCCAATCCCCCGCTCGGAATCGACAAAATCTAGCCGCCACATCTCTATGCCCCGCACGTCCCCCTTTAGCATAACGAAGACACCATCGAGGGAGTAGGAGGAATAGGAACCACGCTAACTCGTCCAAGGGATCACGTGCCAAACAATCCAGTGGTAGGCAAAAAGCCTATCTAGCCTCATCATGGAGTGTGCGGGGTAGCCTATGGAATAGACGTGGACATGGAAAACTAGTCTCAAATAACCCCAAAATGCAACCCGCCTGAGAAGCTATCCACTCCCACAACTTGATCGGTATCCCTGGAACGATCAACGAAGGTATAGAAGAAGCATGTGTAATCCCGAGTGTCACTGCTGTCGATGTGGTCGCTCGTTTCATGTGGGCATCCCAAGTGATCCAATCATAGTCCTTGTGCATCCTTCTCACATGGGTCTTTACCCCTTGCGAGGTAAAGCGTCGGTGACACACCGAGCATGGTGTATCCCGACCCGCTCTAGGCAACCCCACATGGGAAGGTGTAGCCATGGCTAGCACAAGAATAGTGATAGTAACACATGATACTCCTCTCCATATCTCCCCATATCTGCAAAACCACAACCCCTCACATCCCAACTCACATAAGAAAACAATCTCTCCAAACCCTAAAATCTATAAACTCTCATAACTTCCAATTTCCATCTCCAAAATTTTCAAATTAAATTCCCATGGAACTTAATCATGAAAACCCAGAGATTAGAAATGAAAATTCACAACCCATCACTCTCAATCTATAATGATCACTCTCAATCCTAAAAAAGCTAAAAAACTTCATAACTTTCTACTCCATTCTCCATAGTCTTCAATCTAGGTGCCAATGGAACCGAAATTGAAAAACGAAGAGAATTGTCTATTCACTCAAAGGCTACATGCTAGAGAGCACTCAGAATTTATCAAAATTGTCTCACGTCTCTCCCTCTCTTCTCCCGTCTCCACACTCTCCCGCAGCTCCTCCCGCACCCCAAGGTTATGCGCTTGTTCAGTTCAGTTGTTCAGTTGTTTAGTTGTTTTTAAGGCCTTCATATTGTAAAGTTTTGCAACTAACGATATACACATTGTGGACCTTGTAGAGTAGATTAGGTATACTTTTGATCCCTTGACTACCAACATACTGAGACTTGAGAGTCAAGGTGTCAAAGTATAGAGCACGGTTCACTTAAGGTATCATTCTATATCTTGAGAACCGAGAGAGGTGTATCACATCTACATATGGACTGTATGTTCTTGGAATGCTAGTAGGATCCGAGGTTTATGTGTCAAACGTTTCTTAGATGTTACCCTCGTATTACTAGGAGATCCGCAGGTGGCATTTGGTATACTCTCCTCTAGTATTGTTTATCTACTGACTTACCTCCTCCGTAAAGTTCCCCCCTTCCTTGACCTTCCTATCTCATCGGAGAGCCTTTGATGGAAGGATGATGGGAGTCTTTGGTAATATTATTGGACCTGGGACATTTGAGTGTATGACAGAGGATTTGGCATGTAGACAAACATCCCTACCAATCTCGTGTGGAAGGGTTGGCTTGCTATCTATGGAAGAGACGACACCTATAGTGTTTTGGGTGTTGTGCTCTCTCGGCACTCCTACTTTCCTCTCATATTGTGGTTGTTGATAGGCTAATTTTGGAGACTTATGTGACAAGTGGAGGAGGAATCCTTTTCTCTCCAGATTTTATTGCGGCAAACGAGATAGTCTATCCCCATGAGCGCACGAGGACCTTCCATCTTTTGCTTCACTATTGTCAGATTGGACTAGAGGTTTATAGTCTTCCTTGATAGAACAATAATGTCAGGATACGCTACATTCTCTCTTAGTTGACTCGTCCATTCCTCATGCTATTAGAGCATGTCTTTTCTCTTGCTTTGGCAAGGGTGCATGCTCTTGGATCCTGGCTCAACCGTGCATTAGAGCATTCCAACCCGCACCAACTACTTTCTCTACAGCAATGAGGTTTTGCTTAGGTTTGGTCCACCCTTCTACATCTTCATTACTCACTTGTGAGTGTGGTTCTACACCAAATGCAGCAACAATCCGTATGACATGGTGTCCTTTTGGAGGACAGATTACAGCTACACATGATGCTATTAGGGATATAGTGTTTACTATGACACGAGAGAGTGGATACTTGGCTTGGAGGGAGCATTTGTATGTTTTATAGACAACACATGTCAAGGCATACTTATACTTGGTCTGAGATGATCAAGTGATGGTAACAGATGTTGTGGTTACGGACTCTAAACATGATACAATTTTGGAAGGAGTGATTACCCATCCCCCTAGATAGGCAGCAAGTGCAACAACAACACACAAGGTCTCCAAGTATAGGGGTATGCAGCAAGGTCACCTCTTTGTTCCCCTAGCCTTGGAGTTATATGGAACGATGGACACTATGTTGACACATTTATCAAGGAGTGCACGAGAGCTTATCATGTTAGGCGCTAGGGGTACCACTCTCACTCTCATACTTTGTAGCATATTTTAGACAGCATGTGTCCATTGCTCTACAGAGAGCAATGGTTGGTGCAATCCACAAGAGAGCAATCACACTAGGTGATGCTTCTTCGGATGATCCATGTGTTTGTAGACCATATGACTTGCATAGCTCGGATATCTTAGGTGCGGTAGGGCAGATTTCTCATATCGACTCTATTGGGACCTAGCCCCATTGTACCTATTTTGCAAGATACTATACTCAGCAAGGTATCTATGTCTGAAATTTGAGAACTTGGGAAATCCATGCTCTGTCAGTTCTTGTGATGACTAGTTGATCCCTTATTCATCTTTCTACAAGCACAAGAGCAGATACAATGACAAAACAAAAAACAAGTACAGGGATGTGTCAATTGAAGAAGGAACATCCACAAGAAGACACTCTTGAGTCAATGCTATCAAACACATGAGAGGATGAACAGAATTATGTACAACACACCAGCCATGATAAAGATCTAGGAATTCTGCCGATTTATTACCTCCATAACCAACCTAAGGGCTTGTGATAGGACTTGTTTGCTCTAAGTAGATCAATGATTAAACACCTACAATGCATGGAGGCGACTGTCCACAAGGATGGTTTCCAGCTATGGGTATGCTTGTGGGCTGAGGAATGTTACAAGCCTGGTATAATCAAGATACACCAAATATATAATAAATATCTATTAAATGAAAAAATATTTCAACAGAAATATTTTTAATTCATTGTATGTTCTACTGGTAGTTAATAATTTATTAAATATTATAAGTAGGTCTATACTTTTGCAATTAATGTGGCATGCACTTGAGAGGAAATAAATTAATCATATAAAAATTACTCAAAACATAAAATGAGTAATTTTTATATGATTAATTTGTTTTGAAATTTAACATGACAAGCACATGTATGAAACTTTGTATTGTTTAGAAAATTACCTCAAATTCATCCTGATCTCACCAACTTTATATGGAAGTGAAAATTTGAACTCGAGTTGTAGTCATTCATATCTTCACCTTTGACATTTCTAACATCCCATATAATATAATTGAATTAAAAAAATTTCAATAGCTTTAATTGAATAAGAATCCAACAGGATTGAACATTAAAGAAAAACATTCATAAAATTTTGGAATAGAATTATTTAAAACAAGACTAATGTCAAAGCACTTTGTGATAGATTGTGTTATAGAAAAATGAACAACGTAAGTATCTGAAAAAAGAACCAAATGAACAAAGTCCAAAAATTTGAATAGTAGATGGTATTGTGACAACAAGAATTTATTGGCATACATAAAGAGATCAAAGGAGCATGCTTCCCTTTATGTAATCAAGTCAAGATCCAAAGGATATCAAGCATGTTATAAAATCCAGTGCAATTAAATGGACATACTAAGTAGGAGATATAATATTTGAGGCAAATGCACCAGACATTAATGATTATATATTCTGAAGAAAGTAATAATATTCAATATTTTAAATACAAAAACATATAATGGATGCTATACCAAATAACTTCAACAAGTAATCTCATATAAACTCCAACCCTCTTACACAGACCCACTTTGAAAGATGAGTTAATTTCCACATTAACAAGGTTGTACAGTTTTGGATTCAAAATAATTTACATATCCTAAACATGCTAAATTGATTAAAAACATCAAGTTACTAGCTCAAGCATTTAACTCTTCATGCTAAGAGAACTATGTCAGAGTACTAGTCAAACTATGTCAAAGTCAAATCTGATTTCATTTTACACCAAGAGCAAGATCGCTCATACTAAACCAAATTTTATTCAGTCTATCCATTACAAGCAAGCTTGCACATTAACTAGAGCTTATCAACAAGCTATTTTAAGTTGTGAACAGATCGCATGCACTCCTTCAACTACATATTACTTCTTGTATAAGGTGCAACTATTGCTAATTATCGAAAGTTTAAAGGTTTATAGGTGACAGTTTGATATGATGTTGGATTGGACTCACTTCCTGGCAAGGGCAAAATAAAATTAGTTGCAAAACATTCTATCACCAAGTTTTTCTTCTTGTTTTCAAAACTTAAAATCATTAATACAGATTTATGTTCCATGATAGATTAGGCTAATGTAGCTAAACCATATAGAATCAAAAGGATGATAGCCTTTTCGATGATAGGCATTTTCTATGGTTCGACTCATCTTACTTGTTCTTAGAACAGTAGATATACTCTCAAGATTTACTTCTAATCACCGGAATCAAATTCTCTAACTTAGATATTTTAACTTTCAACATTTCAATTCTGTTTATCAAAGAATAAAATAGGAGTATTAAAAGAATTAAAATTGATCAAGATATGAGTTTAAGACTTATAATTTTGTCTTTCTCACATCTCTATGATAATATTTACTTGCTACTATATTCACCTTAAAGTTTATGTCAAGCTACAAGGGTAAACTTTCTTGGTGAAACATGCCCAAGCTAGAGTACCAAACTTATAAGCACTAGATTGGATACCTAAGCTTGGCATGATATAAATTGACAACTGGTTCATATACCCTCCACGTTTGGTTCAAGTTTACAATATCAATCATTCGCTCAATAAGTAAGGGAAGGAATATACCTAAACCATAACTCTGCTACCAGATAAGTTGTATAGTAATAAAATTTTGATGCACCATTAGATTGTCGTCATTGAAAATAAGTGAAATGGGAAGATGTGGGAATTAAGTTGGTAATTCACATCGTGTCTATTCTGTTCTAAAGCTTTTCCCAATCCAATTTAATTAGAGCTTATAACAAGATAATATCATAGGGGGTAACGTGTGGTAGAGTACTCGGCTTTTAAGTGCGACTTGGATTTTTAAACATTTAGATGAAATACAAAATTCATCCATACCGTTGACAAGGATTGTAAAATTACGACTAATCTTAAGAGGAAACTTTACAGAAAAAATAGCATGTCGTGTAGGGGGGAAATTTAGTATTACCATGGTCGGTAGTAGGAGTGAAATTCTCAATGCACGAATTGACTTGGCACTGCGGTAGCAAGATGAGTATGACCATATTGCAAAATTATAAAAGAGTTCTGTGCCTAAGTATGTAATCTAGGTGGTGGCACTGCAAATTAAATCGCAATCCCACCTAGTCCCATGATTTGGGATGTGTGATACTGTGGGTCTTAGTCCCATTTTTCCCATTATGTCTCATCCTTGTACCGTTTCTTCTTCTTCTTCTTCTGGTTTTTCCATCCTTGTTATTCTACGCGGTCGTCGTTTTCGAGGTCGATTTGAGATGTGTGCGCGTTAACTGAATCCAAGATCGATGATTTCCACACATTTTTGAATAATCCTCGATGTCAATATAAAAAGAATTTTCGTAATAATCGAGATATCTCATAGTAGAGAGGTTAGAAAGGTTCACATATTCCTCGCATTAACGGACAATCAGGTACACCGTATACCTTCGAAGCAAAAGCATTTTCGTCAAACCCTAAACCTGCCATTCCATATCTTACCTAGATTCTCATTGTGGTCTTCTCATTTTTCTTTCTTGTGTTCTATGCGGTCGGTTTTCTTGTCTCTACTATTGAGGCTTACCCCATTTTACCTCTTTTGTCATTATTGAGGCTTAGGCCCATTTTACCTCTTTTGTTATTATTGAGGCTTAGCCCCATTTTACCTCTTCTGTCATCCTTTGCGGCTTGATAAAGTTTTCCCATCCTTCATGTGTTATATGTGATTGTCTTTTTCTCTCCTACCCAACCTAATTATCTGACGTACCTTGGACTACTGCTGTTCGATCACTCCTGTGACAACCCCTCATGTGTCATATGTGATTGTCTTTTTCTCTCCTACCCGACCCAACTATCTGACGTACCATGGACTACTGCTGTTCGATCACTCTTGTGACAGGTGGGTACTACGAAAAATGGGCATCATCTCAACTCGCTGTCACCAAAAAGATACTTATTCCAGTTAGTACATGTGAGTCAAATGGATCCACATTTCGGAAAACTTATTAAAACCTGTACATGTACATTTAAGTTAAATCGAGCCGCTTTTGAAATTCATTGTTGACAAATAGAGTCAAGGAGTTTTAGTAGCACGAGAGAGGTAAGGTCTTTCTATTCTTCATGTGTTTTATGTGGTCGTCTTTTCCTCTCGTGTACCCAACCTCACAATCTGACGTACCGTGGACCACAGCTTTTCGTTCATTCTTGTGACAGGTGGATGTTATCAAAAGTGGTATCATCTGAACTCGCTGTCACCAAATACTTATTCCAATTATTACACTTTAAGTCGAACGTATTCCCGTTTGGGAAACTTATTCGAATCTGAACATTTAAGTCATATCGATCCGTGTTTCTAGAATTCCAGAATCATGTTGACAAATAGATGCAAGGACTTTAGTAGCACGAGAAAGTTAATGTCTTCCCATCCATTTGTTCTATGTGGTCGTCTTTCTCTCTCTTCTACCCAAAGTACTATAGGACGTACCATGGACCATTGCTCTTCGGTCACTCTTGTCACAGGTGGATATTATGAAAAGGAAAAGGGCGACCGCGTAGAATACTTATTCGACCGCGTAGTATGAAAAGTGGGCATCATCTAAACTCGCTGTTACCAAAACAAATACTGATTCCAATTAGTGCATTTAAATCAAATGGATCCGCAGTTCGAAAACTTATTCAATCTATACATTTAAGTCAAATTGATCCGCGCTTCGAGAATCATAGTTGACAAATAGATTCAAAGAGTTTTAGTAGGACGAGAAAGGTAAGTAGAGATCTAGATTCGGTTCCAAAAGTTTCAAAAGACATACCATAAATTACAACTATCTATAGTTTGCATATGCCATTGATGTTGAATCAGTTGACTATACGCACAGGATAAGTTTTCAGTTGCTATAGTAAAATCGTATATTCTCATTCTTGTGTTGAATAGAAATATGTCACCTTTTGCCTTTATTGTCATGTCCAATAATCTTGTGCAAGCTGCAGCAAGAGCAAGGCATTCAATGAATTTGATGGACTTTGTCAAGTTTCCTCTCTTCTCTAAGTATTTAATAGTAAAGGAAGTCATATAGTAATAGTAAGTATTTAATATTAAGATCATGAGAATCTTTGGTAATATTATTGAACCAAAAATATTTGAGTGTGATATTATGAGAGTCTTTGGTAATGTTATTGAACCAAAAATATTTGAGTGTTTGGCAAGGATTCAACATAGAGACACACATCTCTATTGATATGGTGCACAAAGATATATAGACATCTCTGTTGAACTCATATAGAGGGGTAGACATACATATTTATCTGTTTGTCTCATGCGGAGAGGTAAGTCTATTATCTAAAGAGAAGATAACACTAAAAATATTTTTTTAACAATATGTAATTTACCAATGAGTTAGTCAAGACTAAGAAAGTAACAAATATGCCGAGTTAACCAAAACTTATAAGAATATTCTAGAAGTATCTAGTAAGCTAATTGATATCTTCCAAGTATTGAATATTGTGCATACCAAGTGCTGATGTTTATGAAGAAGCTTCTTGGGAAGCTTTCTAGCTAGCTTAGCTTGCATGCCAAATAGGTTGTTTCTAGAAGGAAGCTTATTGGGAAGCTTCCCAACTAGCTTAGCTTGCATGCCAAGTAGACAACTTTTAGAAGGAAATTTATCAGTTAGCTGGGCTTGCACTCTAAGAAGGTGACTTTTAAAAAGATTCTTGAGAAAATTGTCAAGAGCTATATATGCTTCACTATAAATACCAAAGTCTAAGCATTCAGAGTTTCTCTCATGCAAGAGTCCCAATGTAATCTTTCACTTTGATATTCCATTCTCCTATTTCTCTCCTTGATCCTTTACATTGGTATCAGAGCAAGAATGAGATGGATGGAATTTATGGACCATCAAATCCATTCCTACCAAACCATTGAGATTCTCATGTCCATATACTATACAAACATCATTTTACTTAGTTCATCATCTCATGCTTTGGGTAGGATTTTCTGAATGTGATCACTTTGTTTGATGAACCCTTGGTACTTCCAAGTGTAACTTATGGAGAACGATGGACGTGTTGCATCTACATGTTAACTTAGATAAATTATAGGTAGTTTGATAGACTAGTAACCATGGTGAAAATGGCCAAAGTTATCATTGTTATGCAGTAATAAGTTGAGCACTTTATTTAATTGTTAGAAGAATGAGACCATTAACAACAAGAGCACTTAGAGAGAGCATTTAAAAGACCAAGGAGAGAAGTAGGAGAATGGAAGACTGGAGTGGAAGAGCACATTGGGACACTTGAATGAAGGAAACTATGAATGCCTAGCATGAGCTTGGGCTTTGGTATTTATATGGAGTATAAAAAGCTCTTGAGAAGCTTCTCAAGAAGTATACTAAAAGCCGCTTTCTTGGAGTGCAAGCCAAGCTAACCAATAAGTTTCTTTCTAGAAGTTGGCTTTTTGGCATGCAAGCTAAGCTAGTTGGAAGCTTCCCAAGAAGCTTCCTTCTAGAAGCTATCCACTTGGTGTGCAAGCTTCTTCCTAGAAATCACCACTTGGCATGTACATTACTCAACACTTAGAAGGTACCAAGTAGCTTCCTAGATGCTTCTAGAATATCCTTATAACTTTTGTCTTATTTATTACTTTCTTAATTTCAACTAACTTATCTATAAATTCTATATTGCTACAGAGCACCACTACAAGAAGGAGGAGAGCAAATCCAATTTCCAAATCCTAAGGTATTTGTAAGCAAGAATAACTTGGGTGCAATTTGGAATTTTTTATTTGATTGTAAATGTTATTTTGAAGCTACAAATCTTCAAGATGAACGGAGATCGATTCTCTCGGTTTCAAGCTAATTAGATGGAGTGGTAAAACTATAGTGGCAGTTTTGAGTGGAGTGAGCTAAACAGCAATTTGGTTGTGCCAATCTTAACATGGGAAGAATTCAAGAGTGCAATAATTGAGCAATTACAAGCTATAAATATCACATGAGCCGCACAAGAGAGGTTGGTAGAGTTGAAACAAATTGGTTCTATAAAGAGCTATATCACTCAATTCCAAAACACCATAATGCAAATTCTAGATATGCTAGAAGGATAAATTCAATTATAATACCAAGGTAGGAATTACCAATTATGTTGTCTGACACCTTTGAATAAGACACCCAAGAATAGTCAATCCTAAGATAAGAAGTTTGTCAATAAAGCAGCTGTAGAGTAAGCTTTGGAGGAAGATAAACCTATTTTTCTGGTGTAGATCAAGCCAATTGCACATGGAGAATCTGATGAGAGCCAAAAGCCTCATCAAGCAATGGTTGATCAAATATTTCAAGAGTTTGTAGATGTGTTTTTGAATGATCTGTCCAAAGGATTACCTTCTCATCATGATATGCCCTCCAAGATTGAGTTATTGCCAAGAAATAATCTAATGAATAGACCAATCTAATGGCTCTCACCAAAGGAGTTGGATGAGCTTCATCCAACTCCTTTGGTTGGATGAACGGAGTTGTTAGAGAAGGATTTCATATGATATCTCCTTGGGAATCAATGGTACTATTTGTTCCAAAGAAGGATGGAGGACACCTCTATATTGATTACCCTAGCCTCAATTGTAAAAGACCAAGTAGAGAGATAGGAGAATGGAAGACAAGAGTGAAAGATCACATTGGGATACTTGAATGAAGGAAACTCCAAATGCTTAGCATGAGCTTGGGCTTTGGTATTATTACAAGGCTCTTGAGAAGCTTCTCAAGAAACTTTCTAAAAACCATTTTCTTGGAGTGCAAGCCAAGCTAACCAAGAAGCTTCTCAAGAAATTTCTTTCTAAAAGTTGCCTATTTGGCGTGCAAGTTAAGCTAATTGGGAAGCTTCCTAAGAAGCTTTTTTCTAGAAACCACCTACTTGGCATGCAAACTAAGCTAGTTAGGGAAGCTTCCTCCTTGGAAAGCTTCCTCTTAGAAGTCACTACTTGGTATGCATATTACCCATACTTGGAAGGTACCATGTAAAAGACCAAATCTGAGGAGAGAGATAAGAGAATGGGAACTCACATTGGGACACTTGAATGAAGGAAAACTCCAAATGCCTAGCATGAGCTATGGCTTTGGTATTTATAGGTAGCATACAAGGCCCTTGAGAAGCTTCTCAAGAAGCTTCCTCAAGCCGCTTTCTTAGAGTGCAAGCCAAGTTAACTAGGAAGCTTCTCAAGAAGCTTCCTTCTAGAAGCCACCTACTTGGTGTACAAGCTAAGCTATTTGGAAGCTTCTAGAAGCTTCCTTCTAGAAGCTACTTACTTGAGGTGCAACCTAAGCTAGCCGGGAAGCTTCCCAAGAAGCTTCCTAGATACTTCAGGAATATTCTAGGCTACTTTGTCTTATGTGCTACTTCGTAAGCTCAACTAACTTCGTCGCTAAACTCCATATTGTTACATTGTGTGATTGATTTTGATGCTTCTAACTTTGCCATTTGAGCTATGTTACAACAAGAATTTCAAGATGAGTTACATCCCATAGCCTTTATGTCTTGCTGACTAAACATCATAGAAAGAAATTACTCTATTTGAGATTGAAAACAACTAGCAATGATATACCACCTAGGTATGGAAGTATTATCTCTTGGAGAAACAAGTGATCATGTAAATCAATCACAAATCCTTGTTGTACATATTACATTTAGAGCACATGAAGAGTTGACATCATAGATGGGAGGAACAACTATAGTTATTTAACATCAAATGTGAGTATAGATCCATAAATTCCATGTCTTCCTTGATGTCCTATCATGACAACCTGATTTGAAGTCTCTTCCTCTCATCATAATGGTAAGTATAATAGTGTCAATTGACTAAACAATCCAAATTTAATTTAGAATAGCTTTACAACAAGAACACTTCTTTCATATGGTATAAAGTCATCTTGCAACACATAACAAGGAATACAACACCTTCTCCTTCAAGGAAGGCCTTCTATTCTATGAGAACCGGAATTATGTTCTAGCCAAAGTGATCTACTACTTATGCACCTTCAAGAAGCCCATGACTTACCAATCACTAGTCATATGAGTGTGGACAAGATCTTGGTTACCCTACAATACAAATGGTGGTGGCCCAACATGGACAAGATGTTTGTGAGCTTGTTTGATCTTGTGAGAGTTGCCAATACAACAAGGCCAATTGTCATGCCAGTTGTAGCATCGCACCTAGATTACTTAGACTCTGGAGTAGTAGTGTTGGTAATTAGAGGTATTTTTGTATTTACTCAGATTACTTATTGAGAGTCAGATTTCATATTTGGAGTACTAACTACATGGTGGGGCCCATTTTTGTTTGCCCATCATTGTTTGCACCATTGGATGTGTTGTCAGCAAGATTATTAGGGTTAGAGATCTAGGTTGAGACCAGGGTGTATACTTTCAAAGTGTAGCTCCAAAGAGCTCATTTCTTTGATGTTAAGCCTTCGAGTTCTTGGCTATGGTGGACAAAGGCTGACAAGCGTCACTTGGAGTCTCTTAGCTAGAGTAGGTGTGGCTTGACTATAATCAGTGTCCAATTTTTGATAGATTATTGAGTGATAGATTAGGTATTGATCTGATTGAGTGTGATTCAAGTTGTGAACAAACTGATAACATCAAAGAAGTCAGGTCATGGGGAAATTGGGTGCAAGAACTTAGGGTGTTGGTGGTATCTCCAAGCCTTTTTGATTATTGATACCTTGATTGTGGTTCAAATTTTCCTTGAGAGTGATCATGTGCAGAAGCTCTTTCAAATTGATGCATATTTGGCAGTGAGGCAAGCGGTGTGTGGAAGCATTGGCCAAATTTCCTTGAGAAGAGAGTCAATTTCATGCAATGGTGTTTGGTTTGAGCTCAAGAAGTGAAAGTAGGACAAATTTGGTGTAAAGAGCTTGAAGAGAAAAATTGAAGGTGGAGTTGGGAACCCGTTCCGTTGAATTTATGATTTGGAGAACCTTGTCCTTCCAATTTGGCTCAAGTGGAGATTGAGTAGAGGATTTGGCAATCAACCAACTCTAGGGATTTATGTCAGATTTTGGCTCAAGTTTTCATCAGATTTTGGCTTGATTTGGAGGAGGTTTGCCATATTTGGAGAAGCTTCAAATTGGCAAGAAGAAAGGTCTTAGAAGATTTGGCGGCTAGCCAACTCTAGGGATTTATGTCAAATTTTACATCAGATTTTGGCTTGAGTTTATATAAAATTTTGGCTCAAGTTGGAAGAGCTTGGCCAAATTTGGAGAGGTTCAAAATGACATGAAGAAAAGTCTCATTTGGCTAATAGAGGCTTTGAGGCATAGTGCGGTGGGCTATGAGAGGCTATGAAGACTTAGAAGGACCAGCAAGCCAGCCTGCTAACATGAGGCTAGCTAGTTTAGAGTCATTTTTGGTGCTTTAATGTACTCTTGGTAGTGAGGCTTGAGTGATGACCAGTCAAACTACTTGTGTTTCTCTCTAATGAGGCACAAAGTGATTACTTGCAAACCATGAGAGTGCATGTTGTGATGGCAAGTTACAAGTTGTCTTTTCCCCTAGTATAGTTGTTGTGGTTAGAGCTACCTTAGTGAGTGACGTTTGGTTGGTGGTGTTTGCACTTGGTGGTGATTCTTGGTGAGGGTACTTGTGGTGGTTATGGTTGTGGTTTGCAATTTCCAGTTACTTTGTCACAATGGTTGTGGTTTGTAATTTCCAGTTACTTTGTCACAATTTCTAGTTACTTTGTTCTTTGGGAGTTTTGGAGGAGATAGCACTACAATTCACAATGGGTTTACTCAAAGTGGAACTCGATATCAACCTGTATCTCAAGTCCCATTGAGGGAGGAGATTGACTTTGAGTTGGAGTTTGACATAGGAGCTGATTTAGTTGAAAGTGCACTTGGTATGTCTGCACCATTGTTGAGGGACGGGCAAGATTTATGGGACCTCCAAAGGCCCTAGGAATTACTCTAGTATAGTGGGTACCATTGAGTTGGATGATT
The DNA here is from genome assembly GCA_948567375.1 of Lunularia cruciata. NCBI lineage: Eukaryota > Viridiplantae > Streptophyta > Marchantiopsida > Lunulariales > Lunulariaceae > Lunularia > Lunularia cruciata. The sequence goes on along the minus strand of OX419759.1, from coordinate 8,078,895 downwards.
TCATTTAGGAGTTTGATAGTTGGTGTGATCTGTAGTAGATGCAGAACTTGACTTTGTTCACACCTTTCATGGCATGGAAGGTTGTTTCAGCACTTGGAGGGTTTGTTAATGGACAACTACCAAGAGTTCAAGAGAACTCACTTGGAGGAGATTGAGCTATGGAGACAATATTGGTCTCCAAACTATATCTCTCTCACTTCAAGCTCAGTTTCTAGGGATAGATTGGTAGTACCCATGAGTTCTAGCTCTAGTAGTGTTGGTGGAGCTAGTGGAAGTGCACTAATTGGAGATAGTACTACTATGAGTGGAAGTACCACTACAGGAGGTGGTGTAATACCGGGGTTTAATCCCATGGTGGAGTTCTTCTAGTTTTTGAGGTAGAACTACCAGTGAGTGTAGCATGACAAGTTGAGGAGCTTGTAAGAATTCCAAGGGAAGGCTAGAGAGAGCCTACACAAGGCATACACTTGTATGAGAGGGCTGATCAGTTTCACTTAGGGAGTTACTAAGGCCCAAGTAGGGGAGTCCACTTTTGCTATGGGATATTGGACAAGAAGTTGTGATGTAGAGTTTGTGAGGCTATGTTGTTACAAGCTACTCCGCCTACTTTGGTAATGCTCTTTGGTTTGGTTGAGTGTATTGAGCTCAACATGGTAAAGGAGAAAGTGATGATATCTAGATTTGGTAGAGAGACCTCATCCACAACTATTACTTCTTCCAGAGTGTAGCAGAGTGCACCATGCCATGTTGGTTTCTAAAGACAAAGTGGACAACCCAAATTCTATGGAGCAAGTGGAGGGCCTAGTGTACGTAGACCATTACTTTCATTTTTGGGTCAGTAGCAACCAATGAGTGGTGGTGTTGCTTGTGTTGTTGGACTTGTGGTGGACCTCACCACCAAAGAGAGTGCACTAAGAGAAGCAGACCTAATACGTCTAGTGCATCATAGCTAGCCCAGAGATAGTGTGAGCATTGCCACAAATTTGGTCACACTATTGATCAATGCCTTAACCTATACTCAAAGTTATGGAGGAAGAGGCTTGCTATGGCAGGTGGTAGAGGAGTTCTAGGTCATGGAGGACAAGGTGGTAGAGGTGGTGGTAGAGGATCCACACCTAGCAAGAGTGTAGTACCTACCCTTACTTCCAATACAACCATGGCTACTTGGATTGAGCAGTTGGAGCAGAGATTGACTACATGGTCATAGTTCAAAGGAGACCAGATTTGGATGTTGAGGCTTTTATATCATATACTAGTGATAGAGATGTCTTGGACTTCATGTGTGCAGTAGCACAGATAGATGCATTTGCCATAGTGACTAGGAGTGCAGTACATGCTCTAGAGCCTAGACAAGCATTAGTGGAGTTGGACCCATAGAGAGGAGAGGTTGGTAGACATGTCAGACTTCCCCAATCTCCTACACTCTTCAATGCACCACAAACAATGTCCATGGCTCCTAGACATCCTAGTGTAGGTGTGGTAGGTGGTGATGGAGTGCATGATAGACTACTTGCTAGTCAGCCACCTACTACTACACCAATTGAGTCTATCTTGATGGTGGGGGCTGTCGTGCATATATATATCGCTGTCAACATCATACACTATAGAAGCACAACTCACACATAAGTCATACATAGACTCTAAAGTGCCACAATAATAAGATTGCTTACCACTCTCAACTCAACTCAACTCAGATCAGTACTTGATCTGTCACTCTATAAACTGCCAACAATTGGGCACTTACTACAATCAAGCCACACCCACTCAAGCATAGAGAATCCAGGTGACACTCACCGGCCTCTGTCCACCATAGCTAGGAACTCGAAGGCTCAACATCAGAGAAGTGAGCTCTTTGGAGCTCACTTCAAAACTATACCCCCTGGACTTGAGCTAGCTCTGAAACCCTAATAGTCCCGCTGACGGCACACTCAATGGTGGAAACGGTGCAAAGTGATGGTGGGCTCCACCGTGAAGTCAGTACCCCAAACATGAAATCTGATTGTCGAAAAGTAGTCTCTGAGAAACTATTGAAATAACTCAAACTACTATCACTAGAACTCCAGTGTCCGAGCATCTAGATGCGGCACTACAAATAGCGTGACAGCTGTCGTGCATATATACATTGTTACACAACATACATCACTACACAACATACATTGCTATCAACATCATACACTATAGAAGCACAACTCACACATAAGTCATACATAGATTCTAAAGTGCCACAATTGCCCCCCTAGCTGGCGGTTAGGTCCCTCTAACTCCAGATAGCTATCTACTCTAAGTATATGGTATACCCTCTAATGGGCAAAGATCAAGAAGCCGGGTGCTATGGAGCCCCATCGTTAGTCGCATGTCTATAATCTATACCATATAAAGAATGAACTAGCTATAGGTCAAGTACATCTAGGACATAACCACTGTCCTTGAGGAACCACCATGAGGGGAGGAGTCATACATGCCATATGCCATCCTCTCGAATAGCTATCACACACTAACATAGTAGCAGCTCCACCAGAAGAGCCACATAACATACACCTCAAGCCTGCACATACAAGTGCCAAGCTTGGGTCCATAGTACCATCAATGTTTGGGAGGTGGCATGGCGCACAATTGCGCACATGATCCTTCCAAATAACACCATCACGTCCTTCTAACACAAGGACTCCAGATGGCAAAACCTCATGCACTCTCAAGATAGTGCGGCCTATAGAAACATCAAGTGTCATCGGTGTTGTCTATTGTAGATATACGTAGTCGCCTGGATGAAATCAATGGATCGAGGGTCTATAACCTCCTCCTCGAATGGTAGCATAGTGTAAAGTATCTCTATGCTGAGCAATCACCAAGTTCTCAAAGGCCATTGGCATCACTCTCTGAAAGATCTTTGCCCGCTGAGAACATGCGCTCATCCATACATTAGGGTCATCCAAGTCCAAAACTACAGTAGCATCTTGACAAATGGCTGCAGGTAAATCTGGATCTCGTCCATAGAGTAGAAAGTATGGAGAGAAGGATGCTAAGGAGGCTTGCCGGCTGAACCGATAGCCCATGGCCAACCAAGGTAATTGGAGATCCCAATCTCCCAAGTGGCCTCTCTGCAAACCATACTTTTGCAATCCTCTCTTCACCGTCTGAACCACTCTTTATGCTAATCCATCTACCTCAGTATGATCTCGGGATGTAGTATGATGATCAATCAAAGCCTTGTCACACAAGACCTAAAACTCCCCCAAGAACTCTATACCCTGATCAGTCAAAACCTCAACTGGTGCACCAAAATGACTAAGAACTTGATCCATGAATGAGTAAGCTGTCCCTTCACTAGACTTGTCAAGAAATGCCACCAACTCAATCCACTTGGAGAAGTGCTCCACCTTCACCAAAACATACCGATGATGTCTCACAATGAGTGGTAAAGGTCCGGCAAAGTCCAAACTCCACCGGTAACCCAATCCCATGATAGGTAATGGGTGTAATTGTGGCATAGGAGCATTGAATGATGCTCTAACTTGATCACAAACCACACATCTGGCAACAAACTGCTGTACCTTGGTCTGCATAGCATGCCACCAATAATGACTCTGGAGTAAGCTATATGTATGCTTTACTCCAAAATGTCCTAGCTCCTCATGAGCATGACGGACCAACTGTGGTCTCTGAGATGGAAGTGGTACTACTCGCACTCTACCATCCTTCCATACATGCAAAAGGTGTCTACCCTCCAATCTGAACCGTCTGGCTTGCTGAAGGACACGATCTCTCTCCTTGGCCCCAACTATGCCACCCACAACACCAATGCAAAGATAGTCCATCACTAAGACATCATCATGAATGTCTCGCTGAACTGTACTAATATCTTCACTCTCTTGATCTGTGACCTCAATAACTCCTCCTGTATGCGTTGAGAGAGATACCACCAAAGCCTCTACAAATATACACAAAAAGGCCAATGCATGCCAACCTGGCACCATCTCCTCATCTGTCTCACCATGCCAACATGCTCCGGTCTGATCCTGCTGGCTGGGACATGGGTTTCTACTCAACCCATCTGCATCACGGTTCACCACTCTAGGTCTATGAACAACCATGAAATCATACTCCTATAAAATCAGAGCCCATCGTGCAAGCTTCCTTGAAAGCTTGTCGGACTCCATCAACCACTTCAGTGGCTGATGATCAGTGATGAGAGTGAAGGGGTTACCAAATAGGTAACATCGGAAATGTGCTACTGCCCAAATTGCTGCCAAGCAATCTCCCTCATATGAACTATACTTTGCCTCCGCTGAATTGTTGGAGCGACTAGCATAGGCCACCACAAACTCCTTCCCCTCATCATCATGATGGGTGAGCACCGCTCCAAGCCCCAACATACTCCAATCAGTGTGAACCTGAAATGGTCGTCCTTTGATTGGTCTCCTCAAAATAGGAGCAGATATCAACCTCTCCTTGAGCTCTACAAAAGCTCTCTCCTGCTCATCTCCCCAACACCACTCTTTGTGTAAGCTTGGTCAGCTTCGTCAAGGCCTTGGCAATGACACTAAATCATCTAACATAGCGGCGATGGAAGTTCACCAACCCAAGGAATGCTCGCACTGTACTCACATCCGTAGGCCAAGGAATACGTGCAATAGCCTCTACCTTGGTCTGTTGGACACCAAGTCCTCCGGGGTAGATAGTGTGACCCAAATACTCAACCTGCTTGTGGAAGAACCTACACTTCCCAGGATGTAATTTGAGTCCATGAGATCTCAACCTCTCAAACACCTCCAACAACTGTCTCTCATGCTCCTCAACAGTAGTGCTATAAACCAAAATGTCATCAATATAACACCGAGCAAAATCCAATCCAGCTAGGATCCTATCCATGACCCTCTGGAACTCAATAGGAGCATTCTTTAATCCAAATGGTAAGAACCTCCACTGATATAACACATCCTTGCCATGAGGATCAATAGCCTAAAATGATGTCTTGGACTTATCTTCCTCCTTGATCGGCAACTAATGATATCCCGCTTGAAGATCCAAAGTATTGAAGACCTTTGTATGCCCAATGGCATCAAAAATCTCCTCCGGTGTAGGCATGGCATACCGATCAACCCTTGTCTATCGGTTGATAGGACGGTAATCTCCACACATCCGCCTATCTGTGTAGTTGCCATGCATATCTTTCTTGGTTGGCATCACTATCACTGATGCATACTCTCCATGTGAAATCTCCACCAAACCAACCTCAAAAAGGTCACTACTCTGGCTTTGAATTAGTGTCCTCTCCATCTCACTATATCAATAAGGACGTTGGAAAATTGGTGTGTTGCTAGTCAGCTCAATCCGTATACCAGGTCCCTTCAAAGCACCCAAATCCTTCATACTGAAGGAAAAACAACTTGTGTGACTCCTCATGAACCTCCAAATCCTCCGTCTTTCCTCTCCTATAAGCTTGGGTCCAAGATCTGGCTCCCAAGTATCCTCTATAACTGTAGTAGGAGTGGAAGACGTACTGATTGACTCCTACACTGGGCCCTTAGGAGCAATAGTGTCATGCTCCCGACCACTAGAGGTCCCAACCTCTGTGTGAAAAACTCCCTCTACTCTGGCTGCAAGCTCCACACGTCCTCTAGCTGCATCCCATGTGGACCAAGGGTGTAATCCAAGTAGCCCACGCTCACCTGGATGGACTCCAAGTAGACTACTCTCCCTAGTAGCTACTGGATGTGTCCCAAGAATACCATGTCCACTTGGTCCATCGGCCCCAGCATGTGCCTGAATCGTCTCAATAGGCACAAGGCTCACAAGTGTCTGAGTGGTGATGCCTATCAAGCGCATCCTATGCTGCTCTGCCAAGCCAAGGCTCACAATCCAGGTCAAACAATTTAGGTCCATAGCCTGACCTAACACTTGACGCCTACATGCCTCTGACATTGTTGGAACAGTGGTAATAGTGGTGCAAAAACCCATCGCCCGCTCTCTCTCATCAGCGTTGAGCTCCACCAACTGCTGTAACTATGAGTCCCAAACAAGTTTAGGTCCTCCCTCTCAAAAAGCATGAGAGCCTGGGAAACTCATGAGTGTGGGAAATTTGGCTCTAGGCTGGCCAACTAGGTCCACCACTGCCATAGGTGACCTATCAGCCACTACCACTGTCTAAGAATGACGCCCAACATCCAAGATATCATCAACAAGAATGTGGTCCAATTGCTGAATCCCATCATAAGCACACTGTAGAACCTCTTTGGGTAAGAGGTTTGTCCACCAAAGACAAAGACAATGAGCATGTGATCCCACTCTGGCTGCATCTAACAATACAGCATGTCCCATCCAAGAATGGACCTGATGTGTACTTGCCACCACTCTAGTACGAGAATCACCCATCAAAGAAACGTTCTCCAAAAGGTAAGCTGGTGAAACAGACTGATGAACCTAGAGATGTCGTAGTATCCGTAACATCTCCCAAAACACACCAGAATGAGGATCTTGAAGACCCAATCCTCTACTAGCACGTGTATGTCCCTGACATGGCCATCCAAAAATCACCAAGTGAATAGGCCCATGTCTCTCTAGGTCATGCGCCCCCAGTAAGGAAATGTCTCCTAGTAGGGCCTTCTGGTAACCTCTGACTGTTGACATTGGTAATAACTCCGGATACCGATAGGCCAAGTGTGCCACATGATGTAGAGAGACTCACCTAACAGTCTCATCTCTCTCTACATACAAGTACCTCTATACTCGTATACCCACCTGTAACACCGTAGCTAGTCCGGTGCTGATCCCACCAAACAACTCCAATAGGCATATCCCTTCTATAGGATACTGCCAAGCAAATGAGTGTGGTATCCAGAGGTGTCAAAGCAATCACCTTTGGAAGCTCATCCTCACTCTCATCTCCTGATGGTACGAAGGCTCCACTCCAAGCCTATTGCACCAACTGATCTGCACCAACTGATCTGCATGCTGCTACAATGCCTCCTCTGAACTCCACAATGGAACATCCAAGGTGGATGGAACAATCCCACTCGTACTCCATAGCCGAGTGATCTCCTCGGGTATTGGAGTGTCCTCTGCATGGGCATTCCCCTCCAACAAGTCACTAGGCCAAGTAACTGCACCATTGAAAGCTAAAACTGATGCTGCCATGGTCACGGACTATAGTGAGCCAAGATTGCCACTACTGAAGTGTACTAGTAGGCAACATACCCGTCCCTCACCAGATTGCCAACCAGGTCTATAAGAGGCTGTCTCCTCCCAATAGTCAATGCTAAAACCCATGGGGTATAACACTACTCCCCCAACTAGCACATCATATGACTCAGCTATCGTCGCAATAGCCTGAGCTCTCACCACCGAGCTATCAGTCGGATGACCAGGCTGAACCTGAACAACAAGCTCTCCACGTGTGATATATTGTGTTGAACCACCACCTAGAGATGTCTGGATCTGAAATGGACACCTCTCCACATCGATCTTCCGTAACTCCAAACCGACAACTGCAGCCTTCCCCAACATAAGGGGTTGCGCACCAGAGTCTAACAAGACTTTCTGTGGTGTATAGACCTTCCTTGAAGGTCCCACCAAACAAAAAATCCCCCTCTGGTTATCCAATAGGACAACACCAGGTGTAAACCATGCTCTCTCAAAGGCCGGTCTAGCTGGCAACTCCTCTAGTCTAGCCGTTACTGCCTGCCATTAACCATTGGTCGTTGAATGGATCCCATGCTCCTCAACCAAGTCAGCTCTACTACCAACCACCTCTGCTCTAGTAGTAGGAACTGCACCATCCCTACTCTCACACAACGTGGCAGCCAACCGGAACATTGGGGTTGGGTCAACTCCCAATGTAAACATGTCACTGGTTGAAAACAAAGGATGCCGCATAATCAGCTGAGCCGCCTCCAACATCATGCTAGACTCAATCTGTGTAGTAGCAGGTGGCTGATTAGCAGGTAGTCCATCATGTACTCCATCACCACCTACCACACCTGCACTGGGACGTCTAGGAACCATGGATGTCGTCTGCAATGCCTCAGATAGCATGAAAGATTGGGGAAGTCTAACTTGTCTCCCAACCTCTCCTCTTTGTGGGTCCAACTCCACTGATGCTCCTCTAGGCTCTAGAGCACGTATTGCATTCCTAGTCACTGCTGCAAATGCATCCACCTATGCTGCTCCGCACATGAAGTCCAAAGCATCTCTATCACCCGCATATGAGGTGGAAGCCTCAGCACCCGAATCTAATCTCCTCTGAGCAATAGCCATACTAGCCAATCTCTGCTCCAACTGCTCAATCCGAGTAGCCATAGTTGTGTCAGAAGTAAGGGTAGGTATTGGACCCCTACTAGGTGTAGATCCTCTACCACTGCCTCTACCACCTCGTCCTCCATGAACTAGAGCTCCTCTACTACCTGCCATAATAGCCCTACCACTCCGTAACTCCGGGTGTAGGTCAAAACACTGGTCACTAGTGTGACCAAATCTGTGGCAATGCTCACACTGCCTCTGTGCTGGCTATGATGCACCAAAGGTATCAAGTCCGCTGCCCTGAGTACACTCTCTCCTATGGTGAAGTCCACCACAAGTCCAACAAGCAAGACCACCACTCACTGGCTGCTCTGACCTGAAAATGAGGGTAAGGGTCTAACTCCACTAGGCCCTCCACTCGCTCCATAGGACCTAGGCTGTCCACCTTGTCCTCAAAAACCAACTGGGCGTGGTGCTCTCTATTGCACTCTAGAAGAAGTCATAGCCGTGGATGAGGTCTCCCTACCAAATCCAAATGTCACCACTCTCTCCTCTACCATGTTGAGCTCAATATGCTCAACCAAACCAAAGACTACTACCAAAGTGGGCGAAGTAGTTTGCAACAACGTAGCATCACAAACTCTACGTCGCAACTCCTTGTCTAGTATCCCATACCAAAACTGGACTACGTGGGCCTCAATAACTCCCTGAGTGAAATTGATCAGCCGCCTCATACGAGTGTATGCCTCGCGTAGGCTCTCTCCAACCTTCCGCTTGAACTCCTGCAAGCTCCTCAGCTTGTCAGTCCACACTCCCTGGTAGTTCTGCCTCAAACATAAGAAGAACTCCACCATGGGGTTAAACCCCGGTACCACACCACCTCCTGCAGCGGTACCTCCACTTGTAGTAGCACTATCTCTAACTAAAGTACCTCCACTAGCTCCACCCACACTACTCGAGCTAGAACTCGCAGGTACAGTCGATCTACTCCTGACCACCGAGCCTGAAGTGATGGAGACATAGTGTGGAGACCAATACTGTCTCAATCTCCTCCAAATGAGCTCTCCTGAACTCATGGTAGTCATCCATCAGCGGACCCTCCAGATGCTGAAACAACCCCTTCCATGCCATGAAGGGTGTGAACAAAGTCGGGTTCCGCATCTATTGCAGATCACACCAACTATCAAACTCTTGGATGAAGTCATCCAACTCAATGGTACCCATTGTACCAGAGTAATGCCTAGGGCCTTTGGAGGCCCCATAAATCTTGTCCATGTCCCACAACAACGGTGCAAACACACCAAGTGCACTCTCAACTGAATAAGCTCCTGTGTCAAACTCCAACTCAGAGTCAATCTCCTCCCTCACTAGGACCTGAGATACAGGCTGATACCAAGCACCACTTCGAGTAAACCTATTGCGTATTGCAGGGATAACTCCTTTGGAATCTCCAAAGAACTCCATCGTGACAAAGTAACCACAACAGCAAACTCGAACCACCAATTGCAACCGCAAGTCACAATCGCAAGTGCCCTACCACGTGCCAACACCAACTAAGCACCACCCACTAATGTAACTCTAACCGAGATAACTACACTAGGAGAAAGGGCAACCTGTGACCTGCCATCATAACACGCACTCTCATGGTCTATAGGTCATCACTTCTTGCATCACCGGAGAGAAACAAAGGTAGTCTGACTGGTCATCATTCCAGCCTCACCACCGAGAGCACACCAGAGCACCAACGCTCAAAAGTCAGTGCACCTCACACAAACGTGGTGTACAAACAGGAAGTAAAGAATGGAGGGGATCCAATCACAAGAAATCTAAACAAAAACCCTCCATCTCATAACACAACACGAGACTGACTCTACCACCATTTGGCATTTGACATAAGAGAAATTCGTATCTAAGTCCTAAGCTACCAAGATCACCAAGAATGGGATTAAATTGTCTCTCCTAGCCAAAGCCACATGTGTATAGGTATCAGTGGCACAGTCACTAGGACAACAAGTGAGGGTGGACCAGTTGGCTAGGGCACCAATCTAGGAACAAGAGATCTAGGGGTCAAACCTTGTTGTGCACAATCTAGCAAGAAAGGCAGATTTTGCCAACCAATGACCAAGATCTACTCTAAACTAGCTAGCCTCACGCCAACAAGCTGGCTTGCTGGCCCTTCTAGGCCTTTGTTACCTCTTATAGCCCACAACCCTATGGCTTGAAGTCTCTAAACGCCCAAATGAGGCCTTTCTTGTTGCCACTTCGAACCTCCTCCAAAATTAGCAAAACTTCTCCAAATCTGCGAAAGTCCTCCAAACTAGCAAAAGTCCTCCAAATCTGGCCAAACATTGAAGACTCCTCCAAATCTGGCCAAAATCTGACGTAAATTCCAACCAAAATCTAACGTAAAATCTGACATAAACCCTAAAGTTAGTTGTCCGCCAAATCCCTTGCTAACTTTCCACTCAAGCCAAATTGACAACACAGGTTTTTCCAAATCACAAATTCATGAGAATAGCTTCCCAACTCCACCTTCAATTTGACTTTCTAAGCCCAACTCGCAGCAAATTGGTCCTACTTTCACCTCTTGAGCTCAAAATCACAACCATTGCTCAAAATTTGCTCCTTCTTTGCTCAAAATTTGGCCAACGCTTCCGCACACCGTCCGCCTAACTACCAAATCTGCATCAATTGAACAAGCTTTTGCACACTAGGGAAACACTGGACTTGAATCTAACTACCAACAATCCACCAAGCTTGGAGATACCACCAACACTCAAAATTCATGCACCCAATTTCCCCCTGACTTCACTTCTTTAATGTAATCCGATTGCTTACCACTCTCAACTCAACTCAACTCAACTCAGATCAGTACTTGATCTGTCACTCTATAAACTGCCAACAACTGAGCACTGACTACAATCAAGCCACACCCACTCAAGCATAGAGAATCCAGGTGACGCTCACCGGCCTCTGTCCACCATAGCTAGGAACTCGAAGGCTCAACATCAGAGAAGTGAGCTCTCTGGAGCTCACTTCAAAACTATACCCCCTTGACTCGAGCTAGCTCTGAAACCCTAACGGTCCAGCTGACGGCACACTCAATGGTGCAAATGGTGCAAAGTGACGGTGGGCCCCACCATGAAGTCAGTACCCTGAACACAAAATCTAACCGTCGGAAAGTAGTCTCTGAGAAACTACTGAAATAACTCAAACTACTATCACTAAAACTCCAGTGTCCGAGCATCTAGATGCGGTGTGACAACCCGGCAAATATCACTTTTGCGGTAATCGGGTAAGTAAAGTTCGTTCCCGTAGAGATACGAGTCAGAATTGGTCAAATACGAAGCAAAGTAACAATTTCAGTTCTTCTTGGTTGCGTCTTTAATCTTTTAGGTAGAAACCACACCCAAAAGAGAGTAACAAGCACTGACTCGCAGTCTTGTCACAAATTCATACTCCTTAATCACAAATCCTTCAATTCTTTCCAAACAATCTTGATTGTGATGATTCAGGCTCTCCCGAAAACGGCACTTCATTGCAAAACGACTTCACCTCAGAATTGTGTTCCACTCCTCCACTGAAGGCACAACTTCCTCGATCAAAATTGCTTCACATCAACTTTGCACTGCACTCACAAACGTAGAATACTACCAACACTACAATTCCTCTTAGATCTGTCAAGGCATTGCTTTGATTGCACTTCACTCAGGATCAAACACACAGAATGAAGATCAAGGCTGTGGAATCCAACATCCAACAAACACTCTGACTTGCACTTCAAATTTCTCCAAACACTCACAAACACAATTGCAAAATTGATACTCGGAATCAAGCTCAAGCGACGAGCACTGTTTCACAGCACTTCGCTTTATCTATTCTCAGAAATAATGAGCACTGAACAACAATTCTTTGCAAATGCCACTCTTAAATAGTGAAGCAATAGACAGTTCTAACAACTATACCGTTTCTACAACAACTGTTCTAACCTGCAGATCCGAAATGACAATGCACCTCTTCATATCTGCCCCTTCAAATCTCAAATCGGTTACTAATCCGATCCGATGTCTACTTCGTCCTTGGCTTTCAAACCCGAACCCGAAGTAATCTTACTTCCTACTACTCTGTCCTCGGGTTTCCCAACTCTTAATTCCTCCACTAATTCTAACATTTCTCTTTCTTGATATGAAATTCCTATCATAATTAAGCCTTCTAAATCTCTATCTCCCGACCCACTCTTCTCTAAAGTGTCAAATGTCAAATCCGAAGACACCTGCACTCCTATCTCTCTTACTTTGGGTCTAACTATTATCAATTCTTTTACTAATTCTGTTATGTCATCATCAAGAATTGTAATTGAAAGCATGAATACACTATCTACACATTCAATTTGTAACCCACTTTCTCCTAATCACTCATGTTACTAACCCGAAGACATTTACTGTCTGATCCTGCACTTCGGGTTTATTCACTACCGCTACTTCTCCTTCAATTCATGTTCCATCTTCAATTCATGTTCCATCTTCAATTAGAATTGAAATTGAAGTCATGGGTATTCTAATTATTTTCTTTCTCTACTCTAACTTCCTCTGATCCCTCTGGCAAAACTCCCCAAGTCACCTTCATTGCACTCCGAGGTCCAGCTACCTCTGATTGAGTCATCTTCATCTTGAGGCAAAGTCTTTAAACACGAAGTCATGTAAACCCGAAATACGAAATCCGAAGTCACATAGACCCAAAGACACTTTGACCCGAAGTACATTTACTCATGAAACTTTAAATGCTTGTAACTTCTTCTACAAACCTCCAAACTTTACAATTTTGGTGGCAATGGAAAGCCCTGAACGAGACGCTTCCAACGAGATATAACATGCTTGATTTGGAGTTGTGTTCACTGAGATATGGCCCCCGCAAGAATCCTGACCTGCAACTTCTCTTTCTCCTTCGGCGTTTGCCCTCCTTAACGTCTGATCCGAGTTTTTCACTCCTCTAACACGAAGTAAGCTTCTTTGGGTCTGATCAAAACACAAGTTTGTATTCATTTCTTCTCCATTTGGTTTCAATTTGGTTTCAGCAAGACATTTCTTCTTCTAAACTTGTCCAAAATGAAAAATGTGTGTACCACATGCGGCACTACAAATGGCGTGACAGGGCAGATCAAATGATTATGCGCTATCCTTTGTTCTCAACTAGTGATGTTTACATTGAAAGTTGACCCAACCCTAGTGTTTTGATTGGATGTCATGCTTTGTGAAATTAGGGATGATGTGGTTCTTGCTTCTAGTGCAAAGGTGGTTGATAGTGGAGCTGACTTGGTTGAGGAGCATGAGATACACTAAGTGATTAGTGGTTTATGTTAGGCAACAGGTGCTAGATTAGAAGAGTTACCAACTAGACCGGCCTTTGAGTGAGCATGGTTTACACTTGGAGTTGTCCTAGTGGATAACTAGCGGGGGATTTTTTGTTTGGTGGGACCTTCAAGGTAGGCATATACACCACAAAGGGTCTTACTAGACTCTAGTGCACATCCTCTTATGTTGGGGTAGGCTACAATTGTCGATTTGGAGTTAAAAAAGACCAATCTAGAGAGGTATCCATTTCAGATCTACATCTCTAAGGAGTGATTCTACATAATATATCACATGTGGAAAGCTGGATGTTCAGATTCAGCATAGTCATCCAATTGATATCTCTATAGTGAGAGCTCAAGCCATTGCAACAATAGTTAGGTCATATGATGTGTTAGTTGGGAGAGTAATGTTATATCCCATGGGTTTCAATATTGACTATTGGGAGGAGACAACCTCTTGTGGACTAAGTTGGCAATCAGGTGAGGGACATGTATGCTGCCTACCAATATGTTTCAATAGTGGCAGCGTTGGTTTTATAGTCTAGGACCATGGCGGCATCAATTTTAGCTTTTAGTGGTTTTGATACTTGGCTTGGTGATTTATTGGAGGGGAATGCCTATGCAGAGGATACTTTAGTACCAAGGAGATCACTCAAATTTAGAATATGAGTGGGATTGTTCCATCCACCTTGGATGTTCCATTGTGGAGTTTAGAGGAGGCATTACAACAACATGTAGATAAGTTGGTGCAATAGGCTTAAGGTAGAGCCTTTGTACCACCAAGAGACCAATATGAGGATGAGCATTCAAAGTCAATTACCTTGACCCCTTTGGACACCACACTACTTGCTTGGTAGTATATAGTAGAAGGAGTATGTCTATTGGAGTTGTTTGGTAGGATTAGCATTAGACTAGCTACGGTAATACATGCGGGTATATGAGTACAAAGGTATTTGCAAATGGAGAGAGATAAGACTGGTAGGCAAGTCTCTGTACATCATGTAGCACACTTGGCCTTTTGGTATCTTGATTTATTACTAATATCAACAATCAGGGTTTGCCAAAAGATCTGTTAGCAGATATTTCCTTGTTGGGAGTGCAAGATCTAGAGAGACATGGTCCCATTCATTTGGTGGTTTTTGAGTTGCCATGCCAAGGACATATAGGTGTTGGCCAAGTTTTGGGTCTTCAAGATCCCTATTCTAATGTGTTTTGGGAGATGTTACATATATTATGGCATCTCCAGGTTCATTAGTCCATTTCTTAAGCTTACATTTTGGGGAACATCCCTTTGATGGGTGATTCTCACACATAGGTAGTGGCAAGCACACATCAAGTCCATTCTTGGATAGGACCTACCATGTTTTTAGATGCAACCAGAGTGGAATTACGGGCTCATGATCTGCATCTTAAGTGGATGAACCTCTTACCCAAAGAGGTTCTACAATGTGCTTATGATGGGATTCAACAACATACCACCTCATTGTTGATAGCATCTTGGATGTTGGGCATCAGTCTCAGATGGTGGTAGTGGTTGAGAGGTCACCTATGGCAATAGTGAACCTAGTTGGACAGCCCCAAATTGCTTTTCCCACACTTATGAGTTTCCCATGCTCCCATGCTTTTCAAGAGGGAGGTCTTGGACTTGTTTGGAACTCACACTTACAACAATTGGTGGAACCTAACATTGATAAGAGAGAGCGGGCAATGGGTTTTTGCACCGGTATTATCATTGTTCTAGCAATGTCAAAGGCATCCAAGCATCAAGTGTTAGGATACTTTTTGACCTAGATTGTGAGCCTTGGCTTAGCATAATAGCATAGGATGCGTTTGATAGGCATCACCACTCGGACACTTATGAGCTCTTTGCCTATCAAGATGATTCAGACACATGTTGGGAGCAATGGACCAAGTGGGTAGGGTATTCTTGGGATACAACCAATGGCCATTAGTGAGAGAGGTCTACTTGGGATCCATCTAGGTGAGCACGGTCTACTTGGAATACACTCTTGGTCTACTTGGGATGTAGCTAGAGGATGTATGGAGCTTGTAGCCAGATCAAAGGGAGTTTTTTGCACTAAGGTTGGGCCTTCTAGTGGTTGGAGGCATGACACTATCACTCTCAAGGGCCAAGTGTAGCAGCCAGTTAGTATGTCTTCCACTCTTACATTAGATAGAGAGGATACTTGGGAGCTAGATCTAGGACCCAAGCTTATAGGAGGGGAAAGACAAATAGTTTGGAGGTTCTTGAGAAGCTACATGAGTTGTTTTGCCTTCAATATGAAGGATTTAGGTGCTCTAAAAGGGCTTGGTCTTTGGATTGAGCTGACTAGCAATACACCAGTTTTTTGACGTCCTTATTGATATAGTGACATGGAGAGAGCATTGATTCAGAGCCAAAGCAGAGACCTTTTTAAGGTTGGTTTGGTAGAGATTTTACATGGAGATTATGCATTAGCTATAATGATGACATCCAAGAAGGATATGCATAGCAACTACACAAATAGGCGAATGTGTGGAGATTACCATTTTATCAACCTATAGACTAGGGTTGATTGGTATACCATGCCTACACTGGAGGAGATCTTTGATATGATTGGGCATGCAAAGGTCTTCAGTACTTTGGATCTTTGAGCAAGATATCATTAATTGCCTATCAAGGAGGAGGATAAGTCCAAGACATCATTTTGGGCTATTGATTCTCACAGTAAGGATATGTTATATTAGTGGAGGTTCTTACCATTTGGGTTAAAGAACACTCTTGCCAAGTTCCAAAGGGTCATGGACAAGATCCTAGTTGGATTAGATTTTGCTCGATGCTATATTGATGACATTTTGGTCTATAGCACTACTATGGAGGAGAATGAGAGACATTTGTTGGACATGTTTGAGAGGTTGAGATCTCATATACTCAAATTACATCTTGGGAAGTGTAGATTCTTCCATGAACAGATTGAGTATTTGGATCACACTATCTACCCTAAAGGACTTGATGTTTAGTAGACCAAGGTGGAGGCTATTGTGCATATTCCTTGGCCTATGGATGTGAGTAGAGTGTGAGCATTCCTTGGGTTGGCTTTGATTTTATAGGAGTATGATTTCATGGTTATTTGGGAAACCATGATGCAATGGGTTGCATAGAAACCTATATCCCAACCAGCAAGATCAGACTGGAGCACATTGGCATGGTAAGACTGTGAGCCGGCGTGTCTCTCACTCAGGATGAACCTCTGATGGCTTTTATGGTAGCACACCATGGACTAAGAAGGCAAGGAACCCCAACTCCATCATACTCCTCCAAGGCTAATACTCCAAGACTCAAGACATAGCTCACTAGAGAACTCAATGAGAGAGAGATAGTTGCAAATGAAAGGATGATGAGTACCTCCTCACCCTTTGTTTACATACTTGTGAAATAGTTACGTACCAAAGTTACTAATTACCGTAGTAACTCAAGTTACTAGACTAAAAGTCAAGTAAAGTCAAAAAGTAGAAAGGAATATCCATTCACATGGGCATATTCCCCTAAGTATGTGGTCTTATCTTGACCCAACCACTAAGTCAAGGATTCCTTCACATGGGCTATCCTTGGACTAAAGAAGAATCCAAAACAAAAAGGCTTGCGGGCCCAAGAGCTCTCAACTCTTTCCTCAAAGCCAAACACCTAGGAATAATACCAAGTCAACACACTAAAATCCAAAATAATGGTGCTCATCTTATCTACTTCCTCTAAAGTAAGGTCTCCTCTATCTTAGCTATGACTAACTTTAGCTAACCATGACTAATATAGAACCATCCTTTATCTCTATATAAACAATATCTCTTAAGTACTTGTAATACCAAGCTAAATATAACAATACCACACACATGTACAAATGGGTGTTACAAGACAAATGAGGAAATGGTGCCAGGTTGGCATGCATCTACCTTTCTTTGCATATCTTTTGAGGCTTTGGTGGTATCTCTCTTAGTGCATACGGGAGGAGTTATTGAGGTCATATATCCAAAGAGTGGAGATAGTGGTACAGTTTAGTGAGACATTCATGATGATGTCTTAGTGATGGACTATCTTTGCATTAGTGTTGTTGGTGACATAGTTGGGGCCAAGGAGAGAGATAGTGTTCTTCAGTGAACTAGATGGTTCAGATTGGAGGGCAAACACCTGCTTTGTCTATGGGAGGATGATAGAGTGCAAGTAGTACCACTTCCATCTTAAAGACCATAGTTGGTACGTCATGCTCATGAGGAGCTAGGACATTTTGGAGTAAAGCACACATTTAGCTTACTCCATAGTCATTATTTGTGGCACGGTATAGAGCCTAATATACAATATTTTGTTATTAGATGTGTGGTTTGTGACCAAGTTAGAGCTTCATTTAATCCTCCTATGCCATAGTTACACCCATTACCTATCATGGAGTTGGGTTACCATTGGAGTTTGGACTTTGCTAGACCTTTACCATTGACTATGAGACATCATCAATATGTTTTGGTTATGGTGGAGCACTTCTCCAAGTGGGTTGAGTTGGTGTCACTTCTTGACAAGTCAAATGAAGGGATGGCTTACTCATTCTTGGATCAGGTTCTAAGTCATTTTGGTGCACCAACTAAGGTTTTGACTGATTAGGGTACATAGTTCTTGGGGGAGTTTTAGGTCTTGTGTGACAAGGCTTTGATTGATCATCAAACAACCTCTTAAGATCACTCCAAGGCTGATGGCTTAGCAAAGTGTGGTTTAGAAGGTGAAGAGAGGATTGCAAAAGTATGGTTTGCATAGAGGTCACTTGGGAGATTGCGATCTCCAATTACCTTGGTTGGCCAAGGGCTATCGGTTCAACCGGCAAGCCTCCTTAATATCCTTCTCTCCTTACTTTCTACTCTATGGTGTAATAGCAAAAACTAGATATATGATCTAGAAATGAAATTTGGTTTGGTAACATATGGGAAGATGTTATAAATGATGGACTGAGTAGATCAAATAGAAGTATCACCAAAAGAGTACTTCTAATAATAGGCCAGAAATTGAAACATGCTTGAAGACTTTAGAATCAATAGCTAGACATATGATCTAAAGGTAGAATTTGGGTTGGTGACATCTAGAAGGATGGTACACATAATGGAAAGAGTAGATCAGGTAGAGTAATCACCAAAAGAGCACTTCTACTAATAGAGTAGAAACCAAAATAGGCTTGAAAACTTTGGAGGCAATTTTGGAGGCCTAAATAGATGAACTAGGCCTCAAAATGTGCAAATGTCCCCCCTCCCAAAAAGAGGAAAGGCTGGCCTTCCCTCTTTTCTCACTAAGAGCTTTCCAACAGTACCTCACCCACATTATTTTGAGATTCCTACAAGAAGATTCCCTAAAAGATTCCCCCCAGTCAAAGCCTGTTTGACCAACCAGATGGGACCAAGATCAACATGTCACCTATCCAAGCAAGTAATCTAAGTATGGAGCTTGCTGACAGGTCACCTATCCATGTACTTAATCCTATGGTGGAGCATCTTTGGAGGAGATCATCTTTGACTATATAATAAAGAGAAGGTGCTCTCTTGGGGCACCAAAGTTTGTGTATGAAATCTATGTTTTCTCTTTTGTGTTTCTTTGCTATCCTCAAAATGTTACTACATGGACAAGATCCAGATTTACTTGTAGCCATTTGTCAAGATGCTACTATAGTTATGGACTTGGATGATCAAGATGTATAGATGAGCACTTGTTTCCAATGTGCAAAGATCTTTTGGAGAGTAATGCCACTAGCCTTTGAGAACTTGGCAATTGCTCAGCATAGGGATACCTTACACTATGCTACCATCAAGGAGGAGGTTATTGACCTTTAATTCTGTCAATTTCATGCAAGTGACTATATAAATCTACAACAGACAACATCCACAACACTTGATGTTACTACGGGCCACACTATCTTGAGAGTGTACAAGGTTTTGCCATCTAGAAACCTTGTGTTGGAAGGAAGTCATGGTGTTGTTTGGAAGGATCATGTGCAAAATTGTGTACCATGCCACCTCCCAAACATTGATGGTACTATGGACCAAAGTTTGGCACTTGTACATGCATGCTTGCAATGTATGTTATGCGGCTCTTCTAGTGGAGCTGCTATTGTGTTAGTGTGTGATAGTTGTTCAAGAGGATGGCATATGGCATGTTTGACTCATCCCCTCATGTGTGATAATTGTTCAAGAGGATAGCATATGGCATGTTTGACTCCTCCCCTCATGGTGGTTCCTCAAGGACAATTTTTATGTCCTAGATGTACTTGACCTATAGCTAGTTCATCATTTATATGGTATAGATTGCAGACAAGCAGCTAATGATGGGGCTTGATAGCACCAGGTCTCTTGATCTTTTGCCCACCATAAGGTATACCATATACTTGGAGTAGATGACAATCTGGATTTAGAGGGACCTAATTGCCAACTAGGGGGCAATTGTGGCACTTGAGAGTCCATGTATGACTTATGTGTGAGTTGTCCTTTTATAGTATGTGATGTTGACAACAATGTATGTTGTATAGTGTTGTATATATGCATGAAAATTGTCATGCCATTTGTAGAGTTGTACATAGATTGCTCGGACTCTGAAGCAATAGTGTTGGTAGTCAAAGGTATTTTGGCAATGACTCATAGACTACTTGTTGATGGTCAGATTTCATGTTTGGGGTACTAATTATATGGTGGTGCCCACCATCACTTGCCTTGTTCACACCATTGGATGTGCTATCAAAGGGACCGTTAGGGTTGGAGACCAAGGTTGAGACCAAGGGGTATATTTTCAAAGTGCAATCCATAGAGCTCACTTATCTAATGTCGAGCCTTTGAGTTCTTGGCTTTGGTGGACAAGGGCCGACTTGGAGTCTCTTAGCTAGAGTGGGTGTGACTTGACTATAATAATTGCCCAATTGTTGGCAGATTCTTGAGTGATAGATCAATTTGATTGAGTGTAATTTGAGTTGTGAACAACTGATTATTGTGGCACTTGAGAGTCCATGTATAACTTACATGTGAGTTGTGCTTTTGTAGTGTGTTGATAGCGATGTATGTTGTATAGTGATATATATACGCACGACACAACAACCAAAAATGGAGTGGACTCTTTCAACTACTTCCCATCCCATCTGCTCAATGTGAACATGTGAGCTTGATCTCACATCCTTACCCAAGACAAAGCAAGGGCACATAACAATCATGGTGTTTGTTGATAAGCTTAGTAAGCAAATCCATTTGGCACCAACCTTTGATATAGTGGATGCTCCAAAATTGGCCCAGATCTACTTCAACTATGTCTTCAAGCATCATAGGATGCCTCACATACTCATCTCCAACCGTGATCCTTGATTCTGTAATACTGCGAGTACAAGAGAACTCTCCAAGAGAGAAAACAAAATTTTCACACCCAATGCTTTGATGCCCCAAAGGAGCACCTTCTCTTTATTATATAGCCAAAGAGGATCTCCTCCAAGGAAGCTCAACCATAGGATTAGGTACATGGATAGTTGACCTGTTAGTGAGCTCCACCCTCAAATTACTTGCTTGGATGGGTGACATGTTGGTCCTGGTCCCATTTGGCTGGTCAAACAGGCTTTGATCAAAGGGAATATTTTAGGGAATCTTCTTGTAGGAATCTCAGAATCAAATGGGTGAGGTACCGTTGGAAAGCTCTTGGTGAGACAAACCAAGGATGAGAGAAAGCTAGCATTTTCTCTATTCAAGGCCTAATTCATTTGTTTAGGCCTCCAAAATTGCCTCTTAAGTTTTCATGCCTACTTTGGCTTCTACCCTATTAGTAGAAGTGCTCTTTTGGTGATACTTCTATTTGATCTACTATCTCAATCATTTGTAACATCCTTCTAGATGTCACCACTCTAAGTTTCACCTCTAAATCATATGCCTAGCTATTGATTCTAAAGTTTCCAAGCATGTTTTGGTTTTTGGCCCATTAATAGAAGTACTCTTTTGGTGATACCTCTGTCTGATCTACTTAGTCCATCATGTATAACATCCTTTTAGATATTACCTAACCAAATTCAATTGTTAGATCATCTTTTAGCTATTGGTATTACATATTCATTGGAATACTCTTCCAACTATTTGACACCAAACTTACTTTGTCCATGGCCTATCATTGTCAAATTGATGGATAAACCAAATATGAAAATTGCACCTTGGATGATATGCTTTGTGCCCTTGTTAATGTTCTCCATACCAATTAGGATGAACGTCTTGTACTTGTTGAATTACACTATAATAACTCAAAGTAGACAAGCATCATATTCTCTTCCTTCTTCCTTAATTGTGGCCAAGACCCATTTGTTTCAGATTCCTTCCTTGCTCCTCCTCCATTTCATGTTCCTCATACTTCTACCTTCTTGACCAAAAAATCCCTATCCTTACAACAAGCCAAATCTCATCTCCTTGTTGCTCAAACTTGTACCAAAAAATGCAAACAAACATCATGATGATCTTACCTTTCAACTTGGTGATAAGGCTATATTTTGTTTTGTAACCTACCCTTTCCCCTTGATACCCAAGTTCATAAACTTGCTCCTAATTAGATAGGTCCATTTGATGTCACCTAAATCATTTCTCTTGTTGCTTATCAACTTGCCTTGCCTTGCCATATGCGCATTCATCCTATCTTTCATATTTCCAATAGAAAACCTTTTTTTTAATTCCTTTTTCCTTTTTCTCTTATGTCCAACCCCTCCTCCTCCCATCCCTATCAACAATCATGAGGAGTATGAAGTTGATAGTATCCTTGCACGTCACCACATCTAACATGGTCACCAACAACCTATAGAGTACAAAGTCCTTTGGAAGGGGTATCTCCTTCATGATGCCACTAGAGAGCCTCTTTCTCATCTCCAAAATTCAAAAGTGGCCATCTGGAGTTTGAAGCTTCCATGGTGATGGAGGACGTCACCAACTAGCAATGCAGGAATACGTAACAGTGTTGATTTTACCAATGAGAGTCAAGATTAACAAAGTAGCAAGTAGGCCAAATTAGCTAAGAATTATAAGAATATTTTAGAAGCATTTAGGAAGCTACTTGGTATGTAACAATATGGAGTTTAGCGATAAAGTTAGTCGGGCTTACGAAGTAGCAAATAAGACAAAGTAGCCTAGAATATTCCTAAAGTATCTAGGAAGCTTCTTGGGAAGCTTCCTGGATAGCTTAGCTTGCACCTCAAGTAAGTAGCTTCTAGAAGGAAGCTTATAGAAGCTTCCAACTAGCTTAGCTTGTATGCCAAGTAGGCGACTTCTAGAAGGAAGCTTCTTGAGAAGCTTCCTAGTTAACTTGGCTTGCACTCTAAGAAAGCGGCTTGAGGAAGCTTCTCAAGGGCCTTGTATGCTACCTATAAATACCAAACCCAAAGCTCATGCTAGGCATTTGGAGTTTTCCCTTATTCAAGTGTCCCAATGTGAGTTTCCATTCTCCTATCTCTCTCCTTGGATTTGGTCTTTTACATTGGTATCAGAGCAGGAATGGGATGGATGGAATTTATGGACCACCAAATCCACTTCCACCAAACCATTGGGATTTTTGTGTCCAAATACTACCAAAGCATCATTTCACACAATTCATCACCTCGCACTTTGGACAAGATTTTTTGCATATGATCACCATATCTGAGGAACCCTTAGTGCTTCCGGTTGTAACTTATGGAGAACAATGGACGTGCTATTTCTATGTGTTAATTAATTAGATAGATTGGGAGTGGTGTGATAGAGGAGCAACTATGGCGGCAATACCTGATGTTATCCTTGCTATGCAACAATAAATCAAGCACCTTACTTGATTGTTGGATGAGTGAGATCTTTGACGACAAGAGCAGGTGGAGAAAGTACCAATTTGGGAAGGAGAAGATTGGATCAGATTCCCTAAACCCAAGGTATTTAAAGGCAAGAATCTCTCGGGTGTAGTGGAGAATTTTTTGTTTGATTGTGAATGTTATTTTGAAGCTACAAATCTACAAGACAAGCAAAAATAGATTCTCTTGGCTTCTAGCCAATTGGATGGAGTAGCAAAGCTATGGTGGAGATTCCGAGTGGAGCAAGCCAAACAACAAATGGTTGCACCAATCTTGACATGGGCAGAATTCAAGAGTGCAATAATTAGTTGGTTCCATGTTATAAATACCACACAAGTTGCATAAGATAAGTTGGCAGAGTTGAAATAGATTGGCTCTGTAAGAAGTTACATCACACAGTTCCAAAACACCATCATGCAAATTCCAGATATATTGGAAGGTGAAGCTTTGGATCAATTCATGAGGGGCTTGAAGGCGAGAACCAAATTAGAAGTAACCATGCGAGAGCCACAACACTTAGAGGAAGCCATATGGTTGGCCGAACATTTTGATTCCTTGGTGGAAACAACTTGGTCTTGACCTTGACCTCCACAAAGCTTACCAATACACTAAACACAAGTGGAGGAGCCAACACCAATGGAGATTGATGCAATTCAACAAAGACCAATTGGCATGGCAGATAGGGAGAAACTGCGACAAAATGGTGGTTGTTTTTATTGTCGCTAGTTGGGGCATTGCATTGCTGAATGTCCACTCAAGAATGGATGACCTTGACAAGTTGCCCAAGTGGAGGTTGTGGAGTAGAACGATCAAGGAAATTAGGAATCTCAATAGGAGATTTTGAGCTGCCTACTAGGAGCTTGATTAGTTCCAAAAGGATTGAAGGGTTGACCTATGCAAGTTTGCTTCACTTGCAAGGTATGATATCTAATTGGGGTTGTAGGATTTTGGTTGATTTTGGAAATTTAGAAAATTACATGTCTATGCAAGTAGCAAAGGAATTGGGTATTCCTATCAAGCCAGTGATTGGAAGTAGTTTGATGATGGTGGATGGTAGAAAGGGTTCTACATTCCGCACCTTGCATCCTATTACCTTCAAAATTGGGAAGGAGTATTTGGAGTGTATGAGGTTTGTAGTGGCACCTCTACACTATGATATCATTTTGGGTCTACCTTGGCTTGAACGTCATAAGGTTCAATTTGATTGGACTTGATGCCAAATTCAAGTACAACACCAAGGTAGGAATTTCCGATTAAGTTGTTTGGCACCTCTGAGTAAGACACTTAAGAATAGTCAGTCCCAAGATGAAAAGTTTGTCAAGAAGGTAGCCATAGAGTGAACCTTGAAGGAAGTGGAGTCCCAAGATGGGAAGTTTGCCAAGAAGGCAACCATGGAGCAAGCTT
Source organism: Lunularia cruciata (assembly GCA_948567375.1). Classification (NCBI taxonomy): domain Eukaryota; kingdom Viridiplantae; phylum Streptophyta; class Marchantiopsida; order Lunulariales; family Lunulariaceae; genus Lunularia; species Lunularia cruciata. The sequence continues at coordinate 8,054,082 of OX419759.1, read as the reverse complement.
GGAAAAGAGATGAGTCCCTAGAAGGGAAGTTTGTTAGTAAAGCAGCCATAGAGCAAGCTTTGGAGGAAGATAAGTCTGTATTTGCGGTGTGGATCAAACAGATTGCATAAGACCAATCTGTGGAGGACCAAGAGCCTCATCAAGCAATGGTTGATCGGATAGTTAAGGAGTTTGTGGACGTGTTTCTGGATGATCTGCCAAAGGGATTACCCTCCGATCGAGGTATGCCCTTCAAGATTGAGTTATTGCTAGGGAGTACGCTAGTGAGTAGACCGATCTATCAGCTCTCACCAAAGGAGTTGAAGGAGTTACGAACAACACTTACAGAGTTGTTGGAGAAGGACTTCATATGACATAGTACCTCTCCTTGGGGAGTACCGGTACTATTTGTTCTAAAGAAGGATGGAGGACTTTGTTTTTGTATTGATTATCGTGGGTCAATAAGCAAACCATGAAGAATGCATATCCCTTGCCTCGGATTGATGACTTGCTTGATCAACTAAGTGGAGCATGCTACTTTTCCAAGTTGGATCTTTGCAGCGGCTATTGGCAAATTCCTATTGATAGAGAGGATGTGCAAAAGACTGCCTTTCATACAAGGTATTGGCATTTTGAGTGGAGACTTCTACCTTTCGGACTCACTAATGCTCTTGCAGTCTTCATGGATCAGATGCATCGGGTGTTGGATGGACTATTGGATTGGTCCGTGATGGTGTTCTTGGATGATATCTTAATCTATAGCAAGACAAAAGCAGAACATGTGAATCATATGAGAGAAGTCCTAAGACGACTACGACAATGGAAATTTTATTGCAAGAAGTCAAAGTGTGCCTTTTGGCAGAAGGAGGTTACCTTCTTGAGTCATAAGATCTCCTCAGAGGGGATCAAGATAGAAGAAGAGAAGATCAAGGCCATTACTGATTGGCCTACCTTGAAGGATGCTATAGAAGTATGGGCATTCAATGGATTGGCCAGTTTTTACCGACGGTTCATCCACTATTATGCTCATGTAGCTGCACCATTGATTGACCTCTTAGGAAAGAACTCGAGCTTCAAGTGGAACACCAAGCATGAAGAAGCATTCCAGAAGTTGAAACATATGGTGTCTTCAAGACCCATTCTTCAACCATATGATCTTGAACTACCTTGTGTGGTTGATTTTGATACTTCTAACTTTACAATTGGAGCTGTGTTGCAACAAGAATTCCCAGATAGACTACATCCCATTGCCTTTATGTCTCGCCGACTAAATACAGCTAAAAGAAATTACTCTGCTTGAGATCGGGAACAACTTGCAATGGTATATGCCACCAAGGTATGGAGGCATTGTCTCTTGGGAAACAAGTGATCATGCAAATTGATCACAAGCCATTGTTGCAGATCTTACACCTGGAGCACATGAAGAATCTACATCATCGATGGGAAGAGCAACTCCAATTGTTCAACATCAAACTTGAGTACAAAGCAGGTTGGTTCCATGTCATCCTTGATGCTCTATCACAACGACCTGATTTGAAGTCTCTTCCTCTTATCGTGGTAGCAATAACGACGGTGTCAATTGACCCTAAGATCCATAATGAGTTTTGGTTAGCTCTACAACAAGATCCCTTCTTCCAAATGGTACATGGTCGTCTAACAACAAGTGACAAGGAGTACAACACCTTCTCCTTCAAGGAAGGCCTTCTATTCCATGCGGACTGGATCTATGTTCTAGCCAAAGGTGATCTTCGACTTGTGCGCCTTCAAGAAGCCCATGATTTACCCATTGCTGGTCACATGGGTTTGGACAAGACCTTGGGTACCCTCCAATGTCAATGGTGGTGGCCCAACATGACACAAGATGTTCAAGAATTTGTCTGATCATGTGAGAGTTGTCAACGTAACAAGGCCAGCAACCAAAAGCCAAGTGGACTCCTTCAACCGCTTGCCATTCCATCAGCTCGCTGGGAGCATGTGAGCTTGGATCTCATCACATCCTTGCCAAAGACAAAACAAGGACACACCGCCATTGTGGTGTTTGTGGATAAGCTTACTGAGCAAATCCACTTGGCACCAACCTATGATACCGTGGATGCTCCAACCTTAGCGCAAATCTACTTTGACAATGTCTTCAAGCATCATGGGATGCCACGCGTACTCATCTATGACCATGATCCTTGATTTACCGAGAAGATTTGGAAAGCACTTGTTCAAATACTCGGCACCAAGCTTACTTTGTCCATGGCCTATCACCCTCAAACTGATGGACAAACCAAACATGCAAATCGTACATTGGAGGATATGGGCATGCCTTTGTCAATGTTCACCATACCAATTGGGATGAATGTCTTACTGCTATAGAATTTGCCTACAACAATTCCAAATAGGCAAGCACCAGATTCTCTCCTTTCTTTCTCAATTTTGTTCAAGATCCACTTGTTCCAAATTCTCTTCTTGCTCCTCCTCCATCTCAAGTTCCTCATACTTCCACATTCTTGACCACCATATCCCAATCTCTCCAACAAGCCAAGTCTCACCTCCTTGTTGCTCAAAATCACCAAAAACAATATGTGGACCACCATCGTCGTGATCTCACCTTTGAAGTTGTCATGCGTATATACATTGCTACACAACATACATCGTTGTCAACATCATACACTATAGAAGCACAACTCACACATAAGTCATACATAGACTCTAAAGTGCCACAATAATCAGATTGCTTATCACTCTCAACTTAACTCAACTCATACTAGTACTTGATCTGTCACTCTATAAACTGCCAACAACTAGGCACTAATTATAGTCAAGCCCCACCCACTCAAGCATAGAGAATCCAGGTGACACTCGCCGGCCTCTGTCCACCATAACCAGGAACTCGAAGGCTCAACATCAGAGAATTGAGCTCTCTGGAGCTCACTTTGAAACTATACTCTATGGACTCGAGCTAGCTCTAAAATCCTAACGGTCCCACTGATGGCACACTCCATGGTGCAAATGGTGCAAAGTGACGGTGGGCCCCACCGTGAAGTCAGTACCCCAAACACAAAATCTGACTGTCGGAAAGTAGTCTTTGAGAAACTGCTAAAATAACTCTAACTACTATCACTAGAACTCTAGTGTCCGAGCATCTAGATGTGGCACTACAAATGGAGTGACAACTATTGTGCGTATATACATTGTTACACAACATACATCGCTATCAACATCATACACTATAGAAGCACAACTCACACATAAGTCATACATAGACTCTTAAGTGCCACAATCGCCCCCCTAGCTAGTGGTTAGGTCCCTCTAACTCTAGATAGCCATCTACTCTAAGTATATAGTATACTCTCTAATGGGCAAAGATCAGGAGGCCGGGTGCTATAGAGCCCCATCGTTAGTCGCATGTCTGTAATCTATACCATATAAAGAATGAACTAGCTATAAGTCAAGTACATCTAGGACATAACCAATGTCTCTGAGGAACCACCGTGACGGGAGGAGTCATACATGCCATATGCCATCCTCTCAAACAGCTATCACACACTAACATAGTAGCAGCTCCACCAGAAGAGCCACATAACATACACCTCAAGCCTGCACGTACAACTACTAAGCTTGGGTCCATAGTCCCATCAATGTTTGGAAGGTGGTATGGCGCACAATTGCGCACATGATCCTTCCAAACAACACCATCACGTCCTTCTAACACAAGGACTCTAGATGGCAAAACCTCACGCACTCTCAAGATAGTGCGGCCTATAGAAACATCAAGTGTCGTCGGTGCTATCTATTGTAGATATACATAGTCGCTTGGATGAAATTGACGGATCGAGGGTCTATAGCCTCCTCCTCGAATGGTAGCATAGCGTAAAGTATCTCTATGTTGAGCAATCGCCAAGTTCTCAAAGGCCATCGGCATCACTCTCCAAAAGATCTCTGCCCGTTGAGAACATGCACTCATCCATACATCGGGTCATCCAAGTCCAAAACTACAATAGCATCTTGACGAATGGCTGCAGGTAAATCTGGATCTCGTCCATAGAGTAGAAAGTATGGAGAGAAGGATGCTAAGGAGGCTTGCCAGCTGAACCGATAGCCCATAGCCAACCAAGGTAATTGGAGATCCCAATCTCCCAAGTGGCCTCTCTGCAAACCATACTTTTGCAATCCTCTCTTCACCGTCTGAACCACTCTCTCTGCTAATCCATCTGCCTTAGGGTGATCTCGAGATGTAGTACAATGAACAATCAAAGCCTTGTCACACAAGACCTGAAATTCTCCCAAGAACTCTGTACCTTGATCAGTCAAAACCTCAGCTGGTGCACCAAAATGACTAAGAACTTGATCCAGGAACGAGTAAGCTATCTCTCCACTAGACTTGTTAGGAAGTGCCACCAACTCAATCCACTTGGACAAGTGCTCCACCATCACCAAAACATACCAATGATGTCTCACAGTCAGCGGTAAAGGTCCGGCAAAGTCCAAACTCCAACCATAACCCAATCCCATGATAGGTAATGGGTGTAACTATGGCGTAGGAGCATTGAATGATGCTCTAACTTGGTCACAAACCACACATTTGGCAACAAACTGTTGTGCCTCGGTCTCCATACCGCGCCACCAATAATGACTCTGGAGTAAGCTATACGTACGCTTTACTCCAAAATGTCCTAGCTCCTCATGAGCATGACGGACAAATTGTGGTCTTTGAGATGGAAGTGGTACTACTTGCACTCTACCATCCTCCCAAACACGCAAAAGGTGTCTACTCTCCAATCTGAACGGTCTGGCTTGCTGAAAAACATGGTCTCTCTCCTTGGCCCCAACTGTGCCACCCACAACACCAGTGTGAAGATAGTCCATAACTAAGACATCATCATGAATGTCTTGCTGAACTGTACCAATATCTTCACTCTCTGGATCTGTGACCTCAATAACTCCTCCTGTATGCACTAAGAGAGAAACCACCAAAGCCTCTGCAAATATACATAGAAAGGCCGATGCATGCCAACCTGGCACCATCTCCTCATTTGTCTCACCATGCCAATGTGCTCCGTTCTGATCCTGCTGGCTGGGACATGGGTTTCTACTCAACCCATCTGCATCACGGTTCACCACTCCAGGTCTATGAACAACCGTGAAATCATACTCCTGTAAAATCAGAGCCCATCATGCAAGCTTCCTTGAAAGCTTGTCAGACTCCATCAACCACTTCAGTGGCTGATGATCAATGATGAGAGTGAAGGGGTTACCAAATAGGTAACATCGGAAATGTGCTACTGCCCAAACTGCTGCCAAGCACTCTCTCTCATATGAACTATACTTCGCCTCCGCTGAATTGTTGGAGCGACTAGCATAGGCCACCACAAACTCCTTCCCCTCATCATCATGTTGGGTGAGCACCGCTCCAAGCCCCAACATACTCCAATCAGTATGAACCTAAAATGGTTATCCCCTGATCGATTTCCTCAGGAGCAGATGTCAACCTCTCCTTGAGCTCTACAAAAGCTCTCTCCTGCTCATCTCCCCAACACCACTCATGTGTAAGCTTGGTCAGCTTTGTCAAGGCCTTGGCAATGGCACTAAATCCTCTAACAAAGCGGTGATAGAAGTTCACCAACCCAAGGAATGCTCGCACTCTACTCACATCCGTAGGCTGAGGAATACGTGCAATAACCCCCACCTTGGTCTGCTAGACACCAAGTCCTCCGGGGTAGATAGTGTGACCCAAATACTCAACCTACTCGTGGAAGAACCTACACTTCCTAGGATGTAATTTGAGTCTATGAGATCTCAACCTCTCAAACACCTCCACCAATTGTCGCTCATGCTCCTCCACAGTAGTGCTATAAACCAAAATGTCATCAATATAGCACCTAGCAAAATCCAATCCAGCTAGGATCCTATCCATTACCCTCTAGAACTCAGCATGAGCATTCTTTAACCCAAATGGTAAGAACCTCCACTGATATAACACATCCTTACCGTGAGGATCAATAGCCCAAAATGCTATCTTGGACTTATCCTCCTCCTTGATTGGCAACTGATGATATCCCACTCGAAGATCCAAAGTACTAAAGATCTTTGCATGCCCAATTGCATCAAAAATCTCCTCCAGTGTAGGCATGGCATACCAATCAGCCCTGGTATGTTGGTTGATAGGACAATTATCTCCACACATCCGCCTATCTGTATAGTTGCCATGCATATCCTTCTTGGCTGGCATCATTGTTGCTGATGCATACTCTCCATGTGAAATCTCCACCAAACTAGCCTCAAAAAGGTCACTACTCCGGCTCTGAATCAATGTCCTCTCCATATCACTATATCAATAAGGACGTTGGAAAATTGGTGTGTTGCTAGTCAGCTCAATCCATATACCATGTCCCTTTAGAGCACCCAAATCCTTCATACTAAAGGCAAAACAACTCGTGTGACTCCTCAAGAACCTCCAAACCTTCCGTCTTTCCTCTCCAATAAGCTTGGGTCCAAGATCTGGCTCCCAAGTATCCTCTATAACTGTAGTAGGAGTGGAAGATGTACATACTGACTGCTACACTGGGCCCTTGGGAGCAATAGTGTCATGCTCCCGACCACTAGAGGTCCCAACCTCTATGTGAAAAACTCCTTCCACTCTGGCTACAAGCTCCACACGTCCTCTAGCTACATCCCATGTGGACCAAGGGTGTAATCCAAGTAGCCCACGCTCACCTGGATGGACTCCAAGTAGACTTGTGAGCCGGCATGTCTCTCACTCAGGATGAACCTCTGATGGCTATTATGGTAGCGCTCTATGGACTAAGAAGGCAAGGAACCCCAACTCCATCATACTCCTCCAAGGCTAACACTCCAAGACTCAAGACATAGCTCACTAGAGAACTCAATGAGAGAGAGATAGTTGCAAATGAAAAGATGATGAGTACCTCCTCACCCCTTGTTTATATACTTGTGAAATAGTTACACACCAAAGTTACTAATTACCGTAGTAACTCAAGTTACTAGACTAAAAGTCAAGTAAAGTCAAAAAGTAGAAAGGAATATCCATTCACATGGGCATATTCCCCTAAGCACGTGGTCTTATCTTGACCCAACCATTAAGTCAAGGATTCCTTCACATGGGCTATCCTTGGACTAAAGAAGAATCCAAAACAAAAAGGCTTGCGGGCCCAAGAGTTCTCAACTCTTTCCTCAAAGCCAAACACCTAGAAATAATACCAAGTCAACATACTAAAATCCAAAATAGTGGTGCTCATCTTATCTACTTCCTCTAAAGTAAAGTCCCCTCTATCTTAGCTATGACTAACTTTAGCTAACCATGACTAATATAGAACCATCCTTTATCTCTATATAAATAATATCTCTTAAGTACTTGTAATACCAAGCTAAATATCACAATACCACACACATGCACAAATGGATGTTACATTTACCCACGGACTAAGTTTTCACTTTGTCCTCAAAGTGAAGGCCTCTCTACCTTCTATGGTACATCTTCAACTTATCATGGTTAATCCTATCAAAGTGTCTTCCTCCCAACTCCTTGAGATCATAGGTGTACTTGCCCCACACCTTCTCTACTATGAAAGGTCCAAAGTACTTAGGCAAAAACTTCTTTTGCACTCTCTTGAATCGAATGGAATCAAACAACATTACCCAATCACCTTCTTTGAAAGGCTCTACCTTCTTCTTGCCTTGCCTCTTGTCATAGCTCTCCTTTTGCTTCCTTTGGGCTTGCTCCACTCGGACCGTAGCAATTGCTCTTGCCTCTTCCAACTCCATGAGTTGATCCTTCCTTGACTTCTCTGCATCATCTCCTTGTGCTTTCTTCAATCTCCTATGAATGCTTTGAAAGGTAGGAAGATCAAAGTGAATAGGTAAGGTAGACTCAATACCATACACTAATTGAAATGGAGAATATCCGGTGGAAGTCTTCATGGTTGTCCTATATTCCCACAAAACTGCATGAATCCTCTTGTCCCAATGATGTTTAGCCCCCTCCATTTCTACATCTTTGGCCAACATCATGCACAAGGTCTGATTGGTTCTCTCTGCCAAGCCATTGGAATTTGGCTTCTAGGATGTAGTTACTCTATGTGTGATAGAGAAATGTCGTAGCATGGCTATAGTAATGCTTCCTGTAAACTCTCCTCCTCTATCAGAAACCAACTCCAAAGGGCATCCAAACCTAGTGATAATGCGTTCATAAAGAAATCTACCCACTTCATCTTCATTCTTGTCCCTCAATGGTCTAGCCTCAACCCACTTGGTAAGGTAATCAGTAACTACCACAATGTACCAATTGTTCCTTGGGGTTCTATTGAGAGGACCTACAAAATCAATTCCCCACTTCTCAAAAGGCAATGGAATTGATCTAAGTGGTGGAGTGGATGTAGACTTTCTAGCAAAAGCTTGACAAACATGACAAGTTTTGCAATAATCAAGACAATCCTTGAAAATCCCTCTCCAATGGTAACTTGCATCTAGAATCTTGAAAGCAGTCACCTTTCCTGCAAAGTGTCCTCCACATACTAAACCTTCATGAAACTCCTTTATGAGTAGGATAGACTCTTCCTTACCCACTGCTCTTCGAAGTAGACCATCTGCTCCTTGGTGAAAAAGAATATCCTCCACCATTGTGTAAGGTCTAGATCTTGCTGCAAGGGCCTTTCTCTCCCTAGCATGCATCCCTTCTGGATAGTTACCTTTTGTCACAAAATCCACAATCTCCTTGTACTCCATTGGAACCTCTTGAGTGATTGAGATTGTCATGAGCTCCTCATCCGGGAAGGAATCATCCACTAGCTCATCTCCATCATGATCATAGGCTCTAAATAACAAATCAGCATTTGCATGTTTCTTTCCTGGCCTATCCTCAATGGTGTAATCATACTCAGACAAGAGTATCATCCACCTTGCTAGTCTCCCTTCAACATTAGGCTTGTTGAAGATGTACTTCAAAACCTTGTGATCCATGACAATGGTGGTTTTCTCTCTAATCAAGTAGTGTCTAAACTTCTTGAGACCAAAGATCACTGCCAACCCTTCTCTCTCCGTGACAGAGTAGTTCTTCTCTACTTAAACCATCTGCCTACTAGCATAAGCTATTGGATGATCATGCCCATCTTGGTCTAATTGACTAAGAGTGCATCCTATAGCTACATTAGAAGCATCAGTGTAGAGGATGAAAGGCTTACTCCAATCAGGTTTAGCAAGAATTGGAGCTACAACAAGGGATTGCTTGAGCTCCTCAAAAGCTTTGAGAGCCTCCGTGTCCTCTAAAATCACCATGTAATCTATACTCTTCTTCATATAGATGGTCAATGCATAAGCCTTGTTGGAAAATGAGAAGATGAACCTCCTATAGTATCCAACCATCCCCAAGTATTGGCATAACTTTGTCAAGCTTGAAGGGAATGGAAGGTCTAAGATTTTTCTCACCTTCTCAGGATCAACTGCTATTCCATCCTTGGAGATGATGTGCCCTAAAAGTAGACCTTCTTCACATCCAAAAATGCACTTCTCTGGGTTGAGTGATGCATTTGCCTCATCCAAGCATTGCAAGACTTTGATTAGGTGCTCAAAGTGCTCCTCCTTGCTCCCATAGACACAAAAGTCATCAATGAAGTCTCTCACAAATTTCCCAATGAAAGGTTCAAATACCTTGTTCATGAACCGTTGGAATGTGGCTGGAGCATTGCAAAGCCCAAAAGGCATGACCTTGAAAGCGTAAGTTTCCCAAGGTGTGGTGAATGTGGTGAGTTGTTGATGCTCTGGTGCAATCTTGATTTGGTTATATCCACTATAACCATCTCCAAAACTGTACCTCTCATGACCTGCAACCTCCTCCAAGATCTCATCAATGAATGGCAATGGGTAGTAGTCCTTCTTGGTAACAACATTGAGCTTCTTGTAATCCACACATACCCAAAGCTTGCCATTCTTTTTCTTCACAATGACAATTGGAGACACCCATTCTGAATTCTCTACCTCAAAGATAAATCCAGCCTCCTTGAGCTTATCAATCTCCTCCTTCACAACCAAAGATATTGGTGGGCTAATGCGACTTTGCTTTTGGCGGATTGGTCTTGCATGTGACTCCACCTCTATCTTGTGCTCCTCCAAGGTGACTTCCTTCAAATCCCTGTAACTAAAAGCAAACACATGGATGAACTTGCAGAAAATCTCCTCAAATCTCACCTTCTCCTCCTTGGTAACATTTGGACCATACTTGAGGGTAGCTAACCTTCTCTCTACCTCCTCAAGTGTCAATAGTGATTTATCTGGGTCCTTCAAAACCTCTAGCTTAAGTGCAAAATCCATAGCACACAAAGGATACACATCTAAATCAGATTCAGATTCATCCTCCTCCTCCGTGGAAGTCTCCTCTTCCATGCTTGTGTCCACACTTGAAGCTCCTTCTTCAGAATCTGATTCCCAATAATCAGAAGATGGTGTATCTGAATGTGAAGTGTTGGTGGTGTTAGTCATAGGAACTGTGACTCTATGGTTTGATGACCCAATCCTCAAGTACCTTTGTGCCATCGATCAGTTGTGCATGCTGCTCTCAACCATGGCCTCCCAAGAAGTAAGTCATAGCTTGAATCCTTCAAGACTTGGAAAGTCATGAGATTTTGAACTCCCATAACTAAAACTACCACTTTATCCATCACCCCTATTGATCGAACTTGTTGCTTGTTTGCCATGCTCACCACAAATGTTGAAGGTCTTGAGGGTATCATACCCAACTTTTTCATCAACCTTTCTGATATGGCATTTACTGCTGATCCTCCATCAACCAATGCATCCTTGATGTTGTGACCATTCACTCTCACATCAATCTTGGAGGCATATTCACAACCCTCCCATGGTGTTGGCTTGGCATCTACCACCCCCATTGATACTGGAACTTTTGCCTTCTTCTTCCTCTTGCTCCTTGTAGAACTCAAACCACCTCTAAGCTCCTTTCTCAAGGTAGGGTTCAAAGCAATCAATTGGCCCATTGTGATGTTAACCTTGTGACTACCAACATCCTCCAACACATTGTAGTTCCATTGTTGCTTTGAAATCAAGAAATCCTCTATCCCCAACTTCTTCCTTGGAGTCTTTGTTGTTGATGGTGTGAGGTGCGAGTGCTCCTAGTAGACATAGGAGTATCCTTGCTTGGATTAAATCCTTGAAAAGAGTGAACATCCTTTGCAAAACGAGCTCTCTTCTTCTCTTGTGCCAAAAGCTCCAAATTAAGACTCTTGGAGTTTGAGCACTCTCCCTTCTCATACTTGCTCTCCACCACATCTATGGATTCTATCCCCTTATCTTTGTTTGGATTAGGAGCCACTTGGGTTTCACTACCACCCTCTTTCCCTCTATTGGCTCCCTCATAACCCCTTCCTCTATGGTAAGTGGAATTTGGGCAATTCCTTTGGATATGGTCTCTTCCTCCACAACCAAAACAATTTCTATCATTGAAATTGTTGGCTGTTTGAACTCCTCTATATGGATAGTTTCCATAACTCCTAGATCCTCTCCCTACATTCTGATCCACCTCTCTCTTTTCCCATAGTTGCACCACATTGATCTTGAGATCCGCAAGTTGTTTTGTGATGGTTTGAAGTGGATCCTTTGGTGGAGGTGCAAGAACTGGAGCAACTACTACTTGTGGTGCAACCCTTGTCAAAAAAGTATTAGAAGTTCCACCATACTTGTAGCCTTGAGGAGGATGCACAACCTCCTTCACCACCAAATCACTCTCATCCCCTTCCAAACTCTCCTCCATACGAATTACAATCTTGATAGTTTCAACCTTGGAAGAAGGTTTCTCATATCTCACCTTGCTTCTAATTTGTGGTCTCAACCCTCCCACAAAATTCTTGGTGAGAATGGCCCCTATGCCAATCATTGTAGTCTCCACATCATCCCCACCATTCCTCAACATTATGCGAAATCTGGACTCTAACTTTTCCACTCTTTCCATATAGACTATCACTTTCTCTCCATCTCCTTGCTTGATAAATGTAACCTCACTCATCAATCTCTCATAACTCTTATCAGGAAGAAAGTTCTCAATGAATGCTGAAGTCAAAGTCTCCCAAGACTCCTCTTCCCCATCTCTCCTTTCTCTCTTTTGGTATTCTGACTCATACCATGTAAGTACTGCATCCTCAAAGAAATCTGGTAATAATGAGGCCCACTCATTCTTCCTACTCTCATTGTTTCTTATGCAAGCTCTCTTGAAGTCTCTCACAAAGGCCTCCGCATCTTCTCCATCCTTGCCAAAGAAAACCGGAAGTTTCCCCATCTTAACCTCTCACTATCTTTCTTTTCTTTCAAATTTTTTTTTCTTTTCTCTCACTCCATAACTAATAGAGTATGTACATGACTAACACCATTTGAGAATAATCCACTCTAGGGAACATAAAAGGTTCAGGTTGCTCCAAGATTTCTATAGCAACATCAAATCCTAGAGTGCATATTAATTGAACCCTCATGGATAGTTTATCCATAAGTTGAAAGATTATCTCCATCACTAATCTTGAGAACTAGCTGATGAAGGTGGTAGTATTTCTGTAGTTGTACTAAGACTCTCTCCAAGATCCTTCACAAAAGTCTCCAAAAGTGATTTTACTCCACTACACTCATGTCCTTTTGGAAGTCCTTCAACTCCACAAACCTCACACAACTCCTTGGTCTTAGATCTTCTCCCTCCCAATCTTGGTGAAGAAGGTCCAACATGCAAACCCAAGTCAAGTAAGCCTCTCCTTTCCCTCAATCTCTTGCTCTCAAAAGTCAATGGACATGAACTTGCCTTATGTCCCTTCTCTCTACACAGAAAGCACTTAGACTCACTCTTTCCTCCAAGTGGTGTAGGTTTTTGGATCCTCTCAACACTCTCTTCAAATATTATTGTAAACTCTTCTTTCCTCAAATCCACCCCTACAATCACCTCAAACCCTTGGGGAACCTTGAAAAATCTCAATTTCCACTCTTGATGACCCTCCATGTTCCCAAGATGAATCTAAACACTCAAACATGCTTTTTGTTGATCTCAAACTCCTCATGCATGAGATCTCCTCTTTGTAGAATTGATCATTCCTCACAATGTCACTCAAATCTCTCAACAAGTATGTCACAATCCTCTGAAATTTTTCAAACTTGATCACAACTCTAGGGTGTCCCTCCCTGCAAAATTTCAGATCTTTTCATCAAGCCATTTGGCCTAGACACCTTTCTATTCAACACATATATTTCAGATTTGGTCTAAAAACAACCCCCCTCACTTTAAAAACTCATAACTCCTTGTGCAAGAACGATCTCTCTCTAATTTTTGTGGCAGCAGGTAGGATACAATGCACTGAATTTTCTTGAAAATTTTCAAGAAAATTCACTAAAAATTGAAGAAATGGCAGACTCTGTACAATTTTCCAGAGAGCATGCAGTTGCAGGAGCACTTTACCCTATTAACTTTTAAAACTTCTAGCCCAATGCGCATAGTAGCTCTCACAATAATTTCAAGTGTGCTAACTGAAAGATAACCTAAACTATCATGTGTAGAAATTTCAAGTCCAGATCTCAAACTTGAGATTTTGCCCAAAATCACCTTAATCTCCAAAATCTGCAATCCACCTCACACAATCTCTCCAATTCCTCTCATGTGTATACAAGATGTACAAAATCACCTCAAAGACATCATAATGAACTACTGGGTATACAAATGGATCTTGGTTCTCTAACATAAGTTCAGCCCTCTCCTCTCCTAATGTTCTCTCCAAGTGAGCTCTCATAGCCTCCTTCTGCCTAATGTAGAATTGAACGTGGAACATTATCTTACCTTCTAGAGAGGTCCTGGCATCGGAACCAAAAATGTGAGCCGGCCTGTTCTCTCACTCAAGATGAACCTCTGATGGCTATTATGGTAGCGCACCATGGACTAAGAAGGCAAGGAACCCCAACTCCATCATACTCCTCCAAGGCTAACACTCCAAGACTCACGACATTGCTCACTAGAGAACTCAATGAGAGAGAGATAGTTGCAAATGAAAAGATGATGAGTACCTCCTCACCCCTTGTTTATATACTCGTGAAATAGTTACACACCAAAGTTACTAATTACCGTAGTAACTCAAGTTACTAGACTAAAAGTCAAGTAAAGTCAAAAAGTAGAAAGGAATATCCATTCACATGGGCATATTCCCCTAAGCATGTGGTCTTATCTTGACCCAACCACTAAGTCAAGGATTCCTTCACATGGGCTATCCTTGGACTAAAGAAGAATCCAAAACAAAAAGGCTTGCGGGCCCAAGAGTTCTCAACTCTTTCCTCAAAGCCAAACACCTAGGAATAATACCAAGTCAACACACTAGAATCCAAAATAGTGGTGCTCATCTTTTCCACTTCCTCTAAAGTAAGGTCCCTTCTATCTTAGCTATGACTAACTTTAGCTAATAGTGACTAATATAGAACCATCCTTTATCTCTATATAAATAATATCTCTTAAGTACTTGTAATACCAAGCTAAATATCACAATACCACACACATGCCCAAATGGGTGTTACAGACCCTCTAGAACTTGGTAGGAGTGTTCCTTAACCCAAATGGTAAGGATCTCCATTGATATCACACATCTTTACCATGAGGATCAATTACCCAAAATGTTATCTTGAACTCACCACCTCCTTGATTGGCAATTGATGATATCCTTCTCCAAGATCCAAGGTATTGAAGATCTTTGCATGCCCGATGGCATCAAAGATCTACTCTGGTGTAGGCATGGCATACCAATCAGCCCTAATCTATCAATTGATAGGATGGTAATCTCCACACATCCATCTATTGGTATAGTTGCCATGCATATCCTTCTTGGTTGGCATCACTATAGCTAATGCATACTCTCCATGTGAATCTCTACCAAACCAACTTCAAAAAGGTCTTTACTTTGGCTTTGAATCAATGCTCACTCCATGTCACTATATTTGTATGAAAGCCAAAAAATTAGAGTATTGTTAGTCAGATCAATCTAAATCCCAAGTCCTTTTAGAGCACCCAAGTCCCTCATATTAAAGGCAATACAACTCATGTAACTCCTCAAGAACTCCGACCTCTTTCTCTCCTATAAGCTTAAGTCTTAGATTTGACTCTTTTATTGATGTAGGAGTAGAAGACATACTGACTAGCTGCTACACTCGGCCCTTGGGAGCAATAGTGTCATGCCTCCAACCACTAGGGTGCCCAACCTCAATGTGAAAAACTCCCTCTAATTTGGCTGCAAGCTCCATACATCCTCTAGCTACATCCCAAGTAGACCAAGGATGTAATCCAAGTAGACCCTGCTCACCTAGATGGACCCCAAGTAGACCTTTCTCATTAGTGGCCACTAGTTATGTCCCAAGAATACCCTACCCACTTGGTTCATCACCACCAACATATGCCTACATGATCTTGATAGGCACAAAGCTCACAAGTGTCCAAGTGGTGATGCCAATCAAGCGCATCCTATGTTACTCTGCCAAGCCAAGGCTCACAATCCAAGTCAAAAAGTTCAAGTCCATAGCATATCCTAACACTTGATGCTTAGATGCCTCTAACACTGCTAGAATATTGATAATACCGGTGCAAAACCCATTGCCCACTCTCTCTTATCAGCATTGGGTTACACCAAATGTTGTAAGTGTGAGTCCCAAACAAGTCCATGACCTCCTTCTTGAAAAGCATGGGAGCTTGGGAAACTCATAAGTGTGGGAAAAGTAGCTTGGGGCTATCTAACTAGGTTTACCATTGGCATAGGTGACCTATCAACCACTACCACTATTTGAGATTGATGCCTAATATCCAAGATGTCATCAACAATGAGGTGGTCTAGTCGTTGAATCCCATCATAAGCACATTGTAGAACCTCATTGGGTAAGAGGTTTGTCCACCAAAGACAAAGATGATGAGCTCATGATCCCATTTTGACTGCATCCAACAACATTGTAGGTCCCATCCAAGAATGGACTTGATGTGTACTCACCACCACTCGAGTGCAAGAATCACCCATCAAAGGGATATTCTCTAAAATGTAAGTTGGAGAAATAGATTGATGAATCTAGAGATGTCATAGTATACATAACATCTCCCAAAATATACCAGAACAAGAATCCTGAAGACCCAAACCTTAGCCAACATGTGTATGTTCCTAACATGGCCATCCAAAATTCACCCAATGAATTGGACCATGTCTCTCCAAATCTTGTGCCCTTAGCAAGGAAATGTCTACTAGTAGGGTCTTTTGAAAACCTTGGATAGTTGACATTGGTAGTAACTCAAGATACCAATAGGCCAAAGTGTGCCATATGATATAGAGAGACTAGCCTAGCAGTCTCATCTCTCTCCACATACAAGTACCTCTGTACTCATATACCTGCTTGTAGTACCATGGCTAGTCTAGTGCTAATCCCACCAAACAACTCTAATAAACATACTCCCTCTATTGGATACTACCAAGCAATGTGTGTGATATCTAGAGGTTTCAAGGTAATTGACCCTAGAGGCTCATCCTCATACTAGTCTCTTGGTGGTACAAAGGCTCCACTCCAAGCATGTTGCACTAATTGATCTGCCAATTGTTGCAATGCTTCCTCTAAACTCCACAATAGAACATCCAAGGTGGATGGAATGATCCCACTTATGCTCCAAATTTGAGTGATATCCTATGGTATTGGAGTATCTTTTGTATAGGCATTCTCCTCCAATAAGTCACCAGTCCAAGTAACATAAACACTAAAAGCTAAAATTGATATAGCCATGGTCTTGGATTATAGTGAGCCAAAACTATCACTATTGAAGCATATTGGTAGGTGGCATACCTGTCCCTCACCTGACTGCCAACTTGGTCTATAGGAGATTGTCTTCTCCCAATAGTCAATATTGAAACCCATGGGGTATAACACTACTCCCTCAACTAACACATCATATGACTCAACTACTATTGCAATGGCATGAGCTCTCATCATAGAGCTATTAGTTGGATGAACAGTCTGAATCTGGATAAAAAGCTCTCCATATGTAATTTATTGTGTAGAACCACCCCCTAGAGATATTTGGATCTGAAATGGACACATTTCCACATTGGTCTTCTATAACTCCAGACCAATGACTATAGCCTTCCCCAACATAAAGGGCTATGCACTAGAGTCTAGTAAGACCCTTTGTGGTATATAGACCTTCCCTAAATGTCTCATCAAACAAAAAATCCCCCTCTAGTTATCCAATAAGACAACTCCATGTGTAAATTATGCTCACTCAAAAGCCGGTCTAGTTGGTAACTCCTCCAATCTAGCCAATGCTGCATGCCAAAAACCACTAGTTGTTGAGCGGATCCCATGCTCCTCAACCAAGTTAGCTCCCCTATCAACCACCTTTGCTCTAGTAGTAGGAATCACATCTCACAAAGCCGCCAACCGGAACAGCCAACCGGAACACTAAGGTTGGGTCAACTCCCAATGTAAACATATCATTGGCGGAGAATAATAGAAAGCATATAATCAATAGAGCAGCCCCCAACATCAAGCTAGACTCAATCAGTGTAGTAGCAAGTGCTTGACTAATAGATAGTCTATCATGCATCCTATCACCACCTACCACACTTGCACTAGGATGTCTAGGAGCCATGGATGTCATTTGTAGTGCCTTAGAGTGTAAAAGACTAGGAAATTATGACTTGTCTACCAACCTCTCCTCTGTAACTCCATTGATGCTTCTCTAGGCTCTAGAGCACATACTGCACTCCTATTCACTATGGTAAATGCATCTACTTATGCTCCTCCGCACTTGAAGTCCAAGATGTCTCTATCACCAACATGTGGGGTGGAAGCCTCAACACCCAAATATGATCTCCTCTAAGCAATGGCCATGCTAGCCAATCTCTGCTCCAACTACTCAATCCAAGTAACCATAGTTGTATCAGAAGTAAGGGTAGGTATTGCACCCCTACCAAGTGTAGATCCTTTACCATCACCTCTACCACCTTGTCTTCCATGACTTGGAGCTCCTCTACCACCTACCATAGTAGCCCTACCACTCCATAACTCCAGGTGTAGGTCAAAGCATAGGTCACTAGTGCGACCAAAGTGTGCCAATGCTCACATTGTCTTTCTACTGGCTGTGATGCACCAAAGGTATCAAGTTTTTTGCCTTGAGTGCAATCTCTCTTGTGGTGAGGTCCACGACAAGTCCAACAAGCAACACCACCACTCATTGGTTGTTGTTGACCCAAAAATAAAGGTAAGGGTCTAACTACACTAGGCTCTCCACTCGCTCCATATGATCAAGGCTATCCACCCTACCCTTGAAAACCAACATAGAGTGTGCACTCTGGAAGAACTAATAGTTGTGGATAAGGTCTCCCTACCAAATCCAAATGTCACCATTCTCTCTTTCACATTTTGAGCTCAATACACTCAGCCAAACCAAAGATCACCGTCAAAGTAGGTGAAGTAGCGTATAACAATGTAGCACCACCACCAAAGTAGGTGAAGTAGCCTGTAACAATGTAGCATCAAGTACTCTATGTCACAACTCCATGTCCAATATCCAATACCAAACCTGGATTGTTTGGGCCTCATTAACTCCTTCAATAAAACTGATCAGTCATCTCATGCAAGTGTATGCCTCATGTAGGCTCACTCCAACCTTTTGTTGGAACTCTTGCAAGCTCCTTAGCTTGTCAATCTGCACTCCTTGGTAGTTCTACTTCAAATACTAGAGGAACTCCACCATGGGGTTAAAACTTGGTACTACATCACCTCCTATAATAGTACATCCACTCATAGTAGCACCATCTCCAGAGATCCACCAATGCTACTAGAGCTAGAACTCATGGATACTACTGCTCTATCCTTAGAAACCGAGCTTGAAGTAATGGAGACATAGTTCAAAGACCAATATTGTTTCCATAACTCAATGTCTTCCAAGTGAGCTCTCTTGAACTCATGGTAGTCATCTCTTGGCATACCCTCCAAGTGCTGAAATAACCCCTTCCATGCAATGAAGGATGTGAACAAAAATAGGTTCCACATCTGTTGCAGATTATATCAACTACCAAACTTTTGGATGAAGTCATCCAATCTCAATTGTACCCATTGTACTAGAGTAACGCTTGGGGCCTTTGGAGGTCCCATAAATCTTGTCCATATCCCACAACAATGGTGCGGACACACCAAGTGCATTCTCAACTGAATCAGCTCTTGTGCAAACTCCAATTCAAATTTGATTCTCCTCCCACATTGGAACCTAAGATACATATAGATACTGAGTGCCATTCCGGGGTAAACCCATTGTGTACTATAATGTCATCTCCTTTGGAATCCCCAAAGAATTCCATTGTGACAAAGTAATTGGAAATTTCAACCCTCAATTATAGCCACCGCAAGTATCCCACCAAGAATCACCACCAAGTGCCAACACCTCCAACCAAATGTCACCTACTAATGTAGCTCTAATTACAACAACTACACTAGGAGAAAGAGCAACCTATAACCTGCTATCACACGCACTCTCACAATCTATAGGTCATTACTTCCTACCTCACCAAAGAGAAACATAGGTACTTTGACTTGTTGTCACTCCAGCCTCACTATTGAGAGCACACTAGAGCACCAATGCTCTAAAGTCAAGGTACCTCACACAAACATGATGCACAAACAAGAAGTAGAGAATGGAGAGGATCCAATCACAATAAATCTAAACAAAAACTCTTCATCTCATAAATCAACATTGGATTAACTCTACCACCATTTGGCATTTGACATAATATAAGTTATCTATTTCCTAAGCTACCAAGATCACCAAGATTGGGATCAAACTGTCTCTCCTAGCCAAAGCTACATGTGTATATAATAACAAATAGAACAATCACTAGGACAACAAGTGAGGGTGGACCAATTGGCAAGGGCATCAGTCTAGGAACCAAAGATCTATGGTCAAACCCTATTGCTCACAATCTAAAAAGGTGGGCAGATTTTGCCTAACAATGACCAAAAACTACTTTCTTAGCCTCTCATAGCCCACAGCCCTATGCATTGAAGCCTCTAAATGCCCAAATGAGGCCTTTCTTCTTGACGCTTTGAACCCTCTCCAAATCTGGAAAACCTCCTCCAAATCTGGCCAAGCTTCTCCAACTCAAGCCCAAAATCTGATATAAACTCGAGCTAAAATCTGACGTAAATCTCTAGAGTTGGCTGACCGCCAAATTCATAGCTAACTCTCCACTACAATGGCATGACACTCATGTTTTCAAGTTGAAACCCTTTGTTTCTTATCTATCTTTCTTTTCCTCTCATGTCCAACCCCCTCCTCCTCCCATCCCTGTCATGATGAACTTCATACTTTTGTATGAAGTTCATCATATGCTTGCAAGTTGCCACACTTACATAACAGCCAACAACATATGGAGTACAAAGTTCTTTGGAAAGGATATCCCTTTCACGATACCACTTTGAAGTCTCTTTCTCATCTCCAAAATGCATAAATGATCATCCAAGAATTTAAAGCTTCCATGGTAATAAAGACATCACCAGCTAGTGATGGGAGGATATGTAACAATATGGAGTTTACTAATGAGTTAATCAAGACTAACAAACATAAAATAGACCAAATTAGCCAAGAATTATAAGAATATTCTAGAAGTATCTAGGAAATTACTTGGTACTCTCTAAGTATAGACTAATGTGTATACCAAGTGGTGACTTATTGGGAATTTTCTGTCTAGCTTAGCTTGCATGCCAAGTAGGTGGATTCTAGAAAGAAGCTTCCAAACTAGCTTAGTTGCATGCATAGGTGGTTTCTAGAAGGAATCTTCTTGGTTAGTTTGGCTTGCACTCTAAGAAAACCGCTTTTAGGAACCTTCTTGAGAAGCTTTTAAAGAGTCTTGTAAGCTTCCCTATAAATACCAAAGCCTGAGCTCATGCTAGGCATTCAGAGTTTCCCTTGTTCAACAGTCCTAATGTGATCTTTCACATGATCTTCCATTCTCCTATTTCTCTTCTCAAACTCTTACATTTTTTGTGTAGTTGTGTCCTCTTTGCACCTCTATTTTCCTCTCATTTTGTAAGATTAGTAAGCTACTCTTGGAGACCTATGTGATTGAGGGATCTTTTTCTCTCCAAGTGCTACTCTACAAGAGATGGTCTATACTCATTGGCATGGGAGTGCTTTCCATTGTCTGTTTACTTAACTTTTGACTGGACAAGAGGTTTGCAATCTTCTTTAATGGATCAACAATTTCAACATGTGCAACATTCTCTTGATTGATCATTCCTTATACTATTATGACATATCTTTGCTCTTGCTCTAGTGAGCTCTTGGATCCTAGCTTGACATTGCATTCCAACTTGCACCAACTACTTTCTGTAAACCAACACCTAGGTTTGGTCCACCCATTTGAGTTTTCATTACTCACATATCAATATAATTCTACACTAGATGCAACAAGGATCTATCTTACATGTTGTCCTTTTGGAGGATGGAGAATATCTACCCACAATAGCATCAAGGATATGCATGAGAATGTATCGTATTAGATATAAGAGTACCATTATCACTTTCCTACTTTGTAGCATACTTTAGACAATATGTGTCCATTGCTCTACATAGAACAGTGTTTGGTGCGATAGGTAAAGAAAAATCAGATCAGGTGATGATTCGTTGGATGCTCAAGCAATATGTAAACCACACAGATTTACATAGCTCAAATATCTTAGATGTAGTAAGAAAGACTTCTCATGTATTTCTAATATATTACTAGTGTTTAGTCCTATTTACCTCCTATGTTTTATCCTTGTATGGCTTGATGAGGTCTTCTCACCTTCTTGCTGTTGTAGGTGGTCACCTTTTCCTATATAGTTCATAGAGAATAGAGAACATGAACATGAGTTGGAAAAAAATTTATCCTCAATGAGTGGATTTAGGTGTGGGCTTTTCCTATAGTTGATAGAGAATAGAGAACATGCATATGAATTGGAAAAAAGGTTATCCTCAATGAGTGGATTTAGGTGTGGGCTTTTGTAAGATGTTTTTTAATGATCCGACCAAGGGACTAGTGTCCTCTAGACAAAAAAGGGGCAGGGCTTCAGAAGACTAATTAATTGTAAAAATTGGGTTTCATATGGCTTGCAGGTTTTTATTGTTCAAACACTTGTGGCAACATGCGATGGCAAAGTTCTTGTTCTTTTATATATATATATATGAAAAATATTGTTACACCCCAGTACGACGTGACGCATAGAACTTAGTTTAGGATTATGCAGAGTCATCCCATAAGTATCCACAACCTATTGACAAAGCTAAATGTCACTTCGACCCATGGAATATGAGAAAATGATCATATCCCGCTCATAGGGAGTCCACAAGAGCAAAGAAACAACATTTGATCTCAATGCACACTTCATTCACTTCCCGTTTGTGTATCATCTAATGCAATTGAATCATGAATCTGTGCGATTCAAATTTTGTCTACGAAACTTACAAAATGAATTACAAGATGCTAACAATCCAACATTACAATCTGGATAAGATCATGTGAGACTTGTATTCCAATAGTCAGTGTAATACTAAGGATACCATGACCAATTTACGTAATGTCTTTGAGTTAATTAGACGAGCGAGATTTTAGTGAGAGATATGCACTTCTACTGCACAAACACTTTATTCGGGTAAACTACAACAAGACTTAGTCAAGTGTTGTTGTGGTACAGTTTGCCAACTCACCGTGAAAAGTTGACGAGAAAAGCGTTTCCTTAAATTATACACCACAACCACGAATTCAGAACACATCTAAGCTAACAAACTGTGCTGACAAATAACTAACAATAAAGAAGATATACCGATACCTTCCTCAACATTGATAAAAGACTGGGGAACTTCACATGTTGTCTCTGAGGCGTGCATGCTGCGACTTCCTTTTTCTGATTTAGTTTCCTCTCAGCTGTCACACGATTGTTGTTCTTCTGAGGTGAGCGCTAGCGCTATGCACGGTAGTTGCAGGCTTGTCAGATGTATTGCAAATGAACAATTCTTTGAAATTGCTTGCTGTTTGAGCAGCTGAATTGTATTTAACGCATGGATTTTGATTTCCACTAAACTTCAGTTTTCGCCATTCAATCACGGAACTGGATTCTTTTATATGATGCCCCTGCAAGTTGAACTTGTCTTATCTCCAAGGTCTCTTTTTCTAGATGGAACTTGCAATCTTGTTCTGCCGACTCTGTTTGGGTCAATGCCGCTAGCGTTTTTCGAGTGTGATAGAGCAAAGCTAGCTCTAATTTATGTGTTTGTGACATGCACTTGGATTGGATCTGCTCCGTCTCTGCAGCACTCACTTCGGTTTTCAAATTCACTGTAGGATATGTTCTAGATTTCGGAGCTGAAATGAACTTCAGTTCCGAATCGATTTTACCACAGCTAATCTTTAAGGTTTTGTGTCGCAGAGGTCCGCGTCTGAAAGGGAAATATGTCAAAACTAGACTGGTTCGCCGCTTTACACGAGGGTAATTGCGTCACAATCAACGGTCTTCTGGATAAGGATGAGAGAAACGAGTCATTATTTATGTGTCCAGATGAATCTGAAGCTGAAAGAATGGAATCTGGTTGGAAAGGATGCAATGCAATGCATGTAGCTGTCAAACAAGGCTGCAGTCAACTAGTGAGGAGGATTATTGACAAGTCCGAGGAGTATGTCGACATGAGCAGAGAACGCAGCAATATGAATACCACAACACTTGATCCTTATAAGAGTTTAGGAGATATGATTCTGGCAGTTGAGGGAAACTGTAAACTGGACACAATTGCGATAGCTCTACTTAATGGAGATCGGGATGTTACTTGGCTCCTTGCTGAAGCTCTTTTGGTGAGATGTCGATCTAATCCATATGGTATTGAGCTAGGTTCAGGATGTCCAGTACCCTCAGCGATTGACGAAGACAAATTGGAGAGAATCCGACAAATCACAAAGAAAGTGCTGGAAGAAATTGGAAATGGCGCAGATCGTGTTGTTCTGTACTATGAACAACAGTGCGAGTTCAACTTCTTGCAGATGGACGAGTATTTATTTCTGGCCTTATGCAAAGTAGGAGCAAGGTCAGAGCCTGGTACATTGGACGCCGACATGCAATACCTGTCCCAGTGCCGGCTGGGTATTGTGAGGGAGGCTTTGAAGGAAGATGATGGACGAGAATTGTTAATGTTTTTGTTGGAACTCAAAGATGGTCGCGGGCGAACAGCGTTACATGTGGGAGTAGATCACCATACGATTGGGTATCTTTATCTCCTCCTCCAGGAGGCCCTCGGTGATGGTTTCGCCACTGAAGGAACTCGAGTATTTGCCAAGCGCTTGGCAAATACAACGGACAGAGCTGGACGGACACCATTGCATCGCGCGGCGGCCGCCGCTGATTTTCCCGTAGCCTTGGTACGGACACTTTTAAAATTTGGAGCTGATGTGCATTCCAGTTTTGAGTTTAAAACAGAGCCCGAGGATTGTTTTGTAGATGTGAAGAAGGTGTCTGCCAGAAACGGATTTGTATCATGGTTCCCATTCGCTAATAGTCCATCCCTTGCTAATAGTCGATACTCTACATTTCTTCATAAACATTTGACGGCAGATGAGTTAGATCTGCAACATGAAAAATTTGACATTTCTAGAATCCCTGCCCATCACAGTAATCCATTTAGCAATATTCAATCCATTTATAAAAGGAGAATTTTTGATAATGGTCATGAAAGCTATCGAGAAGCAAGAGCATAAGAATTCGCCTAACAAACGGAAGATATCTCTACTCCCTTTCGTAACATTGGATCTAACGGACTTCTCCGAGGATTTAACGGATTTCACTAGTCCAGGGACGTTTTACAAATGGGTTCTGCAACATGAGTTTCTGCAAGACCGTGTGGATGAGAATTGGCAGACTGGTCAAGTTATGCGAGACAGTGTGGATGAGAATTGGCGGAGTGGTCAAGTCATGTGTCCGGCCTGCGCTCCGTTAGGCCTTGCCGCACTCGTCGGGAATACCAAATTTGTTCGACGCATGCTCTGGGTATGTAGTGGCTTTAACCTGTCTTCCGTAAACCAGCATAGTTTATCTTTTATCAAGTTGTTTCATCATCATTATAATTGAAATCTATAATTAAATGCTAGATGCTTCATATCATTATATCAATTTTACTTTAAAAAAACATTTATAATTTATAATATTTTTACCTTTTATTTATTTATTTCTCTATACTTATTTTTTTATATTTATTAATTTTAATAATTTAATATTACAAATCTCTACATACAATTTCGTTAACATTTACGTCATAACTTGTTATTTTCTTACCAGTACGATGATTACCTACAAGAGGTATGTGAAGATGGCGGAAAAATCAAAAGCGAAGTAAAAGACGGTTTGCCTGGTCTTCTTCTCGCTGCCGCCGTCGGCGATTCTCTAATGGTCCAAACCATTTTGAACAGTGATAAATTTGATCCCAAAGGACATATTCATCCGAATAGTTTCCCATCAATACCTTTAACTGCTTTGCATGCTGCCGTTCGAGGTTGGTCCCAATTGGACGGCATAGGGAAAAACTTACTACATGTTGTGAATTTTCGAGATGGATGGTGCAAAAGAGTGAAAGACTTTCAAGACGAGGCGGTATCAGATCGATACAGTCGGCAGGCATGCGTCAATCTCCTCTTGCAAACTGGAGCGAGCGTTTGGGATACCTTTGGACGCCAGGATGCTCCCAGACCTGGTCCTGGCACTTCTCCGGAATTTCGGGCATGGTGGTCGGAGAGGGTGGAACGAGAAACCCAAGAAATGAAAACCAGTCTCACCACTGCAGCGAATGCGATTTCGGTGACTGCAGCACTCGTGGCGACAGCTTCGTATATTGGACCGCTTCAACCCCCGATGGGTTATGGGGTGGATGAAACGGTCCAAGTAGAGAAGTTTCCCGTCAAGCTTTTCATCATTTTTGACACTTTGGCCTTCTATGTGGCTTTGTCGGCCATCGTGTTGGCTATGATTCCCTCTCTTCCCATGCCTACAGAGTCAGTACAGAGCGAGGGAAAACGAGCGCGAAAGAGTGTGCTCTTCGCAGTGAGCCTCTTGGTAATTTCGTTGGTGTGCGTTCTTGTGGCGTTCGCAGCAGCCTCCATTGCCACCATATCCAATGACGGATCTTGGAATCAAGGCGGTGTTACGATTAGTACGGTCGTGGTCGGGGGATCGATTTGCATATTGACTATTACCTGGTTTGTGAGAAGGCTTTGGCGGCTAGTGGAGTCTTTGGTGGTCACTTCCTCGGATCGACGATATACAACCGTCCTCGGATATGCTTTGTTTTCGTTCAGCAATAGCCTTGAGAACCTAACGTATAGCCTTGATAACCTATTTGAACATTTACCCGAGATCAAGCTGCTAATTGTAGTACTCTTGCCATATACTATACCTTTGGCGGCGCTTAGAATACTCTTGGGAGCTATATTCCCGAAATTGAGAGAGTACGTGAAGAAACACCTGTGATCACATCTACCTGAGATGTCTCCCACTTTGACACTACGAGTAGAGTACGTGACACGCATCACGCAGAGTCTTAAAGTTGGTGTTATCAAAATGCAGGCTTGAATAGAACAAGCGAAAGGAAGCTAGAGAGCTGAAAATCTACCGTCCCATTTTCAGAATGTAACTCTTTCTAGGTCACCAATTTAGACGGAAGTCAGACATATAGGAATCACTCATATGGATTATAGCTTTGAAAAACCTACCTTAGGGATTATGTCCCTATTTACTGGAAGATATTAACAAATAATTAGCTGACTAGCCTGATTGGCCCTTTCTTTGTATCTATTTGTCTAGTCATAGCCTCGTTTAAAAAGATATAGAAAGAGACAAGGAGAGCGTGGTGGATGATTATTGAAAGTAAACGATATTGTATTGAAGCACTAATCAGCAACCGCACATTCTTACTGTAAACATTCGAATTCAAAGTTCCAATAATATATTAATAGGAATTCCTAATTTATTGTATTTTGTGCACAACATTTGGAAAAGGATAATATCGTTTGATTATACTACTGGACTAATTCTAATTGTGCAAGATATATCTCGTAATCAATGTCCCGAATTCAATGAATCTAATCATGTTACGAAATAAATTTTCAAATGTTTCTCTGGGTCTAAATTTGATAATCAACCAATATGTGACTATAATCCATAACACTGTATGTTATTATCTCGAGCGCAGAGAGTGAGAATATAGATCATGAAATTAAAATTCGAAAATTTGATATTGTAAGTTAGGAGATTAGTTTTATTTAATATTTTAAGCTCTTTTTCTGCCTATTCACGTTGACGCATTTACACGTGAGAGAGACATGGTCAATTATCTATGACAATTTTATATTAAAAACTGTTCTGTCTCGCTGTGAATCTATAGAATTCGATTTATGCTCACTTTTTATTTGTCCTTTATTTCTCTAACCCGATTTTCTCGAAAACTTCTCACATTTGTAACAGATGTGAAAAGCTTTGCGGACTAAAGCTAACCCTATTATACTTTGAGCATTAACAATATTCTAGTCAAGTGTCATCTGTAAATACCTTTTTCTTAAAGTTTGGGCGCATTAGTCATATTATGTCTATAAAGAGTCAGAATTTGAAACAATGTGACTATATTCTGTTTATTAGTATGATTTTCTTTTCATATACATTTCCTGAACCATTGAAATATCAATCTTCTAGTCAAATATTTTGTTAGATGTCATATTTTTCAAATCCTTTGGGGATTGTCTGCGCCGCGCCTATTTGGGCCAACCAAAATGTCTTTACACGACCTTGCTTCTTGAGTACACTGGCAAACACGATGCAACCATCTTTGAAGAGCTTGCGAATTAGAAATACAGTTACATTGAAGTTGGATGGCTGGTAAGTCGAGGCAAAGATAGTCTTTACGGTCATCCTACCATAAGGCAAGGAGATCTTAGTGCATGTTGTGAATTGGGTCTCATGGCTACGATTACCGAAAGCAGTTTTTGAGAGGTCTAACGACTCATTGAGCAGCTTGGACGTAAGAAGATACTTGGTGTCATCACCGACTCAACAAGCAACTACACCAAGTTGCACAATAACATTCTGCAGATTTAACTTGGATGCAAAGTATTCTTTGATTTGCTCATGGGCTGAATCTTGCATGTGGTGACAATTTCAAGGTACAAACATACTCTGTTAGTGATACGTTTAGGTTTGAACTACTCATTGGAGATTTCAAATATAGGCTTTTCCACTTCCATAAAAGTCCACAAATTCTTTTACAAGTAAGTTATTCTAAAATTTCGGAATTCAAGGAAAATTACCGGGGTCCTAAATCGTGACCTGCAGGAATTTACAGCTAAGCATTCCGTAATTTTTAGTGAAAACATTAATGAAGTTATTTTCTTGTCCAAGTGCATTATTGACGTTTCTCTTTGCCCTGACGGGTATACTCAATATTAATCTGTCAGATGGTTCGTTTAATAGTTCCTTAATCCTTTCTGGAATCCCTACCACCAATGGAATCAGATGATTTAAAAAAATGAAAGCTCCCAAGACATTCATCACCCGTAAATTTGCTGACGAGAATCCTAAGCAAACTTACGTTTCCCATAGAAATCAGTCAAGTCAAGATCTGAAATCTAACTCTCATTGTGTGCTTGGATGCAGGTGACAAATCAAAAAAGAGTTGATCTTGGAATTACGCAAAGTCAAAAGTAACTCGGCGGAAAAGGCTCAATGCGTGGCATCTATTGGGAGTACTAGGTTTAGCTCGGCATATGATTGCCTATAGTCATTGTGTGGCAACAAAAAGACCATCAAGGATCTCTCTAACACCGTCAAGAATGTAAAATGTCAGCATCTCGTGACATTTAACTAAATGACAAATGTTGGCAACAATATTGCAAACAGCTCTAATAATCATCAATGGACCCTGGACTGTTGAGTTATAACGAAACTTGGACCGAGTTAAGATCCAAGACTTGGATATTAACTGGATCTTATTGAAGACTTGGATCTTAACTCGACCTTAACTCGACCTTAACTTGTTGAAGATTTCCTCTACGTGGTTATATGGTGACCTACCAACTCGCTAAGACAGTCTTCTTCGACCCTTGACAGCGGAGATTCTTCAAAAGTGTTCAAGGCCTCTCTTTGGGCGAGTCCCTCTTGGGGCATAAGTTTCGGGGCGTTCACGTTTGGTTCTGGGAGAGGTAGGAGAAGGGTGGGAATAGAAAGGGCCCATCCCTATTATTCGGAACAAAACATTTTCTTAAGTAGATTACTAAAAAGGCAACCACGTGAAAGGATAGGATAACCCATCAAACCATAGTAGGAAAATGATGTAGAGTAAAATGGAGCTTCGTTCCGTTAGCACCGGCAGGAAAAATCCTATGCAAATATTATTAGGAATTACTTCAAAAAATTGGGAGTTGTTATTTCCATCGTCCTTTTTGAAATTTCTATATAACCGAGATATATAATAGTAGAAAAGCTGAAGTACTCCTCGCATCAACAGCAAAAGTTCCAAAGAAGGTACAGGTCCGAAGAAAAAGGTCTACCTCCTATCCTGTCTTTGACCCAGCCATAACTATCTCCCGCATTATGGGACATTCTAAAGTCCGTTGCTGTGTGATCATTCCAGTGACAGGCACAAAAATACTTCGGTTCACAGAAAGTGCCATCAAATAAACTCGCTGTCACCAAAACAAAAACTTATACCCACCTGTACACTTAAGACAGATCTATCCGCGTTTCGGATATCCTTACTGACAAATAAATTCGAGGGTTTTAGGATGGCTAGCACGACAAAGGTAGGTAGAGATCTAGATTTGGTTCCAAAAGGTCCAAAACATAAGAGATTAAATCACATCCACCTTAACTCTGAAGTCTCTATCCTTTTGACGCTTGCACTGCCACACTAAGGAATCCGCTAG
This sequence comes from Lunularia cruciata, assembly GCA_948567375.1. Classification (NCBI taxonomy): domain Eukaryota; kingdom Viridiplantae; phylum Streptophyta; class Marchantiopsida; order Lunulariales; family Lunulariaceae; genus Lunularia; species Lunularia cruciata. Next base: position 8,024,134 of record OX419759.1, on the reverse strand, counting down.
ATGGCGCTGCCACCCATGACAACTGAACCGCGTGCAGGCCGTGGAGCTGGGATGGCATCAATTGAACTCCCTATGAAGCAGACTGTACATTTATGGGTGTATCTTAGCATGTAAATCAGCAACGTAGCTTCCCTATGTAATATGTTCCAGAGAACGTTCATTTGTTCCTTGGCTGTAAATTTGCTACACGCTCGGATCTTTCGATTTAGGGGCAAGAGAGCGCACCCGTTGTTTTGACCTGTCAATTATACAAATATAGTAAAGTTAGATGGCAACGAAACAATACGCTGATATGTAAGTATGTGAACAAATTTTCAGTGCCCTGAGCGCAAACATCACCCCATTCAACCATAAACATCGCATGTGAGGGTTCTAATCAGGACACTAAGGCTGAGGCAATATCGGTCTTTAGTTCAATTGTCTAACATCGAACGCAACTCACGCTCTTCACTTGGATTCGTGCTTAAGATTCCATACGTCCTGGGAACGGATACCTTCCTTCTCGTATCATATTCAAGTGCCTGCCGAAGAACTCTGGCAAAAGCTTTGAGAATAAGCTGCATAAACATAACCAATTCCTTTATCAGGACCTCAAATTACCCATGGATTGCCGTCTTGATGATAAATGATGTTCAGAAACTTACATATATTCTGTGGATTGGAAGTAAATTTCCGATTCTTGCTTTGGAGGAAGCAAGACTCTTTCCCTACTCCTAAAACGCCAACTAACAAGTGCAGTTCCGTAATCAACTGTGATTTCAGTGCTACATCCACATATGCTGTATGAGTTTCGATATACCTCAAGAATGTGTAACGTCATGCCAGAAGTATTTACAACCGATTGGAAAAAGTGCCCAACCAACTGCAACCCAACGAATCGCCACCAATGAGACTTGGGAAATACCGAACACCACTAAAAAGTTGAAAACAGCCAGGAATAGATTAGATCTTATGTGCAAATACAGTCAATTGGTTGCCAGGGCGTGCGGTTGTTTCTAACCTGCGTATCATAGGTGCCGACTCGATGAGTAGGTATGTCTACGTTGTACCCCAGATAGGGTCTTCATGACAAATCCTGCATAAAACAACAGAGCAGAAACGACTAAGATACTCCGTTCCGAGAGACATATACGTGAAAGTCAGGATGTCATAAACTAAGATGGTGGCATAGTGCTAGAACCTTCACACAATTCCTTAATTTACAGTCCAGCTAAGACTGGCCAGCATTTAAGATAGTACAATCAATTAAGAGAGAACTAAAGTACATGCAATCCTGCTGCATTGGAAGCCTAAGGTCGTCAAAATCCTTACCAAGACCACTTGGATGAGAGCTTCATTAAGAGGAGCAGAGAAGTCACCAAATCGATATTCCCTTCCTATCTCCCAAGGCCTGAACTAATGCCTGTACATGCAACAAAGATATGAGAATCAGGAATCAAGAATATAGTCTATACAACAAACAACCATAAAATGTACTGTCAAAACTTGAAGGAAGCGATCTATTCAGATGGATATATACCATGCCCATCCTTCGTGTTCCATTTTATTCTGAGACAGCTGACCCTGTGCAGAAGAGAACTTACTGTTCCTACGGGAAGACTTATGTCCTCATCCGATGATGATAATCATCGATATGTGTGTCACTCTTCCCTTTACTGTCACGTCCAGAAGTCCATGCGATGCAAGTTTCTGCTGGAGCAAAGGCATTCCAGAGAAACAATAAGAATGAGGTCTCAAACGATAGAACAAGTCTACTTACCAGCCAAAAATTACTTGAAGTAACGAAATGTTAACCGAGATTCAATAAACAAGAGCATCTTGGCATACATGTACTTACTCAGCAGAGGTCATTGATATATGTCCACTTTCCGTCTTACTTGAATTCCTAAAGTTACAAGTGTTCTAGAACTTAAATCTAACTGCGGCGTGGATTTGTGATGTAAACTTTAGAGATGATCAATGAATGGTTCCCACATTCTCCGGTATGGCATAGGACATGATTGCGGATAGTTCCTCCGTGAGAGTCCGTCTACATGACGTGAGTTATTCATAGCATCCAAAGTTATGTTCTTCATGGAGTTTCAGCGCTCCCTGATCCTTTACGCCTTGAATCCATGAACTTCCGCACTCAAAAGGGGCATTCTCTGTACCAGGTCCCAGGACCTCCCATTACAAATTTGTGTGATGGCATAGCCAAACAATTATCTCAATGCAGCACGAATCAATGGCAATGATACTCACATCTAGCATGTGGTCGAGAAAAGGTATGCCAGTGTCACGATCACAGATCCCTGTTCCGTCCAAGTTGAATTGTACCTCCACATTCGTTTCCTTCGTCACTCGAGAAACTTTCCCAAGTCTAGGAAGCACTGTTCAGCGTAAACGACCACAAAACGAGAAAAATATCAAGTTTCGTGTAGCAACAGAAAACTGAAGGGCTGGTTATAAGAAAACTGAATGGTTGGTTATACGAATCCTAACCCTTGAGACTGCTTTCATATTCACGGCGATTCTGCTTTCTATTGATGACAAAGAATTTAAGTAGCTGCAATGTCCCACTATTTTGAGCGTTAGGAGGTAAGAAGGTAAGTGTGCGCTACTTACAGAATCCAGGGACATAGCATGCTGCTAAAATTGGCTAGGACAAGCGCACGTGAAAAGAAAATTTTGAAAAGAAAAGAAAAGACGTGTATCCTATTTGTTCAACTCCGTAAAAATTGCACAGAATGTATGAGACAAAACACATTTTCTCTTGTCTACATTCATCCATATCGTTCTGAGAAGAATTTCTCTTGTACCTTGTTCGGTGGTAATAGTTTTAGCGGGCTCTACAAAGCCACTACCATCAACTGACGTAGCCACGCCTGTAGCTTCCACGCTCCTCGAACTTCACAATCTCTCCCCTTCCTGGCAACGGTAGACGCAAAGGTACAGAATTCAAATCCGAAATAAAGTGGCCAATAATCCCCAACGGCATGTACTTCCACGTCTGCTTCCCCTGCACGAGCTCCAGAACTCGTCTCTGCCTACTCCTCAACAACTCAACTCCAGACCCTAAAACCGCGGCTCCCATCCAGTCAACTCCCTCCACAGAATTACTACTGCAACCTGATTTCCTACTCCTCTTCATTGCATTAGAAGAAGAACAAGCAGACAAACTTGCAAAGCTGACAACAGAACACTGCGCAGCTTTTGCTGAGACACATGACATTTTTCTGCAAGCGTCCACAATCTTCCGCTCTTTCACCCCACAAATTGGTCAGGATTCTCTCAGAATCGACTGCAACAGTGCGGAATCCTGCACTGAATGAAGAAACCGAAGCCGCATTGGCCTTTCGGTTGGGATTATGATCTACTGTACCGTAGCACTGTTGACTGTCTATTGCACTGCCGATGCACGCTCCACTGGTGCTTTCTGTTCTAAGCAGAATTTCCCGTCAGTTTAAAAACCTCGCTAAACTGGAGGTCCCGCTAAGAAGGTCCTTCCTAGTCCAAGGCAAAGAGCACTATATCCCGACTTTAGTAAGTGCGCCATTCTATCCACGGCGAAACTGACGGCTTGCATGCTTAAACATTTAGAGGTACGAGGGGACAAGCGTTCCACTTCCAAGGGTAGGGTTTTGAGCTGGACTATTGTTGATATTGGATTCTGATAGTCCGTGGTGTTACAGTAGCGGGATTCCAAACTACTGTAGCAGGTAGCTGCAAAGGTAGTCAGGGACTCGTCCCTAACTTAACGTCGAGGCTACCCCTGTCCCTGCTCGCGTCTTTCCGCGCTTCATTACCAGTGACTCAGTTATACGGTCTTGCAAAATTACGGGATTTCAGATGACAAGTCTTAATGACCGGCTCAGTAACCTGACTTCCTCGAGTATAGATTTCCATCCTGTCAAGACGAAGGCCTCATACTGCAAAGCTTCGATAGGTCAGTTGTACTGGTTTCAGATGTACCAGGACCTGTTGCAACCACGACGCAATCCATTGACAACAAGGTTAGATCAGCACTTTCTCTTTCGCAGTTTTACTTAAAGTTGTTTGCAGGTTATATGCAATCAATGTACACATTAAAGTCCGAACAGACTTCTAATCATTGTGCATAGCCAATATAAAGCATAGCCAATATAAAGTTCAAAACTGTTGAGATAGGAAATAAATCATGGTTTAACCAAAAACACACAAGAAATGAAATGACCAAGCAAGATTTACCCGATGAAGGAGTGGTTTCAGTTTGCACGGGGCTGGTAGAAACGGTAGGTGATTTCTTTCCTCCGAAGAGAGAGGTAACGGATCCTGTGATTCGGCTCACTAACCCTGGAGACTGGGGTGGAGCACCGGCTGCTTCTTCGGTAGTACTGGCTCGGGAAGTTTCATAAGCATCCGTGCCAATAGCAGGGGTGGTGGTAGGATATGAAGCACCAGGGGATTTCACCCCCATCCCTAGGCTGGACTTGATAGTTGTCGGAAGATTGCGATTCACATGGCTCTTACGCGATTCACATGGCTCTTTTGGGCTCCGGGCGGCACACAAAAAGACAAAGTTCGGCAATTACAATTTGGACGGAGCTCATGTGCACGTCAGGTCTGTTTGACGTTCAAACCCTCTGCCCGGTACCTATACGTCAGGCAGCTCTAGCTCCGTTTGAACCCTTCGAATCGGGAATTTTCTAGATCAATGGGTCGGGTGATACAACGTGCAATAGAACGATCGGACATTCCCTTTCTATGACAGGTTTAAATTTTCCCGGAAATGAACCTTCCTACTTCCCGTCTTCGCGAGATCGAAATCGACTCTTTAATCTTTCCAACCAAATACATCTTCGATTTTAATTTTTGACCTTCGAGACTGAATGCAGATGTAATATGTTTTACCTTTTTCAGATTTGGACCGTTATTCAATGTTGGTCATGTTTATTTAAAAATGAAATCATTTTATTAGTATTCTTCTTTGAGATAAAAAGAAGTAATTTTTTGTCAACGAGAACCAGTTCCAGTACTCGGTGAAATTATTTTTTTTCATAAATTTTTTTTCTCCTTACTAATGTGATTAATTACATAAGATTTTCTTTTTGAAACTCCATTAATCACAAAAATATGAAATAATAAAAATTCATCTATATATAAAAAAACTAAAAGCTAAATTTGATGGAGATTCCTTTGTTAAAGCGAATGTGAAAAAAAAAAATTTTATTGATTTACAAACCCCAAACTCTTTACTTTACATAATCTAGGCCAAGAACTGGTTACCTATTAGCGCCAGTCAATAATCCAAAGTGACCTATCATCACAAGTATATGTATGAGGTTGACGTAAGTCCAAATTAACTGCTGGACCTATGCACTCCCATGGACACATGATTATGCTCTTTCCGTCAATGTTTTACAGGCTGACGGACATCAAAACTGACGTACATCATTGAGCCATGTGAAGTGGCCTTCTTTCGGGCTCCGACAGCCCACTAAAAGACAAAGTATGGTAGAGATAATTCTGCCAGAGCTCATGTGCAGGTCAGGTTTACCTGACGTTCAAACCCTCAACCGGACATTATATGTCAAGCAGCTCTAGCTCTGTATGAATCTCTCAAACAGGAGATTTTCTAGGTTAATAGGTTGGATGATACAATTGGCAATACAATTTACATACGTCCCATTCTATGAAAGGTTCAGTTTTCCCCTATAGCAAGCATATCAGCTCTAGCTCCGTATGAATCTCTCAAACAGGAGATTTTCTAGGTTTATGAGTTGGGTGATATAACGAACAATACAACTTACAAACTTCCCATTCTATCGCAGGTTCAGTTTTCCCAAGAGTGAGTATATTGACTTTCCAACCAAACACATGAGGGTTCTGATTTTTGACACTCGGAGTTTGATCAGATATGTAATATATCATAAATTTTTCATTTTTGGACGTGTTGGGCTATTCTATAGCTTGAATAGAAGGTTATAAAATGCTTGTCATGTGTGATTTAAAACTGAAGACAATAGATTAATATTGCAGTGACATTGGTGAGATGAAATTTCTGTGTCAAACTAAACTTTTCCATGTATATCTTTGAATTTTTTTGCAATAGAATGGAAGAGATTGTACTCAATGAGAATGTTTTGAGAGCTCTTCCACCTATGGAACCAATTTATATTGGTGAGAGATTTGCAGGCTCCATCCAAGAATAAGCTTGGAGCAAAAAAGAAAAATCCATCATCAAAGGATGCTCTTGTGAGAGGTATGATTTTAACTATTTCATATGTAGATTGGAATACTATTCTAAAATAAAAGTATGTTGATTATTTGTCTACTGTTGTCAATTATGTTTACAAGTGTTTCCATTCCAAAGAAGGCTAAGTGGAGTGGATTTCTAGTCATGTGAGTCTTTTTTTGGATATATATGAAGACATTTATTTTAATCATTGTAACCAAGGCAATGTAAGTCAGGATCAGTGGAAGGTGTTTGCTAATAAGTTTAGTGAAGCTATCACTATAACACCACGTTATGAGCCACAGATTCTCAAGAACAAGCTTGATGGTCTAGTTAAAAAATACATGGTTGAGAAAGGAAAACAAACCACAAGCACAAAACCAAGTTCATGGGAGTTCTATGAACATATGCATAGAATTAGAGGTGGTTTGCCCAAAGAACAAGGCATTCCATGAGCATGTGATGGTGGTATTAACACTTCAATAAAAAGTGAGAGAGGGTTTGTAGACTTGACTGATGAAACTATTGATGGAGTGAGGAAGCATCTCATATAAATCAAATTGAACGATCATATATGGATGTTTTGATATCTGATGATGAGAAAGAAACACCACAAGTCTCTACACCTTCTCTAGAGACAATTGGTAATCAGGCCACAATCAATCCCAAGACAAAAGCTTATGCTCAACCTAATGTTGTTGTGCAACATAACAAAAAGCAAAGAGTATCAAAAGAAGGTGAAGACGAGATGCAAAAATGTATGCTTGAATTTACTCAAGTAGTGAAGGACACAAATGAGAAGAGATCCTTACAAGAAGATCATAAATTTGACTTGATGATGGTTCAAGAACAACATAAGATGGATTTAATGAGCCAAATTCTTGAACTGAAACGTATGGAGCTTGAATCTTGAAAACAACCAACGTGGACTGCAATCTTGAGTAAGTAAATACCTTTACTGTCAAACTACATTTGCTATATCTAGATGAGCATGAGTACTTTTGAATTGCTTGTACAAAGCTGCTCTTACTAATTCACCTCTAGTTGTACTCCATTTATTTGATGCAGATCCTGGGAGTGGCAAAATATGTGCTCCATTCATATGCTCATCCACTACATTGACATCAATAGGTAATGTTTCTCTTTATTGAATTACAAAGTTGTGTAGTACTGCACATGAAAGTGTCACTCTTGGAACAACTTCCAATCACATTGGACAGTCCCTCAGTATGCTCCATCTACCTTTCAACTGACCAAATGCATTCTACACACATACACATGCTTTTGATGTATGGTTGTCAAATACATTCTGCATAGGTTCTCCTTGATATGAATGTCAATGTCAACCTTTCAACAACCATTGACGTAATGGATAGGTTGTATCTCCAAGGATCAATGGTGGAATCACTTGTATCGTATGGTTTTCTTATGGAAAAATGAGTGTTGGCTGAGTGAGAGTTGTCCTTGATTCCATTGCCTAATATAAGTTGGATTGTCGTAAATGTGCATCATCGTGAGTAGATCCAAGCATTGTATAACACAAGTACCAAAACCAAAGATCCGCATCACAAACACCTTGTAGTAGAATAGAGTAATGTGAGTGTCTATTCTTATAGTGTTCAGGATAAAATCTCATTGATAGTTTGGTTCTCAATTTGGTATGTGTACCATCTATACAACCAATGATTTGTAGAATTCCACATATCAGTGCAAACTTTGATATGCTCTCAATACATTCTACTATTGTAGGCCATTTGATGTATTTAGAGTATATTTTATCTTTGTTTGCTAGTATCTCAACTATAATTAAAGTGTACTTCACTATAGTCTATTCACCAAGACAATAGAGATCACTAAGAGTTCTCAATTGTGTGCAAATTTGTGTAAAACTAAAGCTATACGTTTTTCCAACTCCATTCTTTTTGTAGCAGCCATTCGGACATAGTAGGCACATGTGGTTCAATCTCATCAACCAATTTCTTAAAACTCTGAGATGACATTCGGTACCTGCTTCTCATATGATTATTTAGAAAGTCTGAATCCATTGACCATACTTGCTTGTGAACAATCTCCCACCATGTGTATTGTCTTGGTATCACCTAGAAGTCTCTTGGTATTCCTCTTTGAGATAGCAAAAAACAATTATTTGCTATCAAGAACCTAATGCAAAACTCTGGTGTAATATTTTCCTCTTGTTCAGAAAATGATTCTCCCATCAACAATGTGGCTAACTCCAAGAGATTTTCTGTTTTAGACTCCATCAACCAGAAAAACATGAGATCACAAAAATCCATCTTGAGTATGTGAAAGAAGACTGAAAGTTGAATTCAATGAACCCTTTTGAGTTCAAAAGATATGTACATTGCAAGTCCGGAACCCCTTATTTGTCATACTCTAATAGCATAAAAGGCGACCGCGTAGGAAAAATGAAGGATGGGAAGACCCCATCAAGCCGTATAAGGGAGAGACAAAAAAGGTAACATGGGGCTAAGCCCCAATAGGAAAACTGTCATACCCTAATAAGAAAACTGATTACCTATTAGGACCAATTAATAATCCAAAGTGACCTATTATCAATTATCAAAAGTATATTACGTCCAAGTTAATTGCCGGACGGGTTGCACTCCCATGGACACCTAAAGATACTCTTTCCATCAGTGCTTAGAAGGCGAACGTCCGTCAATACTGCCATACATCACTGAGCCATGTGAAGTGGCCTTCAGTCACCTAATGTGAGAGTGACTTGACGTGATCACCTGACTGCGTTGAAGACTCGAGAGAATCTTTGGCACCGTAGATAGCTCCTATCAACTTCTGGGTGTACGTTTGCTTTGAAGGATCTGTAGTATTTGCAGCTTCCTAATCTTATTTGTTTGACGTTCGACACCTTGTCAGTGCTTAAGATTTCCTTATACGTGTCCCGAAGGAATCTTATTGGTCGGCATCTCACTCCGTTTAAACAGAATGAGATCTTGGGTCTACGCGGAGCGGACGGGTGTCATTTTCTGACGTTTTCTGGCGAGTTTATGTCTATGCATATCATCTGAGTGACATCTGCAGATGAAACAAACTAACTAGTGGCTGTGGTCAATGATAACGAAATAATGACGAAATAACAAGAGAAATACTACAGCTTCCGTGGCGTACACGAGATTCTATAGGTATAGTGTCCCAAGTCTTATCCGAAATGGTTGACAAAGAAGACAAGAGTGTCCCAAGGGGCCACGATCGTCCCATCTGAAGGAATGGTTTTCTCCATTCTTCACTCACGCCATATTACGCGGATCAGGTTTCGCCTATTGTCCAAGTTTCCACACTGTAGCTTTCCATGGGCCTGTGTCAATCCCAGTGCTGTGACTCGTCCTAACGAAACCGATAAGCGCCATTGGTTGGATCAGTCTTTACATACTACTTGATGTTTTAATCACTCCCACTTGGGGCATTCAGGCCACCTTTTCCTTAACGTACTATCTGGAATACTTTCTTCAAAGAGACTTTCTTTAGATTTTCAGAAGTCGCGCCTAAAGCAGGAAATGGATGGTCCGCACACGCGTAGAAGGCACTCAATGTGACTCACAACACGCTGAAAATCTATCTAAACAGAAAAGCATTACAATCTTACAAAGCGCAGGTCGCGTTCCCTTCTTGTTCCTAAGGACTCTCCTATCTTTACATAGGCCAACATCTTAGAGTTGCGAAAGAGCAAAGAGGTCAATAATATACAAATAGTACCCCAAAGAAAAGGGCAAGAAATACAAGGCACAACCAAGTGCGGAAAGGGGAAAAATAAAAGGTGGCATGATATAGTTCATAAAGCTCTCGGACTTCATGTACATTTCGTTGGTTATTTAAATTCCAAATCAAGTTTCAAGTCAAAACTATTTGTGTATTGATGTTTTCACATGTGCATGATTTGTCGAACACCACTTAGGGAGACGCTACGCTTCTAGTGACAAGGAAGCTCTTCTGATGACCCTTAATCTTAAACCGAAAAGTGCGAGCACGTAGAAAATATGAAGGATGGGAAGACCCCATCAAGCCATACAAGGGAGAGACGGAAAAGGTGCAACGGGGCTAAGCCCCAATAGAGTCTACATGAGAAATCTGCCCTACCGCACCTAAGATATCCGAGCTATGCAAGTCGCACTGTCTACAAACAACTTGAGCATCCGAAGAAGCATCACCTAGTGTAATTGCTGTCTTATGGATTACCCCAGCCATTGCCCTATGTAGAGCAATGGACACACACTGTCTAACATAAGCTACAAAGTATGAGAGTGAAAGTGGTACCCCGTGGTGCCTAACATGATAAGCTCTCCCTGACAAATGTGTTGAACGTTGTGTCCATTGCTCCATATAACTCCAAGACTAGAGGAACAAAGAGGTGACCTCGCTGCATGCCCCTATACTTGGAGACCTTGCGACCTGCTGCTGCACTTGTCGCCCATCCAGGGGATGGGTAATCACTCCCTCCAACACTATATCCCACGTAGGATCCATAGCCATGGCATCCGCTACTATCACCTGATCATCTCGGACCAAGTATAAGTATGCTCTAACATGTGTTGTCTGCAAAGCATACAAACACTCCCTCCATGCCAAGTATCCACTCTCTCGTGCCATAGCAAACCCTATGTCCCTAATAGCATCATGGGTATCTATCCTCTATCTTCCAAAAGGACACCGTGTCATATGGACCGCTGCTCCATCTAGTGTAGAACCACACTCACAAGTGAGTAATGAAGATGCAGATGTGTGGACCAAACCTAGGTGAAACCTCATTGCTGTAGAGAAAGTAACTGGTGTGAGTCAAAATGCCCTAATGCATGGTTGAGCTAAGATTCAAGAGCTTGCACCCTTGCAGGAGCAAGAGCACAAACATGCTCTATTAGCCAAAGGAATGGACAAGTCAACTAAGAGAGAGTGTAGCGAATGCTCACACTATCACTCTATCAAGGAAGACTGTAAACCTCTAGTCCAATATGGCAATAGTGAAGCAAAAGATGGAAGTCCTCTCGTGCCCATGGAGACAGACTATCTCTCATCTACTATAGTAACATCTAGAGAGGAAAGGATCCCTCCTCCACCTCTATCACATAAGTCTCCAAAACCGGCCTATCAACAAGTACAAAACAAGAGGAAAGCAGGGGTGCCAAGAGAGCCCAACACCCAAAGATGTTATAGGTGCCATCTCCTCCATAGATAGCAAGCCAACCCCTCCACACAAGATTGGCAAAACCGTCTGTCTACATGCCAAATCCCCTATCACACACTCAAATGTCCATGGTCCATTGATATCACCAAAGACTCCTAGAATCCTCCTATTAAAGGCTCTTAGACGTGATAGGAAGGACAAGGAGGGGAGAATTGTACAAATGAGGTAAGTAGGTCAACAAGCAATACTAGAGGAGAGTATACCAAATGCCACATTTGGATCTCCTAGTAAAAAAAGGTCATCCACATGGAGAACATCTCTGCAAGGGAAACATCCAAGAAGCATGTGATAAAATCCTTGGATCCTACTGGCACTCCAAGAACACATAATCCATCTATAGATGTGATACACCCCTCAAGAAGCTTGAGGTGGAGAGGGATACCTAAAGGGAAGCATGCCCTGCACTTTGACACCTTGATTCTCAAGCCTACTAGATGCAACTCGGTAATCAAGTGGTCAAATGCCTACCTAATCTGATCTATAGGGCCATCAATGTGTGTATCATTTGCCAAGGAGGGGAATACACAACATGATATGGCCAAAACAGTAGATAGGAGAGCTTTGAAGTGAGCCATGGCAAATAAGGGTCCCCCTAAAGGATCTTCCTAACGTGTACAACAATTGACTCCAAGACGGTGACTCCCTCTTGTGAACAACTATGCTAGTAGTAGAGGGAAGCAAGAGAGCCATAAAAAAACCGCACAAAAGGAATAAGACTCGCCAAGGATCCACCAGCCTCTTTAAGCTCTCAAAAGATGGATGCTTGTGAGATGCTATTAAAAGCATTCTCAACATCCACCTATAGGACGACCCACTTGGGATGGATATCTTGGAGTGCCCTAATTCATAGAGATATAGCCTCACATCCTCTAGGTGTAGCTACTCCAAACTGATGTGGGCTAAGGTGTTGTCAAAAGTGAGAACAATGCTAAAAAAACAATGGTACGAACCAAATGCAAAAAGATCTCTCCAATAGCAATCGGTCTAATGCCTCTCGTGTCCTTCTCCACACAAGAAATTGACTAGTACCTAATACCCAACAAATAAACATAGGAATGTCTCCTCTTGCTACTGGTGAGCCACTTGAAACAACTCGGTAAAACCACTAGAAGGATCATCTGCCTAAAAGCAATCTCTAAAGTGCTATAAACCATCCTTGATAAGCCTCTTGAGGAAAGGCAAAGAGCAATGCACAATGTTTGTGCAAAATGCAACCTATCAAGACATAAAGGCTGCTCAAGCTGATAATCTAGAACCTCTAATGGTAGTCTCTCTACTGCATTAGGATGTAGTGAGCATAGGGAAGTGATAGTTTCATCAGTAGGACTAGCCATAGACAAAGGATGCAGCACTCATGCCGCTCTACTAAACTCTCTCGCTTGACCCATGTCCTACATCGTCATAATTCAGTGGACTTTGTGGTATCCTGTGGAAAAACATATCTCCTATGGCAAAACTTGTCTCCTAAAATGTGTAGCCTTAATAGACTCCTTCTGAAGAGCCATTCAATCTCCTGCTCAAAATTGATGAAATCTAGTAGCCACCTCTTTATGGATCACACGTCCCTCTCTAGCATAACAAAGACACAATCAAGGGAGTAAGAGGAATATGAACCATGCTAACTCATCCAAGGGATCAAGTGGTCAGCAAAAAGCCTATCTAGCCTCATCATGGAGTGTGTGGGGTAGCCTATGGAATAGACATTGACAAGGAAAACTAGTCACAAATAACCCCAAAATGCAACCCACCTGAGAAGCTAACCACTCCCACGACTCTATTGGTATCCTTGGAATGATCAATGAAGTGATAGAAGAAGCATGCAGAATCTCAAGTTTCAAAACTGTCTACGTGGTAGCTCGCCTCATGTGAGCATCCCAAGTGGTCCAATCATAGTCCTTGTGCATCCTTCAAACATGAGTCTTTACCCCTTGCGAGGTAAAGCATCAGTGACACACTGGGCATGGTGTATCATGAGCCACTCTAGGCAGCCCCACATGGGGACGTGTAGCCATGGCTAGCACAAGAATAACAATAGTAACACATGATTTTCTTCACCATATCTCCCCATACCTGCAAACCCACAACCCCTCACATCCCAACTCACATAAGATACAATCTCTCCAAACCTTAAAAACTATGAACTCTCATAACTTTCAATTTCCATCTCAAAAATTCTCAAACTAAGTTCCCATGGAACTCAATCCTGAAAACCAAGAGGATAGAAATGAAGATTCCCTACCCATCAGTCTCAATGTGTAATGATCACTCTAAACCCTAAAAAACCTAAAAATCCTCATAACTTTCTACTCAATTCTCTATAGTCTTCAATTTAGGCACCAATGGAACCAAAATTAAAAAATGAACCAAATCTATTATTCACTCAAGAGCTATGTGCTAGAGAACACTCAGAAATGATCAATTCTCCTCTCACATCTCTCCCTCTCCTCTCCCGTCTCCACACTCCCAAACACCCAAACGCCGAATGATCTTAATCTTAAAAGTAAATTACCTTTGGAACATTGTGAACTATGGAAGTTTGATGATCAATCCGTACTCTAAAAGTTGATTCCTTAGTTCACAATGTGCCTCAGTTCAATTGTATTTTTTCTTATTATATACTTATATTCATATGTTTTTAGTATGTAATTCTTTTTGTCCTTTTTCTTTTCAAATACAAAATCTCGGGGTATATACTGTGTCTAATCTTTTCAAAATTCACTCTTTCAACCTTTGTAAAGTCAACACTTTCCATTTATAATTCTAATTCAATATATTGTTCTAAAGCTTCTCATTATTAATATCTATGTAAAAAACAACCCTGATTCCTTTTGATTTAAGATGAATATCTGTTTATATAGACAAAAGTACTAGTGTTGATATTGTTATTACATTTATTCCTATCTTTATTTCATATTCATGAAAATTGGACCATTCTTATTATGATAAGTGTTTTATAGTTCATTCTTCACCTTCACTCGTATGGTTTTGGTTTGCGTCCACTTTCTCCTCTGATCGATCTATTTACTACAAGTGGAAATTTAGTTATCCATCATATGTCTTCCTGTCACAAGAGCTCCCTAATTGAATTCGATGAATATAACAGTTTAATTTTTTATGACATATGAAATCAATTTTGACAATATTCCTCTGAATACTGGAAGGTTATCCGCTACCGCTGAACTCGACATTCTGAATCCCAATTCCATCCTTCGTGTTTTCTACGCGGTCGCCTTTCCTTTTAACAAAGTTGCAGTTTTGCTTTCGTCTAGAGAGATAGTGCATGACTTTACTTCCCTTAGACTCTCTGAATTTCAATGAAGGTTTTTAACTGTTAGATTAAAGCGTATTTTCAAATTTAGGGTTTCTATGTTTCCTCACAGCTATGTAACTTTCTTTTGGCGACTGCAACCAAAATTTAATACAACATAAAAAGCGATTAACATACATCCATTATTGAACTACGATAATCAAGACTCAACCACTCCTCGCTGGAAGTCGTAGGATAGCACTGCTCAACCTTCTGATGGATTGCTTGCATAACACTAGTTCCTTGGATAATGAACCAGACAAAGAGATCCATATTAGACAGGAGACACAAACATGGTCCGACCATGAGCGGCCTAGTGGACAGAAGACAGGACATGGTTTGTCGTGATATCACCGTGGGGATGTGTATTATGGAATTTTCTTAATCAAATTGCATAAATAAACATGAGCCACATGCTGCGATTGTTTTGACTTTTGTTTGTCATTTATTTTCCTTACCATTTTTTGTCTAGCAGTTGATGATCGAAATTTTACGTGAATAACGAGCAAAGTGTTCACAGAATCAAAGGCTTTTTTCCCGATCATTAACTAGAGTGATGTATTGCGTATCAAGTAAAGGAATGTGATCCTGTAACAGAGTGACACCCAATGCAAAAGATATTGAAGTTAATAATATTGTATGGTACTTGAAAATCTAAAGAAATTACATCTTCTTAGACACTCGATTTGGGCTGCTAAATAATGCATGTAGAAATCTGCAAGGAGTGTAAGTTACCATGCACAATTCATTGTACATATATAATCCTTCATCAGTAACTCCCAAAAATAATACAGGCATAAAGAAGTAATAAAATGGAAAACATATATGCTGATGTACTTAGAAATTTAAAACATATACAGAACATGGAGATAGATTTAGGTAAGTAATGTGTAATGTTGAATAAAATGTTTACTCTCAGATACCATGAACATACCTTATTTAAGAATTCAGATACAGGTTAGTGACGCATATCTAGAAAGTTCTAAAACAAAAAACGACCTACAAACTAAGAATGTACAAAAACTCACATCATATCATACACTACATGCAAAATATTTAACACACTAAAGAATACAAAGATGACGAGTGGTCTAAGCAAACCAGATTTAATAATATAAAAAATAATTCAAAACATAAAAATTTAGTGTATAACCCCAGGAAAACATAAAAATTCATGCTACATGACAAGCACATATATGAAACTTTGTATTTTTTAGAAAATTACCTCAAATTCATCGAGATCTCAACAACTTTACTATAAGAGGAAAGATAGAGGGAAGTCAAAAGTTGAACTCGAGGAAGATAATGGAGTTGTAGTCTTTCATATCTTCACCTTGACATTTCTTACATCCCATATAATATAATTGAATTAAAAAATTTTCAATATCTTGAAATTGAGTAACAATTCATAATGAGATTGAACCTTAAACACAACACTGATAAAATTTCGGAATAGAATTATTGGAAACAAGACTAATGTCAAAGCACGTAGGGATAGATTTGCTATAGCAGAAAGAACAAAGACAATATCTAGGTAAAGAAACAAGTGAACAAAGTACAAAAATGTGAATAGCAGATGATATTGTTATAACAAGAATGTGTCGGCATACATAAAGAGATCAAAGGATCATGCTTCCTTTATGTAATCAAGTCAAAATCCAAATGATGCAAAGTATATTATACAATCAAATGCAATGAAATGGACATACTAAATAGGAGATATAACATTTAACAAATGCACCAGACATCAATGATTATACATTCTAATTACAAAAACATATAATGGATGATATACCAAATAACTTCAACAAGTAATCTCCTATAAATAAATTCCAAACCTCTTATACAAACCCAATTTGAGAGATGAGATAATTTGCACATTAACAAGGTTGGGCAGTTTTGGATTAAAAATATTCTACATATCCAAAATATGCTAAATTGATTAAAAAATCAAGTTACTTGCTCAAGTATTTAAGTCTTTATCTCAAGAGAACTATGTCAAAATACCACAATTTCACTTAGTTTGGTTTTATTTTACACCAAGAGCAAGATCACTCATAATAAACCAAATTTTATTATGTCTATCCATCACAAGCAAGCTTGCACATTGACTAGAGTTTATCAACAAGCTATATTATAGTTGTGAGCACATCTTATGCCTTCCTTCAGCTATATCTTACTTCTTGTATAAGTGCAACTATTGCAATTATCACAAGTTTAAAGTTTATAGGTGATAGCTTGATATGATGTTTATTAGACTCACTTCCTTGCAAGGAGAAAACAATATATTAGTTGCAAAAAATTCTTTCAGAAAGTTTTTCTTCTAGTTCTCAAATCTTAGAATAATTAATGTAGATTTATGTGCCATGATAAATTAGGCTAATGCAGCTAAAGCATATAGAATGAAGAGAATGATAGTCCTTTTCTAGGGTTTGAATCATCTTACTTGTTCTTATAACAGTATATATACTCTCAAGATTTATTTCTAATCACCGGAATACAATTCTCTAACTTAGATTTTTTTAACTTACAAAATTTTAATACTGTTTAGCAAAGCATAGAATGGGGATATTCAAAATAATTATAATTGAACAAGATATGAATTTAAGACTTATAAAATTATCTTTCTCACATCTCTATGATAATATTTAACTCTGACTATATTCACTTTAAAGTTTATGTCAAACTACAAGGATAAAAGTTTCTTGGTGAAACATGCCCAAGCTAGACCACCAAATTTATAACCACTAGATTGGATACCTCAGCTTGGGATGATATAAATTTACAACCTATTAGATTGAATACTCTAACCAATAGATCAACTTCTTCTAGTTTCAAATTGAAGTCTATAAAACTTTACCCCAGTTTCTTCCTGTTCAGTGTTCAGGAAGGTAATGTACATGTTCAGAAATGTAATGTAGTAACGATTCACATTGAGAATCAGGTACCGAACTGGCAAGTGTTTCGCTCTCCGCGGTCAATGATAAGTAAGAAAGGTGATATAACCCTTCACTCTTGGTTCAAGTTTATAATATCAACCATTAGCTCACTTAGTAAGGGAAGGAATATACCTGAACCATTACTCTGCTACCAGATAAGTTCTATCAATAATATAATTTTGATGTTACATTCGATGGTCGTTATTGAAAATAAGTGAAATGGGAAGATGTGGGAATTAAGTTGGTAATTCACATCGTGTCTATTCTGTTCTAAAGTTTCTCCCAATCCAATTTAGTTAGAGCTCATGACAAGATAATATCATAGGTAAAGTAGGAGGGAAATTTAGTATTACCATGGTCGGTAGTAGGAGTGAAATTCTTAATGCACGAATTGACTTGGCATTGCGGTAGCCAGATGAGTATGACCATATTGCAAAATTATAAAAGAGTTCTGCGCGTAAGTAAATCTGTAATCTAGGTGGTGGCCGCCGTGCAAGTTGAATCGCAATCCCACCTAGTCCCATGATTTGGGATGTGTAAAGATCATGTGGGTCTTAGTCCCATTTTACCCACTATGTCTCATCCTTGTACCATTTCTTTTTCTCCTTCTGGTTTTTCCATCTTTTTTGTTAATCTACGCGGTCGTCATTTTCGAGGTCGATTTGGGACATGTGCGCGTTGACCGAATCCAAGATGGATGATTTTCACATCTTTGAATAATCGTCGATATCACTATAAAAACAATTTTTGTTATCATTTTATTATCAAAGTTATCATCATCAAACAATTATCATGTGGTGATAGGGGCATTATTTTCATTTTCATATTTTATAGCATATCTTAGATAGCGCGGGTCCATGGCTCTATAGAGAATAGTGGTCGGAACAATCCATAAAAAACAATCCATGCGTCCATTCTTCAATTGTTTATAGACCATATGACATGCATAGCTAGCTAAGATATCTTAGGTGTTATAAGTAGATTTAGACTCTATTGGGATTTAGCCCCATTTTAGTCTCTCCCTTGTACGGCTTGATGAAGTCTTTTTGTTTTCACGGTCGCCCTTTTACCTTCATTTCTGTAATTATCGAGATATATCATCGTAGAAAGGTTGGAATATTCTTCGCATGAACAGCTAAGTAGACAATCAGGTATACCCTATCACATATACCGTATACCTCCGGGGCAAAAACATTTTAATCGAACAAAACCTGCCCTCCTATCTTTACCGAGATTTCTCATATCGATATTGTATCGATATTATTGGGGCGTAGCCCATTTTACCGCTTTCATTTCTCCCTTATGGTTTGATGGGATCTTCCCATCCTTCATATGTTCTATACTGTCGCTTTTTTCTCTCTTCTACCCAACCTAACTATCTGACGTACCATGGACCATTGCTGTTCGGTCATTTTGTGACAGGTGGATATTATGAAAGTGTGCATCATCTAAATTCGCTGTCACCAAAACAAATACTTATTTCAACTGATTTTCATCTCTCCCTTGTACAGCTTGGCTTGATGGGTCTTCCCATCCTTATATTTTTCCAATTGACATATTTAAGTCAAATGGATCTGTGTTTCGAAAACTTATTCGAATCTGTACATGTAAGTCAAATCGATCCGGGTTTTGAAAATCATTTTGCTGACAAGTATATTCAAGGAGTTTTAGTAGCACGAGAAAGATAAGAAGATATCTAGATTTGGGTCCAAAAGTGTCCAAAGACATACGATTAAATTACAGCTATCTATAGTTTGCATGTGCCATTGAGATGTTGAACCAGTTGACTATATGCACAAGAGGATTTTTCAGTTGCTATAGTAAAATCGCATATTCTTATTCTTGTGTTGAACAGGAATTTGTCACCTCCAATAATCTTTGTGCAAGAGCAAGGCATTCAAATGAATTGAAATATAAAGTTGATGAACTTTGTAAAGTTTCCTCTTTTTTCTAATCTTTCTATTATATTTTTTATCCTGTATCAAGGTATTTGATAGTCGGATTATGAGAGTTTTCAATAATATTATTAATTCAAAAATATTTGAGTGTAAGATTATGAGAGTCTTTGGTAATATTATTGAATGAAAATATTTGATATTATTGAATGAAAATATTGAGTATCTGACAAGGATTCAACACCATCACACATCTCTATTGATTTGGTGCAAAAGGGTAGATAGATGTCTCCATTGAACCTATGTAGTGGGGTAGACATACATATCTATCTATCTCATGCAGAGAAGTAAGTTTATTATCTAAAGAGAAAAGGACAACCGCATAGAAAAGAAGCGATGACACGAATAATATTTTTTTTTATTTGTGTCTTCTTTGCACTTCTAATTTCCTCTCTTTTTGTAACGATTAACAAACCAATCTTGGAGATGTATGTGATCAAGGGAGATTTTTTTCTTCAAGTGCTATTCTACAAGAGATGGTCTATAGTCACAAGTATAAGAGTGTTTTCCATTGTCTGCTTACTTATCTCTTGATTGGACAAGAGGTTTGCAATCTTCTTTGATAGGTCAGCAATTTCAACATGTGCTCCATTGTTCTGATTGCCTCATCCATTCCTTATACTACACTATGACCCATCTTTACTCTTGCTCTAGTGAGCTCTTTGATCCTAGTTTGACATTGCATTCACATTGCACCAACTACTTTCTATACACCAACACCTAGGTTTGGTTCACCCATTTGAGGTTTTTGTTAATCACATGTCAATATGATTTTACACTAGATGTAGCAAGGCTTCAGAAGGTTAACTGATTGTAAAAGTTGGGACTTGCAGGTTTCTATTGTGCCAACACTTGGGATAACATGCAATGGCAAAATTCTTGTTCTGGGTCCAAATTTCCATGGTCATCAAACCAATTCTTTTATATATGAAAAAAATTTGACTCCCAAATCTGCCATGCTGCATTGAACTTAGTTTAGGATTATACAAAGTCATCCCATGAGCATCCACAACCTATTGACAAAAAAATGTCAACAAGACTTAATCAAGTGTAGTTGTGACACAATTTGTCAACTCACCTTGGTAAGTTTACAAGAAAATTGTTTCCTTTGAATTATACACCACACCGAGGAATTCCAAACACATCTAAGCTAAACCTGTGCTGACAAAAAAATTAACCAGAAATGAATAAGAAGGTATAGTGATGTTGTGGATTCTTAGGTGCAGTAGGGCAGATTTCTCATATAGACTCTATTGGGGCTTAGCTCCATTTTACCTTTTCTGTCTCTCCCTTGTATGGCTTGATGTGGTCTTCCCAATTTTTGTTTTTTCTATGCGGTTGCCTTCTTCTTGTGGATTACAGAATATCTACTCCGGTACTTTTATCAGAAAAAGGACACTCTCCCGTATTTCCAAACATGGTTACTCCATATATTTTTTTAAAGACAAGAGGAAAATAATCCCAAAATAAGTACGTGGCTTTTGCTTGAGGAAAGAAAGGCATCAAAGTTGGCAAACAATATAGGCATGCCTGCGATGCTGCACTGCATATGTGACTACATTGATTTACCCTCTCCCTCAAGAATGGTGCTTGCAAGATGGTGCTCGGCATAGGCTACATTGGAATTGGACAAAAATAAGAAGGCAATCTTGTAGAAAAAATGAAGGATGGGAAGACCCCATCAAGCCATGCAAGGGAGAGACAAAAAAGGTAAAATAAGGTTAAGCCCCAATAGAATCTATATGAGAAATCTGCCCTACTACACCTAAGATATCCGAGCTATGCAAGTTGTACGGTCTACACACAACTGGAGCATCCAAAGAAACATCACCTAATGTGATTGCTCTCTTATGGATTGCACCAGCCATTGCCCTTTGTAGAGCAATGGACACACGCTGTCTAAAATATGCTACAAAGTATGAGAGTGAGAGTGGTATCCCTTGGCGCCTAACATGATAAGCTCTCGTGCACACCCAAAAAAACTGTGTCAACACCTTGTCCATCACTCCATATAACTCCAAGGCTAGGGGAACAAAGAGGTGACCTCGCTGCATGCCCCTATACTTGGAGACCTGCAACTTGTTGTTGCACTCGTGCCCATCTAGGTGATAGTAGCGGATGTCGTGGTTACAGACCTATGCAAGATACAATTTTGGAGGGTGTGATTACCCATCCCCCTATGATCTTGGATCAAGTATAAGTCTGCCTTGGCACGTGTTGTCTGCAAGGCATATGAATGCTCCCTCTAAGCCAAGTATCCACTCTCTCATGCCATAGCAAACACTATGTTCCTAATGGCATCATGGGTAGCTATTCTTTGTCCTCCAAAAAGACACTGTGTCATGTAGACCATTGCTGCATCTAGTGTAGAACCACATTCACAAGTGAGTAATGAAGATGCACGTGGGTGGACCAAACCTAGGCAAAACCTCATTGTTGTAGTTGGTGCGAGTCGGAATGCCCTAATGCATGGTCAAGCTAGGATCCAAGAGCTTGCATGCTTGTCGGAGCAAGAGCAAAGACGGGCTCTAGTAGACTAAGGAATGGACGAGTCAACTAAGAGAGAATGTAGCATATGCTCACACTGTCACTCCATCAAGGAAGAATGAAAACCTCTAGTCCAATCTGACAATAGTGAAGCAAAAGGTGGAAAATCCTCTCATGCCCATGGAGATAGACTATCTCTCATATGCCGCAATAACATCTGGAGAGAAAAGGATCCTCCCTCCACCTCTATCACATAAATCTCCAAAAATGGCCAATTAGCAACCACAAAATGAGAGGAAAGTAGGGGTGGAAAGAGAGTCCAGCTACTCAAAAGTGCTATAGGTGCCATCTCCTCCATAGATAGCAAGCCAACCCCACCACATAAGATTGGTAGAGCAGTTTGTCTTCATGCCAAATCCCTTATCACACACTCAAATGTCCTTGGTCCAATAATATCACCAAAGACTCCCATAATCCTCCTATCAAATGCTCTCAAATGTGATAAGAAAGACGGTGAAGGTGGAACTGTACGGATGAGGTAAGATGGTAGATGAGAAATATTGGAGGAGAGTATACCAAAAGCCACTTGAGGATCTCCTAGTAATAGAAGGTCATCCATATGGAGAACATCCTTTGCAAGGGTAGTGTCTAAGAAGCATGTGACAAAATCCTCTGATCCTACTGACACTCCAAGAACACGAAGTCCATATGTGGATGTGATACACCCCTCTGGAAGCTCAAGGTGGGGAGGGATACCAAAAGGGGACCATGCCCTGCACTTTGACACCTTGATTCTTAAGCCTACTAGATGTAGCTTGGTAGTCAAGTAGTCAAAGGCCTGCCTAATCTGATCTATAGGGCATACGATGTGTGTATCATCTGCCAAGGAGAGAAATACACAACATGGCATGGCCAAAGTAGTAGATAGGAGAGCTCTGAAGTGAACCATGGCAAATAAAGGTCCCCCCAAAGGATCTCCTTGATATGTACCAACAATTGACTCCAAGATGGTGATTCCTTCATGGGAACCACCTTGTTAGTAGTAAAGGGAAGAAAAAAAATGATAGCACAAGAAGAATAAGACTCGCCAAAGATCCACCAGCCTCCCTAAGCTCTCTAATATAAATACTAGTGAGATGTTATTAAAAACACAAGAAGTCCCCATGTGCAATGATGCTTGATTACTTTATAGTATTGTATTCAAATCATATATTTTACATATACACATTACATATATACAATTCTCTACATATATAATGACTAAAATGCTCCTCAAGACCAAGCAACCTTAGAGAGGCGGTGTGTCTTCAAGCGTACTAGCGAAATGAAGAATCACGAGGTTCGATCACACGAATAGTTTTGTATTGGGGAAAATAGTAAGCGTATGAACCCTAAACTCCGGTCATCTTACTTACCTCTAAGAGGTGACTGTCGCTACTAAGGTAGGTAGGTACCTAGGGGACGGGGTACGATGAACGGGAATGTTTTTGGGGACGAGAACAACATATGGGGAACTTAGATGGAACTACTTTTTGGAGACGAAACTAACGAGCGATACTCCTTTATCCTTTAAGGGGATGGAGACAACGGACGGGGAAAGAGACGGGAGTGCATTAGCCCCTGTGTATCATTCACGGGGCTAATACTATTCCGGAGTTTAAGTTTTACTAGTAATAGAACTATCCTTAGAGAATCTTTTGTTTTAATCAAGAGTTTCATCACGTCTAGGAGTTGACTGATAAAGCGGACTACGGTATACACCAGGCCATACAAGAGGAGAGGAAAATGGCGACCGCGTAAAAACACGAAGGCTATACAAGAGGCGGGTTTTCATTTGTTCAACTTAACTATACCATCTAGATATATTTAGTAAATTGAGTGACATTGATGGCGTAAAGAATCTTATCAAGGTGGATCGTGTTACTTTGACTACTCGTTTCCCCTATTCTGTGGAATAAGCCCAGCCCGGCGTCGACCTTCAGCATTCTGCCTGAGTCGGCACATTACAAATATTTTCCAGAAAACTACATTGTGCGATTCCAGAGTGGACTGAAGCACTTACAGGAAACTCGTGATTCTCCTATTCAGATGTTTAAGATGCAGCGGGCTGCATCTTAAACATCTTAAACATCTTAAACAATGAGCTTGGTTCCCATGTGTCCTTCAGCATTCGAGCGATACCTTCCTCAACATTGAGATAAAAGACTGGGGAACTACACATGCTGTCTCAGAGGCGTGCATGCTGCGACTTCCTCTTCTGATTTAGTTTCCTCTCAGCAGTCACACGATTGTTGTTCTTCTGAGGTGAATGCTAGCGATATGCACGGTCGTTGCAGGCTTGTCAGGTGTATTGCAAATGAACAATTCTTTGAAATTGCTTGCTGTTTGAGCAGCTGAATTGTATTTCACGCATCGATTTTGATTTCCACTAAACTTCACTTTTCGCCATTCATCAATTCGACCTACTCGTTCACGGAACTGGATTCTTCTATATGATGCCTCTGCAAGTTGAACTTGTCTTATCTCCAAGTTCTCTTTTCTTTTCCTAGATGGAACTTGCAATCTTGTTCTGCTAATTCTGTTTGTGTCGATGCCGCTAGCTTTTTTCGAGTGTTATACAGCAAAGCTAGCTCTAATCTATTAATCTATGTGTTTGTGACATGCACTTGGATTCGTATGGTTTACAAACTACTAGCTATACAGAGGTGGAGGTTACTCGCGCACTAGAACTTTGAGCACAGGACAGAAGATCACAAAAGATTCGATATCTTTATCAGCACAGCTCAGTCCTTGTGATGTGAAAAGGCATGGAATAGGTTTACAGAGGAAATAACGGAGTCTTCGTTGTCTCTGCAGCTCTCACTTAGGTTTTCAAATTCATTGTGGGATATGTTCTAACTATCGGAGCTGAAATGAACTTCAGTTCCGAATCGAGTTTTACTACAGCTAATCTCTAAGGTTTTGTGTCGCAGAGGTTCGCGTCTGAAAGGGAACTATGTCAAAATTAGACTGGTTCGCCGCTTTACACGAGGGTAATTGCGTCACAATCGACCGTCTTCTGGATAAGGATGAGAGAAAGGAGTTATTATTTATGTGTCCAGATGAATCTGAAGCTGAGAGAATGGAATCTGGTTGGAAAGGATGCAATGCAATGCACGTAGCTGTCAAACAAGGCTGCAGTCAACTAGTGAGGAGGATTATCGACAAGTCCAAAGAGTATGTCGACATGAGCAGAGAACGCAGCAATATGAATCCCACAACACGTGATCCTTGTAAGAGTTTAGGAGATATGATTCTGGCAGTTGAGGGAAACTGTAAACTGGACACAATTGCGATAGCTCTACTTAATGGAGATCGGGATGTTACTTGGCTCCTTGCTGAAGCTCTTTTGGTGAAGTGTCGATCTAATCCCTATGGTATTAAGCTAGGTTCAGGGTGTCCAGTACCGTCAGCGATTGACGAAGACAAGTTGGAGAGAATCCGACAAATCACAAAGAAAGTGCTAGAAGAAATTGGAAATGGCGCAGATCGTGTTGTTCAGTACTATGAACAACAGTGCGAGTTCAACTTCTTGAAGATGGACGAGTATTTATTTCTCGCCTTATGCACAGTAGGAGGAAGTTCAGAGCCTGGTACATTGGACGCCGACGTGCAATACCTGTTCCGGTGCTGGCGGGGTATTGTGAGGGAGACTTTGAAGGAAGGTGATGGACGCGAGTTGTTAATGTTTTTGTTTGAACTCAAAGATGGTCGAGGGCGAACAGCGTTACATGTGGGAATAGATCATCAGACGATCAGATATCTTTATCTCCTCCTGGGGGAGGCCCTCGGTGATGGTTTCGCCACTAAAGAAACCACCCACCTGTGGGCCAAGCGCTTGGCAAATACCAAGGACAGAGCTGGACGGACACCATTGCATCGCGCGGCTGCGGCCCCTGATTTTCCCATGGATCTGATACGGGTACTTTTAGAAATTGGAGCTGACGTGCATTCTAGTTTCGAGTTTATAACAGAAGCCGAGGATTGTTTTGTAGATGTGAGGAAGGTGTCGGCCTGAAACGGATTTGCATCATGGTTCCCATTGGCAAGTGGGCCACGTATTGTATGTCCCCCTTATGTACGTCGTCGTGAATATTTTACTATAGATTTGTTGCATAAAAATATAACATTGTTAAAATCCTTACCTATTACAGTCATTCATTTAGCAATATTTAATCCATCTATAAAAGAAGATTTCTTGATGACGATCATGGAAATGATCGAGAAGGAAGGGCGAAGGGATTCGCCTAACAAGCGAAAGATATCTCTATTCCCTTTTGTAACATTCGATCTTACGGACTTCTCTAGTAGAAATTGGACTCCGCCAGATAACGGAGTTATCGGTCCGGCCTGCGCTCCTTTAGGCCTCGCAGCACTCGTCGGGAATATCAAGTTTGTTCGACACATGCTCTGGGTAAGTGGCTTTAATCTTTCTTCCTGCAAACCGGCATGTCAGATCACATCGCTCACTAGCAATCATCTAAGTACTCTAAATTAGTATATCTTTTGAACAGGTGTCATCTATATGTCTATACAAGTGTTCGTTATTTTGACTTAGGATTAATAGTTTATAGAAATATTAAAAATATAATAAAATTAATATTAAAAAAATAAAATAAAATAAAATAAAAAAGTTTATTATTTTATTTTATTTTATAATAAAAAATTAAATTCTATTTAACCATCATAACTTGATATCCTGTTAACAGTATGATGAGAACCGGGGGGAGACCGCTGAAGACGGTGGAAAGATCAACACCGGTGTGAAAGCCGGTTTGCCGGGTCTTCTCCTTGCTGCCGCAGTCGGGGATTCCCTAATGGTCCAGACCATTTTGAAGAGTGAGAAATTTGATCACAAAGGACATATTCCTCCGGATAGTCTCCCCTCGATACCTTTAACTGCTTTGCATGCGGCAGTTCGAGGTTGGTCCCAATTGGACGGCATAGGGAAACACTTATTACATGTTGTGAATTTTCGGGATGGATGGTGCAAAAAGGTGAAAGACTTTCAAGACGATCCGGAATCAGACCGATATAGTCGGCAGGCATGCGTCAATCTCCTCTTGCAAACGGGAGCGAGCGTTTGGGATACCTTCGGGCGCCAGGATGCTCCGCAACCTGGTCCTGGCACTTCTCCGGAATTTCGAGCATGGTGGTCGGAGAGGGTGGAACGAGAAACCCAAGAAATGAAAACCAGTCTCACTACTGCAGCGAATGCGATTTCCGTGACTGCAGCACTCGTGGCGACAGCTTCGTATATTGGACCGCTTCAACCCCCGATGGGTTATGGGGTGGACGAAACGGTCCAAGTAGAAAAGGTTTCCGTCAAGCTTTTCATTATTTTTGACACTTTGGCCTTCTATGTGGCTTTGTCGGCCATCGTGTTGGCTATGATTCCCTCTCTTCCCATGCCTACAGAGTCAGTACAGGGCGAGGGAAAACGAGCGCGGAAGAGCGTGCTCTTCGCAGTGAGCCTCCTGGTAATTTCCTTGGTGTGCATTCTTGTGGCGTTTGCAGCAGCATCGATTGCCATCATATCGAATGATGGATCTTGGAATCAAGGCGGTGTTACGATTAGTACGGTCGCGATCGGGGGATCAATTTGCACATTGACTATTAGCTGGTTTGTGAAAAGGCTTTGGCGATTAGTCGAGTCTTTGGTGCTCACTTCCTCGGATGAATGTACAACCCTCCTCGGATATGGTTTGTTTTCTTTCAGCAATCGCCTTGAGAACTTAACGAACAGCCTTGAGAACCTAATGTTAGTTTTAATGGGGCCCTCTATGCTGCAAATTATAGTATGCTCGCCGGTTACTACGCCTTTGGGGCTGCTTTTAGTACTCGTCGGACTTATTAACATGGAATTGAGAGAGTACGTGAAGAAACACCTGTGAGCACATCTACTTGAGATGTCTCCCACTCTGACACTACGAATAAAGCAAGTCACACGCACCACTTGGCAGAGTCTTAAAGATGTAATGCAAATGCAGGCTAGAAAAGAACAAGCGAAAGGAAGCTAGAGAACTGAAAATCTACCGTCCCATTTTTCAGAATGTAACTCTTTCTAGGTCATCAATTTAGACGGAAATCAGACATATAGGAATCACTGATACGGATTATAGCTGTGGAAAACCTACTTTAGGGATATGTCGGTATTTACTGGAGGACAAATAAATTGTTACTGGAAGATTTAACAAATAAGTTCCAGACAAACAATAAGAACGAGGTCTCAAAAGATCTGAGCGAGAACAAGTCTACTTACCAGTCACAAACTATTTGAAATAACGAAATGTGTGCCGAGATTCAACAAACAAGAGCATCTTGGCATACATGTACTTCCTCAGCAGAGATCATTGTTATATGTCCACTTTTTGTCTTACTTGAATTCCTTGTGTTACAAGTCTTTTAGAAATTACATCTAATTGCAGCGTGGATTAGTGATGTAAACTTTAGAGATGATCAACGAATGGTTCTCACATTCTCCGGTATGGAATAGGATACGATTGCAGATAGTTCGTCAGTGAGAGTCCGTCTACATGACATGAGTTATCCATAGCATCCCAAGATATGTTCTTCATTGAGTTTCAGCGCTCCCTGACCCTTTACGCCTTGAATCCATGAACTTTGGCACTCAAAAGAGGCATTCTCCTGGACCAGGTCCCAGGTCCTTCCACTACATACTCACATCAAGCATGTGGTCGAGAAAAGGTATGCCAGTGTCAGGATCACAGATCCCTGTTCCGTCCAAGTTGAATTGTACCTCCACATTCGTTTCCTTCGTCACTCGAGAACCTTTCCAAGTCTAGGAAGCATGTTTGGCGTTAACGACCACAAAACGAGAAAAATGTCGAGTTTCGGGTAGCACCAGAAACCTGAATAGTTGGTTATAAGAATCCTAACCCTTGAGACTGCTTTCTTCTGATTACAAAGATCTTAAGTAGCTGCATTGCGTCAGGAGGAAAGAAAGTAACAGTGTGCTACTTACATAATCCAGGGACATGGCATGCTGCTAAAATTGGCTAGGACAAAGGGCACAAGAAAAGATAATTTTCACTTCTAGCTCGGCCATGCATTAGGGCATTCCAACTCACATCAGTTACTTTCTCTACCGCGATGAGGTTTCGCCTAGGTTTGGTCCACCCATTTGCATCTTCAATACTCACTTGTGAGTGTGATGCATTCCTACATTAGATGCAATACCGGGTCCATATTGTTAGAAAATACAATCCCTAGGACCACTTGCAATAACACATCATAAACCCCATTAACTGGAAATCAGAAGACATAAGGAAGTAATGCGGTTCACTTTCTGTCCAGGAAGCTACCTCCACGGCTGAAATAGGCTCTTATCAGCCTTCGAACCTTTATTCCTCTTTGCACATATGTATATATACACACATAGGGATAGTTCCTCATCTCTGTCATCCAAGTGAACTCCTGAATATTGACCTGTGGGACTTCATGAGTATTAACCACTCAAGATATCTAATCACTTTAATACTTAGACTTAGAAGTGACTGAATATATCTAGACAAGTGATTGCACATAATCGCATGTTACAGTAAGGAGTTTCAATCAGTCAAGTTTTGCTCTTGCTCTTGATCAGTCAAGTCACTTATAGCAAGCCAAACATAAAAATCTACACCTTTTGTTTGTATCCACCTTATCATCCCAAAGAGCAACATTGTACGTTGAGCAAGTTAATGCATAACTTGAACTTCTCAACAAGAACAGGTTTAGTCAACATATCAGCTGCATTTACCTTTGTGCCAATCTTTTGCAAATTGATTTCACCATTTGTCACAGTTGAGCAAGTTCATGCATAACTTGAACTTCTCAACAAGAACAGGTTTAGTCAACATATCAGCTGCATTTACCTCTGTGCCAATCTTTTGCAAATTGATTTCACCATTGGTCCTAGCTTCCCTGATAAAATGATATCTCACATCAATATGCTTTGTCCTTGAACGATATACTTGATTCTTTGCCAAGTGAATAGCGCTTTTGCTATCACAATAAATTGTGGACTTCTTGTTAGGGAGTCCTACATCCTTGGCTAATCTTTCTAGCCATATTGCCTCTTTGGGAGCCTCAGTTGTTGCCATATATTCTGCCTCTGCAGTAGAAAGAACAACAATAGATTGGAGAGTAGACTTCCAACATACTGCACCACCAACAAGTGTAAAAACATATCTTGTTGTAGACCTTCTCTTATCCAAGTCTCCGGAAATATCAGAATCTACATACCCTGTAAGTCCACCATCTTGATTCTTCTCCACATCAAAGACAATGCCAATATTTATAGTCCCTTTCAAGTAACAAAGTATCCACTTCACAACTTCCCAATGTTGTTTCTAGATTTGCCATGTATCTACTCACCATAGTCACAGCATATGAGATGTCTGGTCTAGTGCAGACCATAGCATACATTAAACTTCCAACAGCACTAGCGTAAGGGATATTTGACATCAATTTTCTCTCCTGCTAATTTTCTGGACATGGCTCCAATGATATCCTAAAATGACTTGTCATTGGAGTGCTCACTGTTTTTGCATTCTCCATGCCGAAAAGAACAAGTAAATTTTCCAAATATCTCCTTTGAGATATCCAAAACTTTCCTTGCTCCTGTCCCGGTGGATCTCAATCCCAAGCACCCTCTTTGAAGAACCCAAGTCCTTCATATCAAACTCCTTACCAAGTTGTGCTTTCAATTTCTCCATCTCAACCATATCCTCCACAACAATCAGCATATCATCCACATATAGTACTAAGATGATTAAATCAAATACTCTAGGTCCATGTAACTACTTGAGGTACACACAACAATCTGACTCACTCCTGATATCTATGCTTCAACATGAAGGCATCAAATTTCATGTACCACAGTCTTGGACTTTGCTTTAGTCCATATAATGACTTTTGTAACTTGCAAACTAGGTTCTCATTTGTTGGTACCACAAATCCTTCAAGTTGATGCATATAAATCTCCTCCTCCAATTCTCCATGCAAAAAAGCAAGTGTAACATCTAGTTGCTCCAACTCTAAGTTATGCAATGCAACTATTGCCAATAGTGCACAAATTGAAGAGTTTTTTACCATTGGTGAAAAAATCTCATTGAAGTCAATACCTTCTTTTGGCTGTAACCCTTTGCTACAAGCCTTGCTTTGTATCAATATCCACCTGATTTTGGAAGTCCTTCCTTCTTCCGGAATATCCATTTGCAACCAATTGCCTTCTTTCACATAGGCAATTTTGCAAGTCTCAAAGTTTGGTTTTTGGCCAAAGACTTCATCTCCTCTTCCATTGCACAATGCCACTTTTGACACTCTTGATCTTGCATTGCCTCTTCATATGAAGAAGGCTCACCATTCTCCGTAAGAAGAGCATAAGCTACAAATGAATCATCAAATCTCTTTGGAGGCCTTCTATCCCTATTTGGATATCTAGGTTTATGAATCACTTTTGGACTTTGCTCTTCTAATGGTTCACTTGGTAGATCTACAAGAGGTGAGATGTATTCATTTCCAAGATCAATGTCTGTCTTAACAAAGTCTGATTGAATTATTTTTTTTCTTTTCTTCTGCTCTGGTAATAGTCTTCATAGTACTAGTCTCATCAAAAACTAAATCCCTACTCACAACAAGACAACACCTTTCTAGATCCCATACTCTATATTCCTTTGTATCCTTCTCATATCCCAAGAATATACATTTTCTAGATTTGGGATCTAACTTTGTCCTTTGTTCTTGTTGAATATGAACATAAGCTATGCATCCAAACATTCTTAGTGAAGAGTAATCAACATGCCGACCTGTCCATTTTTCCATAGGTGTCGTAATAGGCAGTAGAGGGAGAAATGTTTACTAGATGACAAGCCATATTTATAGCTTCTGCCCAAAAACTCCTCTCCAATCCGGCATTGCTTAACATACTCTTGCTTTCTCCAAGAGTGTACAATTTATCCACTTTGCCACAACATTTTGTTGAGGAGTATCCTATATGGTTAAGTGATGAATTATCCCTTCACATTTACAATCTATCAAACTCTCCAGATTTGTATTCTCCGCCATTATCAGATCTCAAACACTTCACTTTCCTTCAGTTTGTTTCTCCATCATCACCTTCCATTGTTTAAAGATGGAGAAGACCTCTGATTTTTGCTTCATGGTGTAGACCCATACTCTACTAGAGTAACATCAACCAAAGATACAAAATATAATGCTCCAGATTTTGAAGATATAGGTGCCCAAACATCAAAATGCACAGTCTAAAATTCCCTTTGTGCAATGAACTCTTGTGGAAAAGCTTACCCTCCGTTGATTTCCTATTACAAAATGCTCACAAAATTTAACTTGCAACTTTTAAGGCCCTTCAGAAGTTATTGCTTGGACAATTCACTTAGACCCCTTTCACTCATATGACCCAAACAAAGGTGCCATAATTGAGAA